>CADEHL010001345.1:529754-951761 GCA_902827135.1 Harpagifer antarcticus
GTAGAAGCTGTTTGTACTCCCAGCAGTTTCTACTGAAGCCTTCCGAGTAAATCGTCACAACGCCGACACCTCCTCGTCTCCACTGCTCTCATGTTTTCTTTTGTGTTGCCATAAGCTGGGCTAATGCTAATAATGCTAATTCGAGGATAATAAAATGGCGGCTTCACAAAACCTTTTGGGAGTTTTACGGGGCGTGGTTTGCATTCCACCCAGCCAATCAAACATAGGAACATTTTTCTCCCACGAAAGTACCTGCTCTCTAGCAGGGATGGAAAAGGGGGTAAAAAAGGCTCTGATGAACTCATTTAGTTCAGGGGGCTTTTTGGTGTGAATGCAAATATATTTGAGTTCTGATTAACTATTGTGGGAAAAGTACTCCGGTGTGAACGCGCCAAATGTAGGGATGGGTACCGAGCCCCGGTATTAAACGGGCCCCTGGGGCTGAATTATTAAAGACCGTGGTACCGTTAAGCTCCGACGTTAGCGGTCTTTTTATCGGTACTGGAGACATGTAAAAAATATATATTGTGTATTATTGCTACAAACACATTATATTGCAGTTTTAGTGTCGCCAACTCCGTTTCTAATACGCAAAAAGACTGCAAAATGCTTCTATGATTATTTTTAGTCTCTCTCCCCCGCCTGCTTGCGAGGGGGCAGTTTACACACACACAGCTGCTACATGCAGCAACATACACAGATGGAGGAGATGGCGGAGTAAACGCGCTCCAAGGTGTGGTTAAACTTTACCCGTCTCGATGCTCGTTGCCTGAAGTGCAATAAGAGTTTAGCACGTAAGGGCGGTAACACGAGCAATTTGTCTAAACATTTAGCAAAAGTGCTCCACATTCAGACGGAGGAATGCACCGGGTTCCACTGTCTTTCTAGCAGCTCTGTAGCCCCATCCACGAGTAACATTTCCACGTCAGGTGTTATGTGTGCTAGCAGCAACACACAGAGTTAACTCATGGGTTAATGATTAGAGGTAACAGAGGTATTTATTTTGTTAAAGTTTCAGCTTTTCTGTTTACAGTGGTCATCATATTATTTAATACGATTTGTTAAAACGTTGTCGTTTCTTTTGATGTGAAATATTATGCATTTAATTTTAAATAAAAAGCAATGTTAGTTTTGTTCACAATTTGTTTAATTGAGCGGTATTGATAAAAGTAGTAGTACCATTAAAACCTTAACGATACCCATCCCTAGTCAAATGACGGTAGGAATGTAGGAAGATCCCTACATCAATGGGTCAAACAGACAATGGAAGGCCTGACAAAGAGCCAGTCATCAGATGGCCCATTTATGTAGTGGCTCTTCTTGCTTTTCTTAAAACAAGACACACCCCTCTTCAACTGCTGGCTTTCCCTTTTCTCATGCAGCAGGTGAGAACAACCACCAGGAGGAAATCGTCCCTTGTCACATGGTTTGATCAAAGAAAAATATTTGTATCAGCTCAGGATGGATAATAAATAAGATTTGGACAATTAGACAATGTAAAAGCTAAAATATCCAATTGTCAACCCTACTACACCATTTTTCCTGAATATCCTTTGTTTAAAATACCACTACATAAAAAGACAAATATTGAAGTAATATAATAGGCTTCAATCCGTAAGGCCCACTCCTATACCTAAATGAAAACATTGTGATTAGACCATTATCAAATGAAATCAATAACAGGTAAAATGAGGAAAGCCTTGGTGACACAACAACAAATAAAACACACCTGTGTTACTGCTCCCCCAATAGTCCACAGGAAATTCCTTTTAACTTCCTCCAAAGTAACTTTAGAGCTGCAATAATTTTCCTCAAAGTCCTTATCTAAAAAGGGAAACCACAGCACAGAATGAAACACTTCTAGGAACAATGTTTCCACATGAACATCTTCTGTTACACTGGGAGCATTGTGACTCCTGACTGATGATGCCAGTCAAACCGGTGCATATCAAAGCCCGGCGGGTATCTGGGAGGGGCTGAGAGCAGAGCAGCACTCGACCTGACCCAACAGGCCTGCCGGCTCCGTCATCTCCAGAGGACAAGATCTGAAATGTGTTCTCAGCAGATGTACAGTAGAAACACAAGAGCTCTGAGCAGCATTCAGAAAGCACTTCAGCTCTACAAAATGGATACTCCCGTTTGGGATATTTAAAAAAGGTCATACACAAGAAAGTGGTGCTAATTTAGTCAATTGAGTACACTGTCGCTTTTCTATGTCTGCACCAACCTTTGCAGCACAACTACTTATTATAGTAAGATTAAATCAAATGTAAAAAGGTTTAGAGATACATCTGTGCAGACATAAATCAACCTAATGTGATAAGCTGTCAAAATAATTGTAGCGCACTCATGGAAGCGTTCAGAATTATAACAATGGCAGGAATTCCTGATGTAATGTGCCTGAAGAGTTTGGTTTCAAAACACTACGCATTCATTAGAATAAAAAAAAAAAGTTGTTTTCTTAGAGCAGCTCCAACCTCTAGACCAAAACGGGTCACATTTTTATCGCACAGGCAAAAAAATAAATCTAACAAGCTTTACACAATTCATAGTCACTTCTTTGAAAAGGCTGTTAAGGCTCCAAGAACATTTACTGTATTTTGTTGCAGTTATACAATAATCAGTTTCAATGAAAATGTGGTTAATCTTCCATTTAAAGTGATGTTTAAAACTCAGTTAATGCTCATTCACTGGAGCTTCCACAAACAATCAACTTAATTATTACATTCAAATGATGTACATTATTCAAGTTTCCATTCACTTTGGATAATAACAAGGGAGAAATTAGCGGAAGCGCTCTCTTTTCCTCTCTCTCTCTCCTGACAGCCTGTCAGTATCTCATGCAGCTCACTGATCCAGTAATGAGTGACCCGACAATGAAGAATACATATATTTATAATAACTAGTTTAGCTTGTTCCAGAGGTAGATAAAATAGCTAAGTGTGTTAGGTCTAACTCTTACGGTACGTCCACACAGCAGCTTTTCAAAAATCTTGAAAATCTTGGAGCTGGGCGTGTCTGAAAGCTTGGGGATTTTTTGCGAGCAACGCGACCAACAACCAATCACACGAATCTCCCGCCCCCGACATACAAAGCAAAAAACCCCGGGGATTTTATGCGAGAGATATATATATATATATATATATATATATATATATATATATATATGGCGAAAACCTACCAGTTTCACCCACTGTCTCTGCCACCTCCCTCCATGCCTGGTTCCTCCGGTTTGTATCCCGTTAATAGTGCTGGTCGTAAAGAACCGGGTGATTTGCTACCGTAATTTCTCGTTTGGAATATGAGGAAATGAACTGCGGTCTGGTTCTCCCTGTGTGTGTGTGTTTTGCTGCGCTTACCGGTCCGGCGGGCAGAGCTGCAGGATTTCTGCTTCACACACGCTGCATACCGCTATTTTACTGTCTTTTTCAGACACCTTAAAATAATGCCATTGCCAATAAAGCCATTTTGGCGAGCTTGTTTTGCCGCACACAGAGAAAAGTGTCATGTATTTTACATCATGCGATCGGCTCTCGCGAGCGGCATGTTTAGAGAGCACCGATCGATCGGTAGAGTGTGAGTATCGGCCGATCTCGATCGGTGATCGATCGGAGCATCCCTAGTCAAGATGTTACAATTGCCCATTCTCCCATACTCTTAACAGTAACACCTGTGTATTATTTTGGATTTAAATTACATTTTGAAGCAAGGGTTCGCAAACCCTTTATTCTAGCAGCTAACTTCTGGCTTTAAGCACAGACACATGAACAAGGCAAAACCTCAGCATGCTGTGACCTGATCTTTGACATCTTCGCTACTAGTAATGTTAGTGATTATGCTCTAGTGTTGAATTACAGTCAAAGACTTTAGAGTGGTTGTGGAAACCAAACATGGAATCATTTCCTAGCTACCAAACATCCAGTGAAACAGTGGATTATTGAAGCTCTCTGGTTTATTAGTACTGAAGAAGAAGGAGGGGGAGCTGCATAACGAGGGGCAGCTGCTTAACGAGGGGCAAAACATTCCCAGCATGCTTTGCTCTACACATCATTGCATGATTACCTCTTGGTTACAGACTTGTCTTATAAAACAGTCAAAACAAAGTGATAACTGTTGTTGTACTGTTGAAGTACACCCATATGAAGGACATTGTTAATTAAATCGACTTGCCCTTTTTCCGTGTCTGTTTTGTTATGCAAACTAATGACATGTGCTCTTTACAAAAACGGATATGTGCATAATTACACTGAATCATATGGGGTGAACATTTAGCTCAGCTCAATTATAGATAAAGGTTTTTTCCAATGGCACAGAACCAAATATGTCTGGCTAGAAACTACTAGAAGTGGGACCTAACACGTTAACAAGAAAAAAAAAAACACAAATAAAGACACAACATTCTGGAGACTGGCTCTCAGTGCAACAACACAAGTCTTGACTGTGGAATGATGTTCCAGAATACAAAGTTGTGCAACACACCGTCTTTACTGGGCTTGTGGAGGTGGGAGGGGCCAATGGACACTGGCATGTGGCTTAAGAACCTTCACGAGTCTAAATGTCATAATACCCTTTCTAGCCAATTTAGATGGGGTCTGCAGTGTGTGTGTGTGTTTACGGTAATGTAAGGTTTCGTTTCTGATGACATAGCAGGTTGAATTAGTTTGAACTAATTGTCTTTTGCTTTGGATTAGTTCCAACTTGTTATCTGTCAATATGACGTACCATGCACAGTATGTCCAGATTTTGCTATATATTCCCGTGTGTTCTTGCGATTTTGTGAATGCCTCACAAGATAATGTTATTGTGGCAAAGAATGAAGATGTAAACACAGCAAGAGACATCTTAACAATCTCAAGATGAGGAAGAACTCTGGTTAGATGATAACCAGACATTTGAACAGAAGTTTATTTTGACGGCAAATGAAAGATGAGGAAATCCTGGAGGAAAGGTCAAGTCTTACTAACTCATAAATGTTTTTATGAACCTTAAAGATTAAAAAGGGAGTTTAGTTTAACCGTCTCCGGTTTATTCCTATAAGTGTTCAAATACAATAAAGCTTTTGGCCATTTTGCCCACCCTTACCATCGGCCAAATCTTACCAAAGTCTTAACTCCCCCCAGTAGTCTTTATTTACATTTTTTGTATCTCCTGAAATATTGCAGGTTGTTAAGAAAAGGTTTCTCTCCGACCAGGGTATATGCAGGAATCCTGAAGTCAAATGTAATACATTTTAAGACCTTTGTTAAGACCCTTTCCATACATTTTAAGACCTCATCGCCACTTTCAATTCCAACCGGTTACAATGGCGACACTACCTCACATTTACTATACAGTATTGATTGTAAGATAGCACAACTTAACAGCTTATGATAACTCCTTATCATAATTCAGATAGAACAAAGCACAAGAGAATTAATTGTGTGACAAACCCAATGCAAGGTTTATTAGAAAAAGAAACCATTAGAAAGTATTATTTGATTTAGGAATTGTTCCCAAGAGATGAAACTTGTATTTCCCCATAACGATGTTTAACAACCGGCGTAAACGGACCTTCGCGCGCTATCATGCAGTGAGCGTGCGATGTCCTGTTCAGATGATGTCAAATCCAACGGGATGCCATAAATAAACTACACAGAATCACACCACACACCTACGCAATGATTACATTCAGGCACACTGTAGAATACAACGTATTTGAACCATTTATATACTTATTGAAAACAAGCTACAAAATGTAATACCTTGGAAAATGCCGTTTAACACTTTTTAATAGCCTTAATTTTCGCTAAATTGATTTATCAACTTTTAAGACCCCGGGGACACCCTGCCGACACATCCAGGTAAACAGCTTCTTCCTCCAGGCTGTCACTCATGAACATGACCCCTAACTGATGTCATCGCCTATGTGACACTTAAATGAGTCATTAGAGGAAGATGTTTACAACCATAACAGGCATGTGGTCTGACCAGTAAACCAGAGATACAGCCCTGAGAGCACTGTCAAAGACAAAATGAACGGTTACCTTGTCTGAAGCACATAAGGCCATGTGTCAGTCGTAGAATTTGGTTTGCCATGTTTGTTTTTTTCTCTCCCTCTGTCATATGCTTGCTGGAAATACAAGTTTTCGTTCCAACTCCCCTTGGCTTGTTGACAAAGACAAAGTAAAATATGGCACTACTAAGTAGAGATGTCCGATCCGATCACGTGATCGGGGATCGGAGCCGATCACGTGATTTTTAAAAGATCGGAAGAAAAAGATCGGGAATCTTTTTTTTTTATCATTTTTTAAAAAACAATTTTATTTAATGTTACAAAACAATAATGACCATGTTCACTTCTTAAAGTCATCCTGAGGCCTTAGTTTTGGTTTAAAATTACACAACATCATGTATGCGTTGCTTCTCTTGGGCTTGTTTTCATAGACCTGGTTGCTTATTTCTCTCCAATCTGGCAACAGAGTGGGCAGGGCGCAGTGTCTAATAGTAGCAGTAAGCTAACGAAAGGCTACGTTCAGCTGGTGACTCAGGAGTCGGGACAGAGAAAATGTAAGCAGTTTGGAAGTATTATAAAATTGAAAGCGAAGGCAGTGTAACAGCCAGATGCAATGTTTGCAAGAAGGAGGTTCCGCGTGGTGGAAAGAACAGAGCTACGTTCAACACGACCAATCTAATACGCCACCTGAGAAACAAACACAAATAACACGGCGAGTACACTAGGGCTGTACCCGAATATCCGAATATTCGTTCGTTGGAGTACTATTCGGGTTTCAATTTCGTTATTCGGAAATTCGTTTTTTTCCCCGTTTTTTTATTGAAATCTCCAATATCAACGTAAGAGCTTGTGCCTCTTCGGGGGGTGCTAACACTTAACTGTGTTGAAAAGTGCTATAAAAATAAAATTGCCTTAACCTCTTAAGCCCGAGGGTCCCTCCCACCGTTTTTTTACGAGACTATGTCTCAGGGCTTCTTAACATTTATGAAACTATTAATGTTCCATACCCTTTTAACGGTAAGAAACTCAGCTAACTGACAATGTGAACCATTTTTAGCTAAAAGAAACACAAGAGTAATACCAAGCCTTTGAATTAGCATGGAGCGAAAAAATGCTAACTAATGCTAACGGACTTTTGCACAGCACTGACGGTAGAAATGCCCTTATTACATATCGTAACTGCACAAACAAGATATCCGATTAAAGCTGAGACTCCACAGATTCCACACATGTAAGGTCATCACTGTACGACTCTGAATTCCTGGAGCTATCAGCCAG
Organism: Harpagifer antarcticus; assembly: GCA_902827135.1. Lineage (NCBI taxonomy): Eukaryota > Metazoa > Chordata > Actinopteri > Perciformes > Harpagiferidae > Harpagifer > Harpagifer antarcticus. The sequence continues at coordinate 537,025 of CADEHL010001345.1, forward strand.
AAAAGAGAAAGTAAACATCCGGTTTCAAAATTATTACAATAATTACGTCTTACCTTTTTTGATTTGTGATCAAAGGTTGTGTTCAACGGAATAAAAACGCCGCTCAAGGTTAATCCAACGTCTTTGTGTCACGTAGAAATTTTTACTGATAATCCATCATCATATGTATGGCAATATACTGGGTATAAAGTTTTGCCGTCCAGGATTGTACTTTCAGATATGCTTCGTTTGCTTCTCTATTACGTCCGCAATGGTAATGTTTACGTGGATTTGGGAACTGCCCATCGATTCTATTGGATGTAATGGTTAGGAAAAATGTGTAAATCAACCAAATCAACCAATGGGTTCCAGAGATATGGTCCTGCGTAAAGTATAAAGAATGCCAGCCAGCGTAAGTACATTACGCAGCAGTCTTTACTTATTGTTTACTACGGAAGGAAGCAGGAATTGCCGGGACCCAGAGCACACGGAGCACAGAGCGGACAGCAGATAACGGAATTGCTTTTTTATTTTTATTGCTTATGGATTATCAGAACATTTCAAAGGGGACACCGCCCCATTCGATATTAACCTATGGATTAACTACATCATTGTTTTTTTATCGTTTTAATGCCATTGAAGACCAGTTTAGACCAGACAAAGAGGAAGGTAAGCCATTAGCCTAGCGCATGTTAGTACCTAGCGCCACTTGTTTTGATGTACATTTTTGTTGATAACCTCGCGAGTTTGTATCTTTCAGTGTTGAGGTGGGCACCGTTAGATTCTGTGTCTCCTTGCGATCATAAACAATGTGTTGGATGTGGAGCTAGGATAAGTAATAAGGGAGCTAGGAGTGATTTTCGGTGCAATAATAGGTTAGCATTTTTCGCTCGGGGCTAATTCAGAGGCTCACTGTTAGCATTGTGTGTTTTTTTTTGAAAAAATAAATGAAAAGGATCAGTTAAATGAGTTTTTTCCCCGTTATATGGATATAAAATATTCATAGTTTATTAATTATTAAGGTTCCTTAGACGTTATTTCCTGCAAATTACGCGATTTCGGGTCCGTGATGCCTAAGAGGATAACAGAGTATGTTTATTTTTATTTTTTCACAACAGTTGTATTTGGATGGAATGAATACCTATTAGGGGTGTAACGGTATCCGTATTCGTCCCGGTTCGGACGTCACGGTTCGGACGTCACGGTTCGGCACATGCAGTCACACGGCGAATACGCCTTTTTTTACGAGTGTTACACTATATATAATCCAGGGGGCGGTATTGCGCCTAAAAGCCAGCCGCCCGTAAATAACAAATGAAGAACAAGAACAAAACACAACAAAACAAACACAATACATGAAGAAGAACAGTTATGGTAAGTTCACACAACACACAGGAGCTAGAACCCACCTGCTTCTTTTAAATCAGCTGTGGGGGAACATTTCGGGTTCCCTGTGGACTACAACACTGATGGGGTGCGGGTTGTGGATCGGACGAGGACGGTGTGTCGGCGTTGTTCGACAGCGGTGCGGTATGCTAGTGGTAACACGTCAAACATGCTCAATCACATCCGAGTCAGTCTCAGTCCCCAGCGAGAGGGTTTTCTTGACGGCAGGTGACATAGTTACCACCAACAGATCTGCCCTCACTGCTGACAACGTAGACAAACTCATCTTTTTGAAGAACAACTTGAAAACAGAGTAAAGCTTGAGTACCTTTACTTAGGCATAATGGCCTCACACACTCACAAGTTAATTACACATGTTAGACATTGCTCCTAAAGGTACAGATTTTATTTTGTTTTATATTTATCATTGTATTTATTTTATATTTTGACATCAGGAGATGTTATACAGTTCTGTATTGCCTTTTATTGATTGTGATTCAAACACTTTCTTGTTATTTATTTTAATATGTTCAAGACATTCTTTTTAGTTGTACAGCTTATTTAACCTTTTTGTTTGACATCAGCCATTATAAATAATATGGCCACCTGAGTGTGTGTGTTACTGTTTGTTTTTAACTGTGTAATACAGTTAATGATTCCAAATGTTAGAGGTCCTTATTTTCATACCTACTGTTAAAAATAAATAACAGCAAAAAAAATTATGCATTTGGGACTTTTTTTTTGCTTTTCCTTGTTATACCGAAACCGTACCGAACCGTGACCCCCCAAACCGAACCGTGACTTCTGTGAACCGTTACACCCCTAATACCTATAGTGATAATTCAAAGTATTAAAATAATTTTTACAGTGAAAAAGTTCAAATGGAACTGATGGTTCCCAAATTACCCAGAGGTGAGTCCGCCTGGACTTTATTTTTCTAAACCTGTCTAAAAAGGTCAAATTTAACTTGTTTTGCATCAATCTTGATACAGGGTACTTATATGTTATAGTTTAGATTCCTAAATCTTTTAGTCTACTAACCCATCATTCAAGGGTGGTTTTCACTATAAGTAATGGGGTTTTTTTAGGCGGACATTAGAATTTACATGTTTTTACTATGTTCCATCTGAATTTACTTTAAAATAAAAACATCTATATTGATTCTGACACTTCTACATCCAACTCACAGATGTAACCTTGTTTTGAGAGAAAATATTATTAATTTACCCCTTTTAGAAGTGAAGATATAGTCTTTGTTGTGTTAGTGGCATTTTCGAGCCTGAAACCTGAAAAACTTAAGAGCTTAAGGGTTTAAGAGGTTAACCACGTTGTTTCCAAAGCAACAACAACTTCCTGTCAACAGCGCTACCTCTCCTTCAAAATAAAAGCATGTCCATAAATAGGAAGCCAAGCCAAATTACACTTAAGACATATACAACTGCAACGAAAGTAACACAATGCGATATCCTTTTCAATTTCAAAGAACACAAATTGGGTTACATTAACAAATAACTATAAAACAACAATACTGTAGAATAACCAAATTAATGCCTTGAATACACCGAAAAACACGTGTTGAAGTGGTTCGCTGCTGATTACTATTGAATTGTGTTACTCCAGTAAGATGTAAATATAATGCTTTGTGTATTCATGTTATGTTAAGCTGCTGTTGTTCATTGCATTATTACTAGACTAGTTAGTCTTAAGGCTAGAATTCTGCACTAAGCCACATTTTTATTTTATTTTATTATTTGTGACTGAATGTGAACTTGTGAAGCTAGTCAAGCTACCTCTTTCCAGTAGAATTATTTTTGTTTTGTTACTGCACTATCTGCACTCAATTTGTTTACATGGTTATTTTGTGGTGGACCACAGATAAGCTTTATTTTGTTTTGATCCAATGCTGCACAACTGAACTGATCCAATGCTGCTGTGAAAAAAAGAAGCTATATCCATGTTGGATAGAATGGATAGTTGGGTACCGTCATTTAAATTAAAAAAATAACCTTAAGGGACAACTTGCTTTTTTCTCTCTTAATGCATTGCATAAAGATCGGATTGGGAAAAATCGCTATCGGCAGATTGTCAAAATCAAATGATCGGGAGCAAAAAAAGGTGATTGGGACATCCCTACTACTAAGTACTGAGGCCGAGAGTTATGAGTTGCAAATACACTTATTAATGCAATCATATAATAATAAGGAGGCTCATAGTCTGAACAAAGACTCTTTATTGCTCCCACAACAGCGACGCATTACAGATTTATCCTTTCTGCTCTAACACTTTGTGCAATTGTTTTGTATGCATGTCAAAAGGCCACCATGTTGACAACCACCACCCACAGCAAAGCCATGGTCACTGGCCAACATGTGTTCTATAACAGACCTGTGATGCCACCATATGCTCATAGTGTCCCTCACAAGCAGAACGGCTTTAAAAAGGAACCTATTCATTTTTAAGTGTTACAGGCCCGGTTTGCGTCATACACTGCCAAGATGTATGGTAACTTGTATCAACAATTGAATCTTCCCTTCACTTTTTGACTTGACTATCATTTTTTATAACAAACACTTGGCTTTCCTGCTGTTCTTAGACACGTGAGCTATACAGACATGTGCCTTGTTAGCTGTAAACACCGGAATGGCTTTTAGGCGTTATTTGGGGAATTTACCATAAGTGGCCTGGTTTCAAACTAAAACAGGAAATACTAGATCATACGTTCAAAAGAACGACTGTTGTATCAAAATATTTTTCTGATGATGAAATAGGTTAGATTGGGAACAAACGCAGTGTTGCAGCAGCCTGATATGTTGCAGAACTCCACAATCATCTAATAAAGGAATGGTATACTGGTTCAATATGAGTTCCTCAAAAACAAAGAAATAAGCAGATTGTATCATGTGGTGTTCTAAAGGGAAGTGCTGTTCCGAACAGTCAGTTCTTTAACATTCATGTCATGTGATGTCAAGAGAGACAAGGCTGACAACTGAACAGACTGGTTCGGCTCTTCTCTAACCTCCATCTTTCACCCCCTCCCTCCTTCCAGGAATGTGCCAGAGCAACATGTACAAGGTGTTTTGCCACATGTGACTAACAGGAATTCTCTTTAGGTTTACATACAACCTTACAGTTTTGGGTGCAGTTTAGTCTTAATATGTAGAATAAAGTGAAACCTATAGTCTATTTCAGCAAAAAACAGGTTAGATATTTGTAACAAAAGAAAAAACGTTCAAAACATCAAATAATCATTTGAAAGCCGTGTGCAGCAACTAGCCAAGATAAAGACCCATGGTGTGTAGAAGTTATATTTACTCTGTTTTAGGTTGGTTTATGACTTATCCATATAGATAAGTCATAAACCAATCCATAGAAACTGTTTGTAACTAGAATAACAATGGGGTTCCTCAAAGGTCCATTCTGAGACCTTTATTGTTTTTGATATGCCGACACTGGGAAACAGAACACAGGATTAATTTTTGTAGCTATGCAATGGGGCCGTTGTAGTTTAGGGGGTGAATGGGCATCTACCAATCAGAGGGTTAGCGGTTCAATCCCTTACAGTCAACATGTCAACCATAACCCTAAGCTCTACCGTAGGCATGTGCATGGTATTGAAGTGTATGCAAGTCACTTTGGATAAACACGTCAGCTATATTAAAAAGGGAACCGATCATGCAAAATGCCCCTTTGTACGTCTTTTTATACATGAATATGTGTCCCCGGTGTGTCAGGGAACTCACCAAGTGTCAGAAAACACAACCCTCTCTTTTCCTCCATACCCAAATCTCTAAAAACGGGGCTGGAACGAATCGGATACAGATTTGAAAATGCTGACGTCAGGAACGAGGAGCTATATGGCCAACTCTCCACCTATCAGGGGAATGTGGGGTTGGGCCACGGCCGGCCATTGCCTCTCGAAAGCGCTGTAGTACATATGCCAGGCCTGTAAGTGGCGCTGTAGTCTGCCACAAAAGCAGTGAAGAAGACTTCCCTCGCATGGTTGCCATGGTTGCCCTTCTGTTTATTCTCTGCGGTGGCTCTTTTTCTCCATCCCCGAGGCAAGCGTTTGCTCCCGCTGCTGTAATTCAATGCAATCCCTCCCCGTCGAGGCAAGCACTGTAATTCTCTCCGTTAGTCCACCAGCAGATGACAAACACCCACCTCTCCGCCTCTTCCAAGGGACGAGGGGACTGTGCGGCAGAGTTTCAGTTCGATTTTTTTTTTGCCGGTCAACATGTCCGCAAAGTTTCAATCTTACGGACAAAATTAGAAAAGTGCCGGTCAAAGGTCTTCTTTGTTATTTATTGAGCTTTAAAACAAATGAATAATGACTATATAATCATATAAGAATAAAACACGGAGGACGGAGATCTCTTTTTCTCCCTTCTCCCCCTCTTCTGACAGCAGCTGATCTCAAAGCATGCTCCCCTCTCCTGCAGGGGGGCGTGGTCAGCTGCAGCTCATTTGCATTAAAGATACATCACAGAATCAGCCCCTGCAAAAACAGGGCTGGAAAGAGCAAACCGAGCGAAATGAGGCATGGCTAAAATGCAGGATCTGTTTGGTATTTTGAAGAAAAAAAAAAAAAAATATATATATATATATATATATATATATGGCCCTACAATATATTGTTCAAATATAGTATGATAGGTCCACTTTAAGTCATGTAATAATGATAAACAACTGTAAATCTATACCATTAAATTAGCCTTTTTGATAAACGTAGTAATATATTATACAGAACAAACAGCTCTGCGCCTCTGAGAATAACACATTTGTTTGAATGTTAATGATGAAAAATTAATTTAGACATTGTGAATAGTGGAATATCACTGGTATTGGTATCAAAAACAACATGTTTGGATCAGCGACATCGCTTTTTCAGCCATCTGTTGTATTTTATGGCTTCATGTTCGCTTTCAGCTGTAAAGGAAAGCAGCTGATGAAAACCTAGCAAATACCGTTTTTGGGGTCTCATGACAGCATTTTCTTTTTCATTGTGAATTGATTAAGAATGCTTTAAGCTTTTGATTTGCAGTAATTTTCCCCCAATTGTACCGAATTGTGAACACGTCAGCATTGAATTTAACCAACAGTCATTCTTCCAAAATTATTTTGCCTCTTTTCTGCCTGCTTGCAAATGGTTTTATTTTCCTGTTTTCATTTATTTTCTGGCTTCTGGGTGGTATTAATTTGGTAAGCTACTGTAGGCCTACTTACAATTTGTTGTTATTTGTACTCCACTTCAGTACTTCCGTTTAATGCTGCTTTAAACTTCTACTCCACTACTTCTTAAGAGGGAAATAATGTAATTGTATTCCACTACATTTATTTAACAGCTTTAGCTACTTTTAACAAAATGCATCTCTAAAAATTAAACTAGTGGACAATATGAATTAGAAATGTCACATATATAAATGAAATACACACAAAGGCAATGTGTCTGTACAATGACTACCTTTACTTTACATTTAGCTGAAATACTTTTCTACTGTTACCCAAGTAAGATTTTGAAAGCATGACTTTAACTTGTAATGAAGTATTTTGACAATGTATTGGTACTTTTACTCAAGTAGAGCATCTTAATACTTCTTCATCCAGCACTGTCTTATTGAAAATATATTAGTTTAAAAAGTAGAAAAACAGGATGGTAATAAAAGGTTTTGAAGACAGTACATTGTGCGTGTGTGTGTGTTTCGAGGAAATTAGGCTTAATAAAAATGTTGCTGCATGTGAACACAAATGCAAACACACCTGAAAAAACAGCGCGAGAAACACTTCACGAGACATTTTAAATGGCAGATAACATTTAAGGTTTTTAAACTTGTGGAATAAACTAGTTTCGCTTGGTAAAAAAAACTAACGTCACCACAAAGTGACCAGTCACAGGAATAAAGATGATAAAAGCAATAAGAGAGCTAAAATCATTCATCTTATACACGTCGCAAACAAAGTGAATCGCTCCAACACGCGAGAACACGAAGGCCCTGCTCAAACCGAACACCAATTATTTAAAAAAAAGTTTCTTCCCCTTAAAAAGTAAAATAGTATGAAACATTGAACAACTTCAGGTGAAACGACACAACTCAGCGACATGTTTGTTACTGACCTGCTCCTGGGAGGCTGCTGTCGGCTGGAGATCACGGCTGCACTGATGAAAAGCTTCTAGAAGCTGTCAGAGCCGCCCTCGATCAGCGCGTGCACACAGGTTTGCAGGTGAACCGGCATAAAAGGTGCATCATGGGAACACCCTTATTTTCTTGATTTTTGTTTTGAAAAAGTTCCAATGTAAAACATCATCCTTAACCTTCAAACAAACACACAAATCCCTCATACATAGGACAATGTGACTAAACTAAATACAAGGTAAACATTATATAAAAAGAACAAGACAAACATTTTAATTATTTAATTATTATAAAAACACATTTTCCCTTAACATCCACGAACATTATATTTTTTTAAAGAAAAATTACATTTTACCCTAGTTGTTTGTTTAGTTAAAAAACTTGTTTTGAAATGTAAATGTTAAATGGAATAGCAGCTTAATTAAAGGTGGGTTGTTAATGTAGAGTTCTTCTGCTGGATTGAATTGTTGTAGTGTATAAGCCATTTAATGTAGCAACAACACCCTTTTTTAAGACGGATACATATAAGATATACTCACTACATTACAGCATGCTTTATTTGTTTTATTAAATATTTTATGCAAATACTATTGGTGAGTAAAACATAAAGTCATATCAACTCAATGGCTACTTTATCGTATAACACAATCCAATACAACAATTCAGCTGTACGTTAACGTTATGGTTATTATTAAAATACGTTTGTCTTGTTGGACTGCATTATATTTAGCCGGTTTCTAATGTTTTGCATTAAAAAGATGAATAAGGCAGAATATGAGAACTACGACCTCAATGATAAACACAGAGTTTAATATATGGCTCTCTTTTTACTGCACTATGCATGTTAGCCATTATAGATAGATTTTTTTATTTTAGCTCATGATTTCAACACAATTTCCCCATAAAAAACATTACTTAAGAAACAAAAAAGGAAAATTCCCCAGCCAAGTTATTTCACTTTTACTGATGAGCAATAGAAATCCTCCTTAAAGCTCCATTAAGAAATCATTTTCCCTATATTACATGTCACTTGTTAGACACTTTTATCCAAAGCAATTTACATACTTGATACTGTGGGCAATCCCCACAGGAGTAATTTGGGGTGAAGTGTCTTGCCCAGGGACTGAACTACATGCTGACTGCAGTGGGGTTTGAACCTGTGACTCCCTGATCCGAACACTAAAGCACAACCCACTGCACCACACGCCACCCGGTGCATTTTAGATGGTCATTTCTAAAGTCAATCAGTTCTTGCCACAGGGCAGTGGATTAAGAACACATTTAAAATAATTTAAAATGATCAACACATAAATCACCAAATATAACACACTAATGTTGCATAATAATCATGACCCAGTATTCTGTGAACCACAGGTAATGTTCATGTATGCCAAAGATTTGGTAAAGCATTCCATCTAGTGGAAGAAGAGTAAAATGGTACCTGCCAATCGGATTGAAAACAGCATGTAAGGAAGTGCTGCCTGGAAGGCTGCACTCAGGGAATCAGGTAAATATTATATAGTTGGTATCAGTAAAATGTATAATCTACAATAAAATCTCGTTTAAAATTGTTTTACGATGTCTAAAGTTACTGATAAGTCACATGTTTCCTGCCTGGCCGCAGCGTGTATCATTACCCTCTCTCGTCTGGGCGGTAAGAAAGGAGCCCTCAGCCAGAGCAGCAGCAGCCAATACATTGCTGACTGTTGCTATCTGTAAACTATCCCGACGAAACATAATTTCAGCCAATCAGCGTTGTCAGATCTGATGGTCATAGTGCGCTAATTTCAGCGCCCAATGCAATCTGTGAGTTGTTTGGACAATTGTATCCAACGTGACGCTACAGTCAGTAGTTGATGAGGATGGCTGCGTCTGCAGGTGGAGACTCCGGGTGCTAGTGGATCGCCGGAGCTGTAGATTAACATTTACATGCTTATTGTAGTTGTAAGTGCAATGACTGTAGCACCATGGAGCGTATGTGTGGGCTGGACCTGTATTTTACAGGAAAGGAGTGAGCAGAGGGTCGAGTTGTCGATTCTTGTTCAGTTTTCACCCTCTCAAGCTTTGAGTTGCGCACGCTGCTAAAGAGACACGCTACCATGGAAACCAAACAATGGTGTAGTTGTATTAAAATCTGAGTGGAAACAGTCGTGAGTAAATCAGATTTTCAGAAATCGGGAGAAATGCGGGAGAAATATGACCCCGGGAGGAGGTGTGGGCCTACTGTAATGTTGCACAGTTTATACTGTAGAAACTATGTCCAGGACAAGGTATTTGGAAGTTTTGGAAGATTCATAGCTAACCACTGAAGATTATGGATTATCTCATATTTTTAAGCCTCAATTTGTCCTCCCCCCCTTCGAACATCACCAGAAGTCATAATTTAAGGGGTCATTTCTCAAAATGTTCTTCCGGGGGAGCATCCCCCCGGACCGCCCTCGTGGTTTGGCCACCATTTCCATAGCCCCACCAAAATATTTTCCACCAGCCGCCACTGGAGTATGGTGCAGAAATGTTTTCTATACAAGTGAGGTGTTCTGACACCATAGTGCAGTGGTTTTCAAACTGTGGGGCGCGACCCCTGGTGGGTCACGGAGGTACTGTAGGGGGGGCGCGGGAAGATTTTTTAATTTTATTATTTTCTCCTTTTAGCTTTTTTAAGCACCTTGAGATGACGTTGTTTTTAAAGTGTGCTATATAAATCAAATGTATTATTATTATTAATATTATTATTATTCAATTGTAAACAAACACTGCTCGAAAATATCTCGTTGGTCAGAGAGCTGTGGGCATAATGCTGCCTTTTGCAACATCCTACTTGTGTGAGATAAGCTTTTCTTGCTGCCATCAAAACGAAATACAGATCAAAGCTGAACATTGAGAATGAACTGAGAGTGGCAGTCTCAAAACAACAGCCCCAGTTTGAGAAGATCTGCAAGGGAAAGCAAGCACACACAAGTCATTGATAGGCTATGTGTGGAATAGGAAGTTTTAATTAGGCCAAAGTAATTCACAGTATCTATTACAAGCACTTTTGTTCATGTGTAATCCATAATAAAATATACAATTATAGTTGGATCTTTGTATCTTATTATTATTAGTAGAGAAAATGTAATGTTTTTACAACAATATAATCCGACCAATATAGATGGGAACCGGGTTAGGGGGTCCCGAAAATATTTCCAATTACCCATGGGGGGCCCACTGAAAAAGTTTGGGAACCACTGCCATAGTGTATTGGCACCCCCTAGTGGCCAAACTCGGTACTGTAGCTTTAAGGCATCAAATAGCGCGACTCTCCTTCTTGTGTTTTAGTTTACACAGCAAAGCCATGCAGAGCACATCGTAGCTCAGTTCTATTCTTTCACACACACATACAGGTATTGGGCCGAGGGCGACACCGTACTTCCGGTATCCGTCGTTTTACGCGAGGTGCAAGCAGGCCGATGGTTTAGCCGTACACCGTCTAGGTCAGTGGTTCTCAACTGGTCAGGCCTTGGGACCCACTTTTTACTTGGTCAATACATCGCGACCCAACATTTTGAAGCACTCAAATCTATTCAACAAAAAATCGTGCTGTAATATATATGCTTTTCAGCATACAATATTAATAAAAGTGAAGTACAGTGCATATATCCCTTATATCCCAAAGGTTTAATGAGATGATGGAATCAAAGCTGAACTATATAAAAAGGCACGCATGCTGAAAACCCAACCCCAGCAGGGGGGTCTGGGGGGATTCTCCCCCAGAAGATTTTTATAAATACTAACATAAACTATGCATTCTGGTACACTCTGAGAAGAAAATAAATAAATCTATTACTACCCGACATATTAATAATATTTTATGCCATTGTTTGTTTTTCACTTTGTTCTGACATCTTGCTGCGAGAAGAGCAAAGAGGAGATAGTCTGTGACTTTAAATTGTGGGTAAGGGTAGATAGCTCCCATTGTTCTGTGACCTGTCAATCATGAAACCGGGGGTCATATTTCATTATGTGTTCATTTCTATCTGAAGTTGTACCCATGGATGTATAAAGAAGAGTTCTACCGCAAAGTTATTCTCTGTGGGGACTTCCGGCAACAATATTGATTCTGATCAAAGGCCAGAAGACTCGAAAAAACATCAGCAAAGATATTTTATTGAGAAAATGATCACTATGTGACAGAAGTTTTCAAAACCGTTTATGGTCTCCGGTACATCCAGTCAAACGCCGACTGCATGCACAGCGTTAGAAAATCGGGCCTTCAAAATAGAAGTTTGACTTTTTCTCCCAAAAAAAAAAATAATAATTCCAATTTTTTTTTTTTCAATTTTTTTTTCTTCACTCACAAATCCGCGACCCACTGGAAACGGGTCCGCGACCCACTTTTGGGTCGCGACCCACCAGTTGAGAACCACTGGTCTAGGTGTTGCTAAGCTTCCTGTACTGAATATCATAGTTTATTGCCTTAATCAATATCTAGTCAACTCTAAAAAAACACATATATGCAATGGCATGATAATATTATTGTGACAAGTGGGGTATTCACCTGGTGTTTCCAGAAATGTATGTTATTTAATTGACATAGCATGACTCTATTATACTGCACTATATTTGCATTATGTTGCACATGTATTATTTCAATTGTGTAACTTGTGTTGTATTTTTTTTGTTTATTCTTGCAGTTTTACAATTTCAAGCCTCAGTAAATGGTCAACTCAACAACTGTCTTCTGAGTCTTTGTTCGCTATCTGTTAAAGGTGGGGTAGGTAAGTTTCAGAAACCGAATCGAGTGCACTAAAATTTGAAAGTACACAGCCGAAAAGAATCCGCCCCTTCCTTCAGACTTCCTGACAGAGCACCTCCTCCAACACACATGAACGCGCACATGACGTCAGCAGACTGGTGAAAGTGGCCGCCTGTTGCTGGCGAGTCATTGAAGTACTGCTGCAATGCACGCCCAATGAGGGCACGAGATACATTTGTGCGTGCACAAGGCTGACAGACAGGGCGGCAATCCAATCCGGCTAAACTGAATTTTTTTTATGGATTTTTTGTCAAAGCACTTAAGATATTCATTGCTATCGGGATGTTAAGAGCATTCCATGGAATATAACAAAAAGTGTATCTCGAGCCGGTTTCTGAAACGTACCTACCCCACCTTTAAGCTATGCAATGCGATGTATAAATAAAATGGAAACTGAACAATCTGGTGCCACTAAATGTTTTTTAAGCTCGGTTGGATGCTATTCAATCAGAAGCTATTGGTACCTGTTTATGTGGATAATTATGTAAATGATGCTGTAAGATGTCCTTTTGTTGTTCTATTTATGTGTTTATGTTTCATGTGGAACTACTTGAGCAGGTCTCCCTTGAAAAAGAGATCAATGATCTCAATGGGATTCATCTGTATAAATAAAGGTTTGAAATTAAATGAAAAAAATACGCAAGGGCAGAATATGAGGTATAACAATCTCTTCATTTGGATGGAAGTTAAACAATATTGACATTTAATTAGATATAAATAAGTATGACTATAATGACATTTTCCCCCTGTAGTCTCAAAACACACCAATTATTAGAGGATATCAGATTTTGAGATTGGATTAAAGTACAAATGCTGATAAGTACGAACAAATAATATCCATACTTATATTTTTACCAAAATTAAATATAAAGTATGTATGCATATGCAATAAAGCTGTGTAAACATCAGATTAATTAAAATGCTTCAATCTGGCTACCATTGCGAAAGAAGATCAAATACATTACACCAACGTCTACTGTTGAAGTCTGAACATTAATATTACCCCTTACATTATATCAACGTTATTCTTATATCTGAGCGGTCAATCATACATTTGGTTCACTACCCTTTGTTACACTGAAACTTCAGGGTTGCAAAAGCACACCAACTGCACAACATACCTCATGTGGTGCCATATTCTTAACTAAGGCCGCACTAACAAATATTTGTAATACTAACAATCCTCTACACAGCATTGCATTGTCTCTCAGCTTATGTGATTTTGGTTTGATTGCTAGTAATGTCTTCCGGCGCAGACTGAAAACTCATCTCTTTCGACTCCACTTCGAGCGATAGAATTACTAACAAAGCACTTATATACTAATAAAGGACTGGCTTATCTATAGCCAGTTGAGTAGCACTTGAAATGTTTGGCTCTATGATACCTGATGTACTTATATGATTCGGTTTTCTTCAGGGTTGTGTCTTCCTGGTCGTATGTACTTATTGTAAGTCGCTTTGGATAAAAGCGTCAGCTAAATGCAATGTAATGTAATGTTATAAGTCTGTGCTCACACTGGTTTTCTTTTGTAAAATGACTGAATTCATGCCACACACAGCAGCAATCAGCCGACAGTTAGAGAAGCTGGTAAACTCATTTACAGCTAAAGTAGGGGTGTCAAACTCAAGGCCCGGGGGCCAAATCCAGCCCGCGACTTCATTTTATGTGGCCCGCAAGAGCTTGCAAATAATATAATAATAGATTTAATTTGTTAGCGCTTTTACAGGTGCTCAAAGACGCTTTACAGATATAGTGAAAATAAAATAAAGGAACAACAAATAAATATATGGTTAAAGTTAAAGTCAAATAATACAAAAACAATCACACATTAAAAGCCAGATTGAAGAGGTGAGTTTTTGTAAGTTTTTTAAAGGTGGTGAGGTCAGTGCAGTCTCTGATGGGTTGGGGGAGTGAGTTCCAGAGGGAGGGGGCAGCGACGGAGAAGGCTCTGTCCCCCCAGGTCCGGTGATTGGTGCGGGTGGGGATGGATAGGAGGTTGGCTTCTGATGAGCGGAGACAGCGGGAAGGGGTGTGGTGGTGCAGCAGGTCTGTGAGGTAGGGGGGGGCCTGATTGTTGAGGGCTTTGTGAGTAATGAGGGGGACTTTGAAGTTGATTCTTTGACGGACGGGGAGCCAGTGGAGGTTCTGGAGGACGGGAGTGATGTGGTCTCGGGAGCGGGTGTGGGTGAGGAGGCGGGCAGCAGAGTTATGGATATGTTGGAGTTTATTGAGGAGGTTGGATGGTATGCCGTAGAGCAGTGGTACGTTTTTGTTAAAGGTCCACTTGTGAATTTTATACAAGGTCAATGGTCCGGATCAATGCCAGTAAAGTCCCCCCCACACCCCCGGAGCGGAGCAACGAAACTGAAATTAAGAAGCAGTTTCGGCGCGCTATGCATGTACTTTGGTCAGGAGGTTTTAAAGTGCTATATAAATAAAGTTGGATTGGATTGGATTGGATTAATCTACGTTATTTGGGGGCCCCCTTCTGGTCCAAGCACTTGCCTGTCGGTAAACGGCGCCCCTGTATACACACAGACATTCAATACATACATACATACATACAGTATCATGGCTTGAACTAGTGGGAGAAATGGCACTGTTTGTCTGTAGCAAATGCCTTGAACCTCGGCAAAAATGGCATTAGAAGCATTAGAAAGTCAAGGTAAACTTGTGGTTAACTTAAGTAAATATATGCACGTTCATTCTCAGAACGGGTCAGACACAAGACAATATACATTAAAGGGGACCTATCATGCAAAATGCACTTTGTGATGTCTTTTATACATAAATATGTGTTCCCGGTGCGTCAGGGAACTCACGCAGCTTCAGAAAATAAAACCTGCTCTCTTTTCCTCCGTAGGCTACGCATATCTTTTAAAAACAGGGGTACAACGAGCGGATACAGATTTGCTGCCAATCTGACGTCAAATCGGCAGCGGACCCACAGAAAATTGCTATCAGAAACAATGCCTGACGCGTTTTAAACGTGTTTTGGACGTAATCTCATCTTTGTTTACATTAGCAAGGCTCGCTAACACTCAGAGCTAACCTGTACTGGAGAGCACATGTGTTTAAAAACAGGATCCGGACCTTGGTCCGGAGTTTGAGAGGCCCTGCCGTAGAGGATGCTATTGCAGTAGTCGAGTCGTGAAGTGATGAATGCATGAATCAGGGTTTCAGCAGCAGAGGAGGAGAGTGATGGGCGGAGACGGGCAATGTTTTTGAGGTGGAAAAAGGCGGTCCTGGTGATGTGATTGATGTGGTGGTTGAATTTGAGCTGACTGTCGAAGATGACTCCGAGGTTGCGGATGTGAGGGGGGGGGAGAGAGAGTGTGGCTGTCAAGTTAAAATTCTGGATGGCTTTGGTACGGGATGGGGGGCCGATGATGATGATGTCTGATTTGGCACTGTTCAGTTGGAGATGTTTACATTACATTACATTGCATTTAGCTGACGCTTTTATCCAAAGCGACTTACAATAAGTACATTCGACAAGGAAGACACAACCTTGAAGAAAACAGAATCATATAAGTACATCAGGTATCATAGAGCCAAACATTTCAAGTGCTACTCAACTGGCTATAGATAAGCCAGTCCTTTATTAGTATATAAGTGCTCTGTTAGCAGTTCTTTGTTAGTAATTCTATCGCTCGAGGTGGAGTCGAAAGAGATGAGTTTTCAGTCTGCGCCGGAAGATGTGCAGGCTTTCTGCTGTCCTGATGTCCATTTTGGAGCCAGGATAGCAAACCCACGTGTTTTTGCTGATGGAAACTTGGGTCCCCCTCGCAGCGAGGGAGCAGCGAGTCGTTTGGCTGATGCAGAGCGTAGTGCACGCGCTGGGGTGTACAGTTTAACCATGTCCTGGATGTAGGAAGGGCCGGATCCATTCGTGGCATGGTATGCAAGTACCATTGTTTTGAAGTGGATTCTAGCAGTTACCGGGAGCCAGTGAAGGGAGCGGAGGAGCGGAGTGGTGTGGGAAAATGTTGGAAGGTTGAAGACCAGACGAGCCGCTGCATTCTGGATAAGCTGCAGAGGTCGGATGGCACATGCAGGTAGACCAGCCAGGAGGGAGTTGCAGTAGTCTAGGCGTGAGGTGACGAGAGCCTGGACCAGAATGTGGATTTCTGGGTCAGCTGGGGACGAATCTTCCTGATGTTGTGAAGCGTGTATCTGCAGCAACGGGTTGTAGCAGCGATATTTGCAGTGAAGGACAGGTTGTTATCTAGGATCACACCCAGATTCCTTGCAGTCTGAGTCGGGGAAACAACAGAGGTGCCGATGTTGATTGTCAGGTCAAGAGTGGGACAATCTTTTCCTGGAAGGAAAAGCAGTTCAGTCTTGTCAAGGTTGAGCTTGAGGTGATGAGCAGACATCCACTGAGAGATGTCAGCTAGACAAGCAGAGATGCGTGCGACGACCTAGGTCTCTGAGCGGGGAAAGGACAGAATTAATTGGGTGTCGTCAGCGTAGCAGTGGTATGAAAAACCATGCGGGCTAATGACTGATCCGAGCGAGTTTGTGTACAGGGAGAAGAGGAGGGGACCAAGAACAGAGCCCTGAGGGACCCCTGTAGTTAATTGATAAGGGTCGGACCCTCTCCAAGTTACCCTGTAGGTACGGTCTTTGAGGTATGAGGTGAGGAGGGAAAGTGCAGAGCCTGAAACTCCAAGTTCTTGAAGAGTGCGAAGGAGGATCTGATGGTTCACCGTGTCGAATGCAGCTGACAGGTCCAACAGGATGATGACAGAGGAGAGGGATGATAGTTTGTTTGCATCCATGCTTTTATTTCTGAGAGACAGTTGGTGAGAGTGGAGTGTGTTGTGGGGGTGATGGTTTTTGTTGAGATATAAAGTTGGATGTCATCGGCGTAGCAGTGAAATTGAAGGTTGTGGCGACAAATTATTTTGCCAAGGTGGAACATGTAGAGGATGAAGAGGAGGGGGCCATGCACCGAACCCTGGGGGACGCCTTGGGACAGAAGAGCAGTGGAGGAGGTGCAGTTGTTGATGTTGATAAACTGATGTCTGTCGGTGAGGTAGGATTTCAGCCAGGAGAGTGCAGTGTCAGTGATGTTGAGTGATTCGAGGAGGGACAGCAGGATGGTGTGGTTGATAGTGTCGAATGCTGCGGTTGATAGTGTCGAATGCTGCAGTGAGATCGAGGAGGATGAGGATGTTCAGGTTGCCGGAGTCAGAGGAGAGAAGGAGGTTGTTTGTGATTTTTAGAAGAGCTGTTTCGGTGCTGTGTTTTGATCGGAAACCGGATTGAAATGGCTCAAAGAGGACATTGGAGCTGAGGTGGGCTTTAAGTTGTGAGGCAACGACACGTTCAATTATTTTTGACAGAAAGGGGAGATTTGAGATGGGCCGGAAGTTGGACATGATGTCAGGTGTGAGTCCAGGTCTTTTGAGAATGGGTGTGACAGCAGCCAGTTTGAGAGAGGGGGGAACTGATCCAGATCTGAGGGAGGAGTTAATGATGGTGGCGATGAGTTGGGAGATGGCAGGGAGGC
Organism: Harpagifer antarcticus; assembly: GCA_902827135.1. NCBI lineage: Eukaryota > Metazoa > Chordata > Actinopteri > Perciformes > Harpagiferidae > Harpagifer > Harpagifer antarcticus. The sequence continues at coordinate 554,832 of CADEHL010001345.1, forward strand.
TCTCTTTAACAAATTTGAAGGGCATTGGGTCAAGTGTGCAGGTGGAGTTAATTCCAGTCATGAAGTCGGACAGTTGCATGGGGGTCACAGGGGAGAAGTGGGACAGGGGCTGTGAGGTGAAGGGGGGGGAGCCAGGAGGGGAGGGTGCTGATGAGGGTGTCAGATTGCTGTAAATGTTGCTGATTTTGGTTTGGAAAAACGAGAGGAAGGAGTTGCACTGTTCTGTGGTGAAGGACGAGGTGGCGTTGTCACAGGGTTTAAGAAGTTTGCTGATGGTGGAGAACAGACGCTTGGGGTTGCTGGAGCCAGACTGAATGAGTTGTGAGTAATAATTAGACCGGGCTGCTTTGAGTGCATTACTGTACTGCTGGAGATAGTCTTTGTAGATTTGAAGATGGACTCTTAGTATGGTTTTCTTGTGTTGGCGTTCAAGTTGACGTTTCCTTGATTTCATTTGGCGGAGTTCGGGGGTATACCAGTGGGCGGAGTGTATGAAAGGGACATTTTTTGTTTTTGTGGGGGCCAGTTCATTGAGACAGAAGGAGAGGGTGCTGTTATAATAGTCCACAAGTTCAGATGGATTTTCAGAAAATGGGGGGTGGGGGACGACGACGACAGACATCTTGCAGGTAATGGAGGCAGTGATTGCTGAAGGTGAGATGGATTTGAGATTTCTGTAGGTTATTGTGCGTTTTTGCTTTTGGGCGGGGATGTTGATGTCCATGATGATGGCCAGGGCCCAGGAGTTCAAAACTTTTATTCTCAATCAGATCCGATCAGATTTTGAAATCCCATTTTTTGTGATCCAGGATCAGACATGTCGGCCATATTTTGTCCCTGGAGAATATTTCAGTTAACAAACTTTGCCATCTAATTTAAATTGAAACATATTTTAAAATAAATTGTACAGTACATTTTGCTCTGGTAATCCACTGGAAATCCACCCCTCTGGGCCCAAGAGTTCAAAAACTTTTAATCCCTATCTGATCAAATCAGATTTGGATTTTAGGGAGTTCAAAACCAAACAACAGGATTAGGATCACTTTGATATCCGATCAGATCAGGAAATCCAATCCAAGCTTTAATCCGGATCAAATCTTCAAAACGGGTGGTATCAAGATAATCCAGTTTTTTGGGATCAAACTGATCCCAATCCTGTGTTGTCGGTTTGAACTACCCGTTTTGAAGATTTGATCCGGATTAAAGCTTGGATTGGATTTCCTGATCTGATCGGATATCAAAGTGATCCTAATCCTGTTGTTTGGTTTTGAACTCCCCAAAATCCAAATCTGATCGGATCTGATTGAGATTAAAAGCTTTGAACTCTTGGGCCCAGAGAGTTTGAAGGTCAGGTGTTCAAATGAAGAAACATCAGGGATGAGGATTATGGTAACTTTGATTTCCTTTCTGATAATAGCAGCTATACCACCACCCCGCCCTTGTGGGCGAGGTTTGTCAATGTATGTGAATCCTGCTGGGGTGATTTGATTTAAAGAAAAATAGTCCAGGGGTTTTTGCCATGTTTCGGTCAGATACAGAAAGTCCAGGTTATTGTCTTTAATGAATTCATTCAGAATGTGGCTTTTATTGTGGATGGAGCGTGTGTTGAGCAGGGCTGCTCTGAGGTGACGTTGCATTGGGGGGGGGGGGTTGTGTGGACCGGGGGAGTGGAAGGAGATTATAGGAGATAATATAATACGTTTATTATATGGTTACATGCTACTTTACAGTATATCTATATATGTTCATTTTAATTAATTTCTTATTTTATAGTTATTTATCTTTCTTTTTATTATCTTTGATTTATCCTTAATTGTATTAATCTGCTGTCCTGTTTTTCAATTGTACCCTGTTGCTGTTAAACTACTGAATTTCCCCACAGGGATTAATAAAGGTCCATTTTATCTTATTTTACAGAAGCATGTTGCCCATAAACTATATGTCCCACAATGCATCTCCTTTTGTGACATGTGCACTGAAGAGACTTGCAATTATTTGTTTTGTAAAGCACTTTGAATTGCCGCGTACAGAAAAGTGCTATATAAATAAACTTGCCTTGCCTAGACTTCTGCTTTCAGCCGTATTTAATTATGAAGTTATTACCCTATCCGATAATAATCCAATGCAGAGGCAATATTGTAATATAATACATTATTTCATATATATATATGATATAGTTCCAACCGGCCCTTTGAGTGCAACCATAATGCTAATGTAGCGCAAGATGACATTGAGTTTGACACCCCTGAGCTAAAGCATCAGATGTTTATTTTGTGATGGAGACCAAAACAGGAGCTAAAACACTGGAGTAACATCGGTATAGAAAGAAAGCTGCATGTTTGACCTGGATTTAGTGCTCAAATGAGCTTCTTTGCATTGACATTGGCTGCTCAAGAAACAAAGACTGACACATGCATCAGGACTGAACAACATTTTATTCTGTACTTCACTTCCAGAACTTCTGTACAATACCAACGTTTTGCAGACCTGGAAAATATCCCTTCTGCAGTAATCGGGCTCTTATGGAGCCACAGAGGAACCCTGCTATAAACACAACACAACCAAACAGGGACATGACCTCTTCACTCCAGGAAGTGTGTTGCACTCAACATTTTGGCAGTCACATATATTCTGCTAGGAGCTGCTTCGCATATAACCATTCTATAACATAATAAAACTAATTAAAAAAAGCAATGCCCTATATTAGTTATTCCATTGGAAGCAACCTCTGCCAGGAGACCGGGGTTTGACATCAGAAGGAATTGGCTCTTCTCTTCTTCAACACGACTGCACAGACACTGGAGGACAATGGAAGGCAGAAAGGAAACACTACAAGCACGAGTCATTCTTTTGTCCGGCCATGATGTGACTAGAATTGAAATAGCTAGACTTAAAATTGTAATGTGTACTTTTTGGGGAAAAATACTTATTTTCATACATGAGCTAATTGGGGCTTTAGCCAGCAGCCAGTTAGCTTAGTTAAAAAAACAGCTAGCCCAGTTAGCTTAGCTCAAAGACAAAAGCTACCCTTACTCTGTCCAAAATGTAACAAATATATAATAACATACCTTGTTTGTTCTATAGGATATATAATGTGTTAATCCCTAAAATTGGAGGTGCGAGTAAGGTGATGCTAAGCTAACTGTAGCCTCATAAATAATAAACATACACACTCGAGTGACATCAGTCTTAGCTAATGAATGTGAATATGCATATTTTCAAATATCTGAATCTTCCTTTAAAAGGATAGATTTGTGTATGAAATCTGTTAAGTTATTGATGAATAAGTAACCCCCCCCCCCCCCCTCCATACTGCAGAGGAGAGATCACTTACTAGTGCACTGCAGATGTTTTGCAAAGTTAACCTGAAGCTAATCTTTTGATGCTAGTGTGTTTTGTTTTATTATTCTCTACCTTCCACCGAGATGTTTCCCCACATGGAACCCCCCCGCCCCACCATGGCTCAGATGCATGCTGGGAAAGGACAGACATATCCACTGATTTGTGTCACTCACAGCTAAATTGGATTCAAACGTTATATTTTCACAGCCATTATGAACATTAAATGAACATAAGGCATGCAAGCATCACATTAAGATAGAACTATATCTGAACCTATCCTTTCGGAGTGTCGAACAAACCCCTATTTTGTTTAAAGAACAGGTCTTGATGTGATCAGACTGCAACAATGCTGTCAACAGGTCCATTTCCTGTGTGGCTGGAAACAAAACAAAGTGTTAGCTGAAGATGTATTGGCTAATCAGCCTTATCCCCCCTTATGATAGGATAGTGAAACAAAACCAAATATTCACCAAGCCTGACATCTGCTGGTGAAAAGCATGCACCTGAACAATGACAAATTCATATTGTTATACGAGTACAGGTTTCTATTGAACAAAAGCTACTTGGTCAACTAAATCAAAGTCAAATGAAATGGAAGTGAAAGCAGTAAGAAGCTGGACTGTCTGCATGGAAGCAACAAAGCTTCACCCTAACTCAAAGGAGACCCTTTAAAGAGAAGCCTTTCACTGCTGCAGCGCACTCAGGTCACTCAGGTCACTCCCCCTCCTCGGCCCAAACCTGCTTCCACCCCAAAGTGAGCTTCTCACATCAGACAGTCTTTCCTAAGTAAGGTTTACAGAACCCACAGGGAGTGTGGTTTAAAGTGGGGAAATGGAGAGCTTTGAGTCTTTAAACTACACTTTTTTTTCTTTTCCTCAAGCAACAATGGCTGGCTCATCTCAACACCTATCAGGCATTTGGGCAGCCATCAAGTCAGGATATCAAATCAAAGTGTCACACACCGCTCCGGGCCACATTTACCAGCACTTTACGTGAATGGTATTCTTTTTTTATTTTTATATAATAACCAATTCTCCTCTTTCTAAATTCCAATGGTGAACCCTGGACTCAGTAAACTTAGACGTAGCATTCTCTTCTGTGATTTTGTTCCTCCCGTCCTCTTGTCTGTAGTTCTTGACCTGGCATTGAGTCCAGCACTGTCCGGGTGGGGGGGGGGGGTCAGGGCTGGGAGGAGCCCTGGCTGTCGGGGTCCGTCCCTGAGGAGCTGGTGTCAGAGTCCGAGGGCTCATCGTTGTGTTCCTCCTCCGCCAAGGTTTTCTCCCGTATCCGCCTGTGGGTGGCGCTGAGGCGGGCCAGCAGGCCCTGGTAGTCGAAGCGACCACGCTTCTCCCCGAACGGGTCCTGGGGGGGCAGGAAACACAGAGGTGAGACACAGGTGGGTGGATTTCTCACTCAGGAAAATTACTTTTTATCAGTGTTGTGATGTACCTAAGTAGACTTAAGTAGACTTACTTGGGTACTGTCCTTAAGTAACATTTTGAGAGACTTTTACTTTACACAAGTATTTTAATTGTTTGCTACTTCATACTTCTCCTTCACTACAATTCAGAGGTAAATCCTCCACTACATGTATTTAATACCTTTAGTTACTTCACAGATGTGGATGAATGATGTGAAATATAATCAAGTGTTAAATCAGACTTTAGTTCCACCTGGAGTAAATCCACCAGCTACCCTGCAGTCTACAAAGTACTTCAGACTAGCTGCACCTTCACCAGCTACCCTGCAGTCTACAAAGTACTTCAGACTAGCTGCTCCTTCACCAGCTTTGAGAACACTTTCATGATCAATCATTATAAAACATATCATATCTATTATTCTGAAATGGACCAATCTGCACAACGACTACTTTCACTGTCTTTCACTATATTTTGATGAGAATACTTTCCTACTTTCACTTGAGGAACATTTTGAATGCAGGACTTTTACTGTAACAGAGTATTCCTACACCAAATAGTTGTACTTTTACTTAAGTAAAGAATAATAAAATGAAGGTATTTACAAAAATATAAGTTAACGTTAAGGGTCTAATAAAAGCTAGAGTAAAATAAAAAGGTCACAAATATTTGTATTAAATCAAATAATATGGCTGAACAATAAGTCAAAGTCACACAATGTAGAGCGATATCCAGATCACAGCGTGGCAACATTTGGCAAAAGCAACAATTGTGCAAAAATCATGTCATGATCATTTAAATATATGTTCTTAATGGTAATGTGAATAATGTTTTGTTCTCTCTCATATTCCAAATCATATCTCAATTGCAATAGCAGTGCACATATGTATTATGCAATGTATTATGTTTGGAGGTCTTGAGCTCTGATGCAACACTTGAGTTTTGGGCATGTTCTATAAACCTTATGATTAGGACGGGGCAATCTGATAACTTTCCAAAACTAAGTTGCAGATCCTCAACTCAGAACAGATCACGTTGTTCAAAGGGTGTCTTCAAACATTTGTGATTTGATTTTGGCAACTGATACTATTATTATAAAAGAAAGACACTGTGGCAGAAAGATAGAAATAACAACATAAATAACTTTAAGTCTAACGTAACCATTTATTTTTTCTAGATATTCAACATTGTTTTATGCTAAAGGTGCATGGAAGCGGCTCGGTCTTTGCCCCATGAGCATCTCATGTTATCTAGAAATACAAAATGAAATATGGAGTTGTTAATGGATCAAAAGAAACAGTCACCTGCATGTTCTGTCCCTGGAGATGCAGTCTCTCTTTGCAAACTCCCTCGTAGAAATCATAGTATTCCAGGAAGGACTTCTCCATCACGCTCCTGAAAAACACATGAACACCAATCAGCTCATAGAGGGGAGGGGAGGATGTCAGGAGAGGAAAAGAAGAAGGAGATAGTGCAGTTCTTACCAAAGAGCATCAGGGCAGGGGACCTTCCCCTCCAGCATGTCACACACGGCCACCCTCATGGTCTCATGGCGGATGCACTCGTTGTAGTTCTTACCGTCCCCTGGGTGACGCTCCTGAAAGACACACAAACAGACCAACGAATAAAACACTATATCGAGTGGCACACAATGCCAATAGTAAATGTGCTCCTCGGATGGTCCTGTCTCCACAATTGGAAAGTCGTTATTCCGACTTCGGTGTGTTCAGATTCGCTTTTAACTCAATAACCCCTTGGTCTTCTATTACTAGTCTGAATGCAAGCTTACAGAGTTTTAGGTTTCATTCTACTAATACAGCAGAATAAACCCAACTGGTGAATGAATGCAGCTTTTATGAGTCTTAACAAAGGTGTTTGCTAACAATCGACTAAATGAGCCCCCCAAACCATAACCCTGGTGACGTGAAGTGAGACTGGGATGAAGTTGGTTTATAGCCCAATGTTAGATTTTGACTTCTGGCGATTGCATTTATTCATTGAATTGGTTTTGATATGAGGAGATTATCCTGCTGAACAAAATGTGTAACGATCATAAACTTGTGTTTGCCACAGATCTTATTTTCTGCAATATTCCAAAATCCAATAGAAAAATCAACCATTGCTTTTAGTCGAGCGAGCCCGTCCTGACTTCAGGGACGACCTACAACATATGTCATCACTCCACCACTTGAATGCTAACAAATGCAGCATCATTTGCAGTACCTGTTCAAATCCAGGCTCATTGTGATAGGGGTTCTCCGTCATCAGAGACTGGATGGAGATGAGGACAGAGGAGATGCTCTGGGCTGGGCTCCATGCTGGGCCTGTCCATGTCCTACACACACAATAACAGAACCATCCTTAATTCTCCTGTCGTGTTCATTTCTCCCCCTTTACTTTGGTGATCTGTTTAAACTGCTCTGACATTAACACGAATAATGTTAATCATCACCAAATGATATATTACACCCTTTTAAGCTGTAAACAATGTCTCAGAATGCTGGTTCACATGAATAACTGCACTGAATATACAAAGAATAGACGCTGTAAATATATTCCAAAATGAACGTGGTTGTCTGAGACTGTGGGCCTACTATCTGATGGATGAACAGAATCTAGGATTACCCGGTCATTTCCTATGGAGGCCATTTTTGAACGGGAACATTGTAGGTGTAACAAAGTTGACTAAACCACTCAGAATCCAATGAAAGTGGTGATTAGCAATTGGATATATTCAAATGCCTGCTGTGGATGAGATCATAAGGCCTTGGATAAGTGTTTCAGGACTGAATCCCGACTCACCCCAGGATGCTGAGGCAGACTTTGCCATTGCGGTAGAAGTTGGGGTTGAAGCGGACAGTGTTGTGTCCGGTGGTGATGAGTTTTACCCGCGGTGGGTGGATGGGGTAGTCGGGGGGGCAGCGGAACAGGAAGAGGAAGAAGCCTCCCTCGTACGGTGTGTCGAACGGGCCTGTGATCAGAGCATGGATCTATAGGAAGTGAAATAAATAAGGGATTTTTAGAGAGGTGTATAAAGGGAGAGAGAGATGCTGCAAACAACAAGACAACAACTGACTACATCCAGTTGTCTCTGATGTACATCAAGGGCGCTGGCCTTTTACCTTTGTCATATCTTGAGGATCAGGGACGACAAACATCCCTGGTGGAGGTTCCTTGTAGATGGACATGATGTCTCTGCAGAGACACAGAGAGAGGGGGAGACGGATGATGTTACTGAAAGCTAAATGTTATGGGAGCAATGGAGAGAATCTAACAGAGATATCTACCCCTGGCCGGCCTACAACTTTGCTAAGATCACAGGGACTATTTATGGGGTAGGAAGTAGGTATAACAAACACTGTCCACAGAGGATTATCTGTAGCATCTGTGACTCAGCCTCTGGAAACACAACACACTGTCAGTTGTACTTTTTCAATGCCCGAGGCATAGATAAAAAGTCACACATACCCATTGTATGAGTAGGCAACACACATCTAACATATACTGTATATACATGGCAGAACCACAGCAGAAGGTCAGTCCAAATGCATCTTCTTGGCTAGCTTTTATAATGTGGGTGAACCAACTTGTTGACAGGATGACAAGGATGTTCAAAGCAATCAGAATCACAAGCAGGTTTACATATACAAGGAAGTAGGTTATTGTATAATGGTGCATTCAAAATTAGATTAATTCAGTTATAAACAAAGTAAATACAAAAGTGTATAAGAACTATTGCAAGAAAATATCACAATATTTATAAGTTTGCAAGAAATATAAATATACAAAATATTAAGAACAATAAGAAATGACAAATGAGTCTGAAAATAAAACGTCACTGTGACATACATCAATGAAGTTTTTTTGTTTTCATTTAATTGTGAATGATTGTATAAAACACTATAAATGTTTAGGTTTCATCTCAAGTCACAACAGGTTTCCACTGATGACAGAAACTTTATAGAAAACGTTCACTTTCGATTTTACCTCAACTCACTGGCAATGTAGGCCTCAACTTACCTGATAACATACAACAGCGGTTTTATTACCTCTTTATCCTCAGGATGCACTGCTGTGAAGCCTTCTCGTTGTCCCAGTCCGTGCTGAGGCTCGGGTCCCATGAAGTTGCGTGGATTTGGGACAGAAGGCCCGCTCCTGCCACCCCGCCGACCCCTAGCCCAACACCGGGGAGAGAGGAGGAGACGTGTAGGCTGGGATACACGGACACGACCGGTGGCGAGGAGAAAGTGGCTGGTGTCGCAGTAACAGCCGACATAGGTGCTACGAGAGCGGATAGGCCACTCTGCGAGGCCGCGGGGGGAGGAGGGGAGGCCGGGTTAGAGCTGGAGGGAGCACAGCTCGGGTGTCCCCCCGGCAGAGAGTTAGCCAAAGTCGGCAGCAGCGAAGCTCCACTGCTCTGTCCTGTAACGCCTAAGCCAAGGGCACCACCACTGGACTGCTCTCCAAAGCTGTCCGCCATGGCTCACAAAGCTAGCAAGCTAAACCGTCGTTGTTAATTTATAATGCTAACTGTTAGCTGCATTGACAGATGAGGTGAAGTTACCGCTGCTTGTTGTTGGGTTCAGAGTGCAGTGTAACGGGGCAGAGAAGCGCACACAGGCGAGGCCAGAAAACAAGGCTTTTCTTCCCACGACATGGTGGCTACTTATCGTTAGCTTAACGTTTTATATTTCCCCCAGGCCTCCAAAAAGTATAAAGTTGTCCGAAAATTTACTTATTCCACCTTGCTCTGTCTTATGAAGGCGCTTTCTGTCCGGTTGTTATGAGTGTAAAGGAATATGAGATCAGAATATTTGGTTTAAAACCACATCCCACCAGCCATTAACATAACGCAACTTCAGGAACTGCTCCCTCACCTGTCAAGCTGAGCGGAAGTGATACACCACTTGACATCCGGTGGGACCTTCAAAGTAAAATGTCACTATGAATTGAGGTCAGACAGTCAATCACATCGGGTTAAAACCATGGTTAAAACGTTAATGTCCACCAAGCGGCAAACTCTGGGGAACAGCCGGGACGCCAATACGGAAGTGCCACACACTGCAGTTCATACATGGGCCGCTAGGGACTGGCTGCAGAAAGGAGCAATTTCCATAGACCCCCATGTTAAAATGCCCAACTTTACAGCAGAAAAAAATATGTTTCTACCCCTGGATGCAATACATATTATTATCGATATAGTTAGATTCCACCTTCATGATTATGAATCTGTGAGTGAATTGTTTTCTAACACGACCCTTTTATTTATATTAGGTCTTAAAGTGTTTGGGTCATTCTACAGAAAAGGTGGAAGTGCTGTCAATTACTTTTGCAGACACCAAAATACATGACGTTGACCTAATACTCACATTCATTATATATGTTTAATAAATAGATATTGTCTTTGCAATGGTACTAAATAAAAAAATGTTAAAAATTGTTTTATACATAAATTTGAATTTATTTAAAATGCCAAGTTCAAGGAACTGCCTTGTATTGTCAATTTGATCATACATGGAAGTGGAGCCTATAGTTTTCATTTAAATATTTTTTTTTCAATAAATAAATCACATTCATATTTACATAACATTACATACATTAAATAGAACACTGAAATGGTAAAAAAAAAACGCAAATTATTATTAATAATATCAAATAAATGTCAGTCACCAACAATTACGTCATTGGTGTTACTGCTACACAAAAACACTTTTATTTTTGAAATAATGTAATGTCTCTGAAGTGCCTCCTGTAACAAGAGATCATTTGAGGCAGTGCAGTGGACTAAGACATAAGGAAAGTCAGATACTTCTTACTTTGTTTGTTAAAGGTGTCATTTTATCCTCAAATGTTACGTGCGTCTTTCAAGTCTGTCATTAGTGTTACTCATTGCATAGCCCTAGGGGTGAACATTTGAACGGGAAAATGTATTGTATTGAAGAGTTAATCGATTTTGATATTGACTGAAGCCATGTGGTCTGACACATGGCAGCCATTTTGTTAAAATGGTAGGGTTTTCTCCAAATTGTCACTGGTGTTACCGTCACTGGTGTTACTCTTCTTCCTGGTAACACCAGTAACACCAGTGACGTTCCTATATAAATTAAATATAATTAAAGTGGAGCCTATGTTTTAATTATGTCTATTGTAATCATTATTCTATTTTACTTTCGTCAGGTATGGAAAAATTGAGTGCAGCTGAAAAGCAAAGATTATTCAGGCAGCTGAGAGATGCAGACCCTACAACTAGGCTAGAGTACTTGGCAAAACGCCGCCAGGGTTATGTCAAGGACATCCTGACTCAAAAGAGGAAGAAAGTAGGAGATCTGAGTGAAAGGGGAAGGAGAGCTCAGAGAAAGAAGTGGTGTGTTAACCAAACAAAACACAGACATCTGGTGAGAACAGTGCAGGCAGTCTTAACCCCCCAATCTTCACCAGAAAGATCACCTCACTTCATCCCAAGGTATACCCGAAACAACACACAATTTAACAGGAATATAAAGGTTTATATAACACACCATTTTGGAAAACCCAGTAAAATGTGAAAATGGTATTTAATTTCACTGAGAGATTTGTTTTTACAAATGAAACTCCTTGGCTTGGGACAGTATTCAATATTCTGACATTTTCTCATCAATGTTTTTGACAGGCAACAACAACAAGGAAGAAAAGTACGTAGGAGCAATGACCAAAGGAGACAAAAGAAATCCAGGAGTTGAAAGATAAACTAAAACAAGTTTCAAAACAACTTAACAAATACAAGAGGAGATTCTACCATTTCACAAAACAACAGCAAACAACAAATCCTCAAAGTCCTAGTAGTCCAGCCAAAAGAGTAGAAAGAATACTTCACGGTCAGTCTGTCATCTCTCCAATAAAAAGAACACTGACTTTCCACTATGCTCTGGTTGATGATTTGAGGGCAAAATGCAAAGCCTCCAGAGAGGCAAAAGCAAAGAGGGCAATTGCCTCAATTCAAACAGGGAGACAAATTAGAAGATACAAATAACAAACGCTGTGCCAGAAAGGCTTTGGTTTCTCGTACAAAGCTGGGAAACAACTGAGGAGCAGACATGAAGACACCACAAGAAAAAGGAAAATGGTGAGACAATTCTACCTGAGAGACGACATCAGTAGACTAACAACAGGGAAGAAAAACACAATCACAATACAGAAGGTCAAGAAGCAGAGAAGGTTACTTTGTGACTTATTGGGGGCGGGAGTGGCTCAGTCTGAATGGGATTGGACTTTGGACCGAAGGGTTGCCGGTTCACGTCCCCGATCGGACCAAAAAATACGGAGTGTGGACTGGTACTGGAGAGGGGCCAGTTCACCTCCTGGGCCACTGCCGAAGTGCCCTTGAGCAAGGCACCTAACCCCCAACTGCTCACTGGCGCGGCTAGACTGGCTGCCTCCGCTCTGACCTCTCAACTGCATGTGCATGTGTGCATATAACTGTGTGTGTATTTGTATATTCTAAAAAGTGTGTACTGTATGACCTGTAAAAAACGCATGTGTGTGTACGACAGAGTGGAAACTGAATTTCCCCTCGGGGGATTAATAAAGGTCCATCTTCTTCTTATTGAAGAACCTTCACATGAAGTTTGTAGCTGAGCATGGAAATGTTAGTTACGCTTTCTTCTGCAGAAACAGACCCTTTTGAGTGGTAAAACCAAATGAGCGGGACAGAGAGACATGCCAGTGCAAGACTCATGACAATCTTCAATTCATGGCTGACACACTGTACAAACATGGTCTCTCAGATTCGAAAAATGTGGATCAAATGGCTGACAACACTGTTTGCAACGCCATGTCGCCATGCAATGCCAAGTCGTGTGCCTATGGTGACTGCAGGGAATGCAAACACACAACATACCCCCTTACCAAACCACCATCTGGTGATGAGGTTACTCTGACCCAGTGGTGTCTGGTGAAGACTGACCCCAAACAAGGTGAAGAACTTGAGAAACAAATCACAATCACTGTCAAGAAAGAAGTGACTATAACAGAATGTGACCTTGCTACTCAGTTTCAAGACAGGCTCTTCAAATTTCGCAGGCACATATTCAACATTCGGTAGCAGTTCAATGCCTACAGAAACCTGCGAGAAAACCTGACCTCGAAGGACTGCCTCATTCACATTGATTTTAGCGAGAATTACAATTGCAAATATGCAAAATAAATCCAGTCTGTGCACTTCGGGGGATCACACCAGCAAGCGACCCTCCACACTGGAGTTCTCTATGTGCATGACCAGCCACCCATGTCCTTCACCACCATCTCACCGAGTAGAAGGCATGACCCAGTGGCTATATGGGCTCATCTTGACCCTATCCTGGAAATTGTAAAGAGCCAAAACCCTGATTTCCAAAACCTCCATTTCTTCTCTGATGGACTTGCTACACAATATAAGCAGAAAGGGAACTTTTACATGATTTGTTCTGAACCCCAAGAAAAAGGCTTCCAAAAAACAACCTGGAACTTATTTGAAGCAAGCCACGGAAAGGGTGCTCCGGACGGTGTAGGATGGGCTTTGAAGAGGTCTGCAGATGCCTTGGTCTGCCATGGAAGGGACATCCCTGATGCTGAGACTCTATATCAGCTGCTTATGGAGTCAGGCACACATGTGAAGCTTTTTTATGTAAGCAACGAAGATATTGAGGTAAGAGTAAGGAAGATGCAAGAGGTCCCTCTTTCAACAATAAAGGGGACTATGAAAATGCACCAAGTTTTGAGCACCACACCTGGAGTCCTGAAATACAGAGACATCAGCTGTTTCTGCCAGGCAGCAGAGGATGTGTGGGATTGCCCATGCTATGGTCTGCAAGATGTTGTTGTTGGAGATGTTCCGCCTACAGAGGGAGACCAGTCAGAGGTACAAACACAGCAACACCGACCAGACGTGATCGAGCTTCATCATTGTGGGAAGTGGTGTATTGTACGGTATGATGACCAGCCATACCCTGACATTATCCTGGAGGTGGAGGAACACAGCGTAAAGATCAAGTGCATGCACAGGAACAGCAGGTATGACCTGAACAGGTTCTACTGGCCATCCCCAATAGAAGATGTCAACTGGTACCTGGATGATGAGATCATGTGCTTAATGCCAGAGCCAGTTGCTGTGAACAAGAGAGCCATCCAGGTGGATGAGAAGATTTGGGCATACCTGAAAGAAGAGCTGGGACTTTAAAGTGAGAGTTCTGTTCCATAATGTTAAATTGCATTATCTGCTTTCACACCAAGTACTTTGCCGTACTTAGTTCCCTGTACTTAGTCCCGCCAAACTCTTTAGTCCCGGAACTGTCCTAGTAAATTGCGTTTACCGGGTAAATCACCCGAAGCGCCGACACCTCCTCATCACTCCACCGTTCCAACGTTTTATTTTGTGTTGCAAAACGTGGGAGCGGTGGAGTGATGAGGAGGTGTCGGCGTGTCTGGCGATTTACCTGGGACTTCGGGTGGCGATTTACTGCCACCCGTCTTCGGGAATTCGGGTGGCAGTCTACACCGTGAAATTGATTTGCGGCCTGCCAGTAAACCCAAAGTAGAAGAAAAAGAAGTGACGTCAGCGGGACGTCAGTCATTCAGGTGTAGCGATTTACTAGATAGTTCCGGGACTAAAGAGTTCGGCGGGACTAAGTACTGGGAACTAAGTACGGCAAAGTACTTGGTGTGAAAGCGGCTATTGACAACCTGTTCTAATCTTTGTATTCAAATGTTTTAATATTCTAAATGCTTACTAAATTACATGGCATTTTTACTTGAGAAATGGTTTAAAACATGAATTGTTGTCTTGTTGTGTCATTGGTGTTATATTGCGTCACTGGTGTTAATTCATGTTTTTCAGTGATGTGATGCATGTTTTTTAACTTTCTAGTAATATTTTGTTGGTTGATTGGTGATGTAATCCGTATTTGATATTTTAGAGTTAGTATCAAACATTTTGTTTAATTATTATATATACATTATTATATAGACAAAAAAACGATGGTGCGATCAAATATCAATCTATATAAAATGTTGTTTAAATGGGAAATTGTATTAAAAAAATGAAAATAATCAAATATTTGTCATGGTCTTATCATTCCACTAATCTGTCTTTAACTAAATATTCAGGTTGTGTTGAGAAAAAATATTTTTATAAACATTTAATGTTGTTTACATTATAGGTAACACCAATGTCACAGGAACGGCACACACAATCTTTAATGACATGTATACAAATAATAAAAATACTTTACGCTGTACTTGTTGTGGATTCATCAAGTTAAGAGGTTAGTTATTGCTATTCTTTCACACACAGTGACGTCACGAGCAACCCACAACGCAACGCGTGCCATATATATATATAAATACGCCATTTTCCTGGAGGTGCAAATATCCTGGAGGTGCAAATATAAACAGCTAGCTAACGTAGCCAGGCAGAGCGCACTAAGTTTTTTTTCTGAATTAACGACCGAAGAAATCACTGCATGTCTTCGGATTACATCTCTGGACTTGAGGGGTGTGCTCTAGGTCGTTACCAGCGTGAACTAGAGCTGTGTGGGTTGTCGGATTGCCCTTACAGACTGCCTGCAGATGTATGGAAAAACGACCCTCGAAAGTGGCCTTCGTCGATTTTGGCTGCATCTACGTCTGGAAACACCAGGTGAACACCCCACTTGTCACAATAATAGTATCATGCCATTGCATATATGTGGTATTTTAGAGTTGACTAGATATTGATTAAGGCAATAGACTATGATATTCAGTACAGGAAGCTTAGCAACACCTAGACGGTGTACGGCTAAACCCTTGGCCTGCTTGCAACTCGCGTAAAATGGCGGATACCGGAAGTACGGTGTCGCCCTCGGCCCAATACCCCTATGTGTGTGTGAAAGAATTTAACAGGTTTTAGATATGAAAGAAGGAATGCATTTCAGAACATTTGTATCACCCAGATTCCAGCTTTTCTGTAGAATGACCCGTTTGCATAAATTAGGGCGTGGTCACTTTGATGGACATGTACATGCCTCACTGTCAGCTAACAGGAACTTGTCCACTCTGCTAGGCTACAAACATAGAGGCTACAACGTTAGTTAGTCATAGTACTGTACTTGACCCTTTAGCCGTGTTCGTGGTGATTGTGCCTTTTAGGGAATATTGTTACAAATACCAGACAATTAAAATGTCGTGCTGTGCGCTTGAATGTACTAACAGAACTTCCAAGAAGTCTAAAATGATAATATTATACATGTTAACCCCGTTCACAGGTGTTTGTGTGCTTGGTAGCTTAGCTTGTTACTTATTAGCCAGCTAAGGACGTAACCCTTTATGCATACATATACATTTTAGTTTATGATTCAGCCTTGGGTAAGACTTTTATAGTCTATGGCTATGACGCCCATAATGCTAAACGGGAGCAAATGTTAATAGGGGACCCAATTATCCCAGTGGTGGCCGCCGGAGCTAACGGAGCCGCAGGGGGCTAGCTCCAGCCGGCGTCCCGGAGCTAGCCCACTGCGGCTCCGTTAGGTCCGGGCGTGGAGTCCGTCGTTATAACTGGAGATCAAGGAATGCAGCGAAACGCAGACTTGGTTCGCCTGCTGTAGTATTAGCTAAATAAATTATGTTGAACAAGGCTTATTAAGCTGAACATCGCCACAATTGTTCTGCTATGTATCGGTACTTATTTTCTTAACGTGTGAATGACAAGCATTAAGAATAACAAAATATAGCTAATTCTCTTGCAGATTGTCTAATTTGATTATGAATGTAACGTTTATATAGGGGAACTACACTGTTAGCAGTAACTTGGTATGTATTTCATGTTCGCTTAGCTTCTCAGTGAGCTAGCTCTGTTTACTTCCAGTTCGGAGGCAGCAGGTCCCGCCTCTTTGCCCTTATTTGGAGCAGGCGGGATTAGACTTTGACGTTGCTGTCAAGCCGTTAGTGGCCGACTCCGCCTACTAAGGGCTTCTCGGCAACTCTGCATAATCCTATGGGTGACGTCACGGACACTACGTCCATTTATATATACAGTCTATGATGTACACCAAAAGTAGCAAGTGAAAAACTAAAGTCTTTAATTATTAAACCAATATATATACTTTGATTAATGTGAATCATTTCCATATCATAAGGTCCAAGCACCAGACCTCCTGCAGCCATAAAGCATCACAGATGTTAAAATATATTTGGCTAAATATAACAAAACAGCATACCGGAAGTCGAAATGTCTTAAGTAAAGAGCCCAAATAGCACCATTGTTGAACGTTTTCTCTCTTATTACCTGGTAACTACATTGTGTGGTACATTTGAAATCAGTTATCCCAACAAACTTAGACCCCATTTACACAGGAGCGCAAACGGACCGAATTCTTTATCAAAGTATTCGGTTCACACGCATTCGCCCTTCTGTTTATGCCCCGTGGTAGATTTAGTAGAGGAACTAAGGCCCCTAAAAGTTGAGGTACCCCTACCCGAGGTAGAACAAAGCACAACCATGTTTTTTCATTACTTTAATATGTCTAGTTTATTAAAGATGGTGCCGGGTTGTCTGGCAGGCCGTCCAAGCCTCTCTGTTTTAGTACTAGTGTTTGTTCTGTGTCTGTTTTGCTCAGTGACAAGGACCATAGACTCTCTGTTAGTCTACAACCGACACAAGCTGCTTAAGATCAAGGAAAATGTGGGCTTTTTTGCAAAGTTTGGCCAGGGTGGACACACTCAATCAATCAATCAATGTTTATTTATATAGCCCAATATCACAAATGTTACATTTGTCTCAGTGGACTTCACAGTTTGTACAAAATATCAGTATGACAATACGACACCCTCTGTCCTTAGACCCTCACATCGTACAAGGAAAAACTTCCGAAGAAAACCCACAGTTTAAAGGGAAAAATGGGAGAAACCTCAGGGAGAGCAACAGAGGAGGGATCCCTCTCCCAGGACGGACAGTCGTGCAATAGATGCCGTGTGTAAATTGAAAAGATAATACATTTGCAACATAGGTAGTCCAAATGTTTGGAAATGCATGTGTGTGTAATAGGAAGATGGATCCACGAGGATATCCATCCAGGACCTATGATCCAGGACCACAGCCACGACTCAAGATCCAGGGCTCGTGATGCAGGACACAGGACCGCAGGATCATCCATGACTCCGGATCCCAGCGTATATAGACACCAAAAAGAAAGAAATTTGGGGAAGCTGGGTTAATCGGAACATGGGACTACACAGGTATAGACAGAGAGAAGGAAGAAGTAAGATGTCCCCCGACAAACTAAGCCTATATCAGCAAAACTAGGGGCTGAATCTAATCAGCCCTAACTATAAGCTTTATCAAAAAGGAAGGTCTTAAGCGCACTCTTAAAAACGGATAGGGTGTCTGCCGCCCGAACACAAACTGGAAGCTGATTCCACAAATGTGGAGCTTGAGAAGAAAAGGCTCTGGCTCCCATTGTACTTTTAGAGACTCTAGGAACAACCAACAACCCTGCATTCTTGGAACGCAATGCCCTAGTAGGACAGTAGGGTATAATGAGTTCTTTAAGGTAAGATGGCGCCTGCCCATTAAGGGCTTTGTAGGCGAGAAGAAGAATTTTAAATTCTATCCTGTGTTCTATAGGGAGCCAGTGTAAGGCAGCCAGAACAGGAGTAATGTGGTCCCTTTTCCTAACTCTGGTTAGTACACGAGCTGCAGCATTTTGAATCAGCTGAAGCGACTTGACTGACTTCTTGGTACACCCTGATAATAAAGAGTTACAATAATCCAGCCTTGAAGTAACAAATGCATGGACTAGTTTCTCTGCATCGTTTTGAGGCAAGATATGCCTGATTTTTGCAATGTTACGTAGATGGAAGTAGGCGGTCCTTGAAATTGATTTTATGTGGGCGTTAAAGGATAAATCCTGATCAAATATGACACCAAGATTCCGTACAGTCTCACTGGAGGCCAAATTAATGCCATCCATAGTTAGTATATCTTTAGATAATTTGTTTCGTAGATTCTTCGGGCCAAGTACAATAACTTCAGTTTTGGTCGTGTTTAACATCAAAAAGTTTAAGGTCATCCACGTTTTTAAGTCCTTGAGGCAGTCTTGAATTTTATTTAGATGATTAATTTCATCAGGCTTGATTGATAAATATAGTTGAGTATCATCCGCATAACAATGAAAATGTACAGAATGATTCCTTATAATATTGCCTAACGGAAGCATATATAATGTGAACAAAATAGGTCCGAGTCCACACACAAACTCCCCTCCCCCCTTCTATCGGATGTACCTGCACACCTACTGCTGGGCGGGCCCTCGTTACCCCAGAGACGCCGAGGCACACGCAGTGGCCGGCTAGTCAGGGTGAAAGAGTGGCTAGCGTGGTCTCCTGAGCTGGCTCAGCACCCCCGCCCTTTTCTCCCGGAATATGGACCTTGTTTTCGCCGCCTGGCCTCCCGACGCCCCCTCGCCATGGTTCAGTTGCTGGGCCGTGAAACTCACACGACTGTTGCCCGGGTTCCAACCAAAGGCTCGCTGATAAATGCGAGGTCGATCGCAAACAAAACTTTCATCATCCAGGACTTCTTCACATCACATGCTGTGGATGTGCTTTTTATAACGGAAACCTGGGTATCGCCTCCCTGATCTGGACCAGATCACTGAGCTCCTGGACAGTCTGAGGTGCAACCTGGCAGGCATTAGATGGACCGAAACATAATGTCCCAGAGGTGCTCTATTGGAATTAGGTCAGGGGAGCGTGGAGCACAGTCAATGGTATCAATTCCTTCATCCTCCTGGAACTGCCTGCATACTCTCGCAAAATGAGGCCGTGCATTGAAGTGCACAATGAATAGTGATAGTCTTCAGACTTTCCCTTGTCCTTCATCATGACACATCAAAACAGTATTTTATCTGATAATTTCAGCCAGGTGTATCTTTTTAACTCTTATTGTTAGAAAGGTCATAGCACAAAATGTTTGTCCTTATGCATACATACGTACTTACGCATTCTCTATTGGCCCCTTCCCACATCCACTGCTATTCTGCTACCTTTACGGGCACTCCTCACGTGACCAGAGAAAGTCTTTGCTAAAGTTAAAGCACAAACTGATTCCTACAAACAGAGTCATTTGGAAATCCATGTGCATAATCCAGAGAGCTCGTAGATGTTATAAGGGACAATACAGGGACAAGGAGTCTGACAGCACAGCTCCATCAACAGAAACATGTGGTCTGGACTAAGAACCATCTCTTCCAAATTAACCTTCTATGCACGGTTTGAAATCAACAATGGCTTAGGATGCACCGAAGGCCAAGGGAAATCGGCCTACTTATACTATCCAGAGCAGATGTGTTCAGATGTTTCAAAAGGATTTCTACACAAGGCACCTGGACCTGATGGCATCACTGACCGAGGTGTGTGCAGAACATCTGGCAGCTTCAGTCTGTAGTCCACATGTAGTCCCCACATGTTTCAAGAAGTCCAGCACTCTCTGCCTGAATGACCACTGCTCAGAAGCACTCACCTCCACCATTATGGAGTACTTTAGTTGGTTGATCAAACTTCTATTACCTCCACCCTCACTGACCTATCCACTTCGGTGTGTTAAGTCGCCCTGCCTGCTACCACATTGACCAAAGCCCTCCAAGCTTGCCATCAGGCTCAGAGACCTTGCACACACCTGCCTCTGTGATTGGACCCTGACAGGCCACATCCTCCACCTTAACCCTCAACACCGGAGCCCCTCAGTGCTGCCTGCTCAGCCCTCTCCCTTACTCTATGTTCACACACACGACTGCATGGCCACACACAGCTCCAACACATTGACAAGTTTGCTGACGACAAGATGTCATCCACCAGGGCACCAATGGCAATGAGACGGCCAACAGAGAGGAGATCAGAGGCTTGACATCTTGGTGCCATGACAACAACCTTCATCTCAACGTCAGCAAAACCAAGGAGCTTGATTGAGGACAGTGAGCTACAAGGAAAAGGATGCTCCACCATCAACCTCGATGGGACTACAAGGGAGAGATACAACAGCTTCAGGTCCTTCTGGGTTCACTTTAGTCAGGACCTGACCTGGTCTCCCCACACAGACACGATTAAGTCAGCAAGACCAAGGCTCCTGTTCCTCTGCAGGGTGAGAATGTTCAACAGTTGTTGTACATACTACAATCCAAACAATCCAAACAATCCAAAATGCTGATAAAAAGGTGATCAAGATAAGACAAACCTACAACACCGGACACACAATCACGCAATCTTGCAGCTTTGAATTTGAATTGCATGATGTGCCGCAAAGGTAGCAGAATAGCTGTGGATGTTGGTAGGGGCCCATAGAGCTTGCATATGTACAAGGTAAAAAGATGTTGTAGTGCTACGACCCTTAGATAGAAAAATAATTGGCTAAACTTGCTGAATTGTACAGATAGCATACTGTTAAATGTGTGAGTTGTCATTATTAAGGACGGCGATAGCATGAAGAATGTCACTATTCATTGTATTCTATGGAGCGTCTAGGTTCATCTTAAAAGTAGGAATTAGGCTAAATTTTCCAATCTTTATTCCAGACTCAAGGTCCATATCACATACAAAAAGACAAAACACACATCAATAAATAAGATAAAAAGCTAAACACAAAACAGATCAAAACAAACAGATAAAAACATAAAATCAGTCCAATCACAGCTAGCCACACATGCTCACTGTCTGTATAGGCTATTGCGCCAATGTCTCCAAATCATGGAAGAGAACCGGGTAGAACTCTTCACAGGGTTAAATGTCATCCTTATATGACTGATTTGAATGGATTAACAACAATTGGTTATATCAAGTATAATACAGTGGGCCTCAGTGTATAAACTTATTCATTGATGATTCTATTCATTATTAATCTTTGATTGTTCTAGTTAAAATAATGTGTAAGTTGGCTGTGCTTGTCTTTAACCTTGGACAAGTGAGGAAAGACTCAAAGATACTAAAATGAAGAGCTGTGGATGCCTTGAGGGGACCATAGAGGATACTTCTGCACAGGGTGCAAATGTTGTGCTATGCTCCTGCTAATATTTATGGAAACAAGATGTTACTGGGTTTATCCAATAACATAAACTGGTTATGTTTAAGGAAAGATTGCGTTTCGGGTTCAAAAATGTGTTTGA
The DNA here is from genome assembly GCA_902827135.1 of Harpagifer antarcticus. Lineage (NCBI taxonomy): Eukaryota > Metazoa > Chordata > Actinopteri > Perciformes > Harpagiferidae > Harpagifer > Harpagifer antarcticus. The sequence continues at coordinate 576,736 of CADEHL010001345.1, forward strand.
TATAGTGTATGGGAGGATAACATGATGTAGTAATGTACTAACAAGACAACATGTTAACTTTTGGTTTCACATTGAGGATAATTCATGTTTATTTGTCTGCATTATTTTGTGTTCTTATTTTGAATGCAGTATTTGTATTCCATACATTTAGGCTATAACATTTAGGCTATATAACACACATACACAAAGGACCCCAGTGTATATATACCAAGCGGCCATCTGTGGGGTAGAGCCGTGAAGCCAATACGGAAGTGCCACACACTGCAGTTCATATATTGGCCGATAGGCGATGGCTGCAGAAAGGAGCAATTTCCATAGACCCCCATGTTAAAATGCCCAACTTTACAGCAGAAAAAAACATGTTTCTACTCCTGGCTCCATACATTTTTATTATCGATATAGTTAGATTCCACCTTCATGATTATGGATCTGTGAGTGAATTGTTTTCTAACACGACCCTTTTATTTATATTAGGTCTTAAAGTTTGTGCATACATTAGGGCGTGGTCACTTTGATGGACACGTACATGCCTCACTGTCAGCTAACAGCAACTTGTCCACTCTGCTAGGCTACAACCATAGAGGCTACAACGTTAGTTAGTCATGGTACTGTACTTGACCCTTTAGCTTTAGCCGTGTTCGTGGTGATTGTAGGAATATTGTTACAAATACCAGACAATTAAAATGTCGTGCTGTGAGCTTGAATGTACTAACAGAACTTCCAAGAAGTCTACTTTCAGCTTTTCTCGGTGAGTAAAATGATAATATTATACATGTTAACCCTGTTAGCAGGTGTTTGTGTGCTTGTTAGCTTAGCTTGTTATGTAGCTTATTAGCCAGCTAAGGACGTAACCCTTTACACATGTGTGTATATATATATATATATATATATATATATATACAGTTTAGTTTATGATGCAGCCTTGGGTAAGACTTTTATAGTCTATGGCTATGACGCCCATAATGCTAAATGGGAGCAAATGTTAAAAGGGGATCCAATTATCCCAGTGGTGGCCGCCGGAGTCCACGCCGCCGAAGCTAACCGGAGCCGTAGCTAGCCCTTTGCGGCTCCGTTAGCTTCGGCCAGCGGCGGAGCCCGGCGTTATAACTGGAGATCAAGGAATGCAGCGAAACGCGGACTTGGTTCGCCTGCAGCCTGCTATAGTATTAGCTAAAGAAATGATGTTGAACAAGGCTTATTAAGCTGAACACCGCCACAATTGTTCTGCTATGTATCGGTACTTATTTTATTTTCTTAACGTGTGAATGACAAGCAATAAGAATAACAACAAATAGCTATTTATCTTGCATATTGTCTCGTTTGATTATGAATGTAACGTTTATATAGTGGAACTACACTGTTTTATCAAAACCAAAGTGCCACGCAGTAACTTGGAAGGCCCATGCATGTATTTCAGCAGGAAATGTGCAACCTAGATTACATTTACCAACACAGACTATATAGAAATGTAAAAGTTGTTCATGCGTTATTAAGAGAATATGGCATTAACCCTCCTGTTATCTTTGGGTCGGTTTTCATGTACTTTTGAATAAAGGTTTCCTTTCTGTGATCCAGACAGGCTGGACCAGTGGGTGCTGAACATCCGGAGGAATAAATGGCCCCCAAACGTTTCTTCTCGCCTGTGCAGTGAACACTTTGAGAGTCATCACTTCAGCACGGACTCATGGGTACAGATCCTTTTTTTAAAAAAATAACTTGGTTCCATTTGTGAGTGTAAATTGTTGTTACTAATTAAATACATGTTATACATCATACAATGCTAAATAATTGTTATGGCACAGCTTGCACATCAGTGATGAGTAATGTTCTTTTGATTAAAGGCCAAATTAAGATTTTGCCAGTTAAGTATAGAAACATAGAAATCGAATTTTTATGCAAAGACTCTTTATCATAGATAGAGAATTGCCATTTCCCCCCACATACTCTATGTTAAAAACAGATGAATTATATTGCCTTTTTTTACATTATTTTAATAGCAACATTCATTCATCTGTTGTCATCTTATAACTTATTTATCTTAACAGCTATCACTGTAAAAAAAAAAGGATTTAATTTCATTTTACTATACAATATTTATCTTTACATTCTGTTCTTGCATATGTCTTATTATATTTACGTGTATATAGATTTCTGCCTGCACTACTTTATTATTCTTAATTGAATTTTGAATTTATTTAATTGTTTTATGTCTTATATAACTATGTTGCATCGTTGGAGGAGCTCGGGACAGGTGATTTGCATTGCCATTCCTACACTGTAGCCTATGTGCTATGACATAAATCCTTTGAATCTGAGTCTTGGAAACACGTCATTGTTGAATGGATTAACTGCATAGTTAACATGTTGGCTCTCTATTGTCTTTATAATGCACTCTTACATTTAAAACAACCTTATTCAAAAGAAAGTTGAATATCTACAGACCTCAAAAAGTTATTTTATGTGTTTTTGTTTATTATTTTTATTAGGGAAGGAGATGCCTGAAAAACACTGCAGTGCCCACCATTTTCTATTTCACCAATGGCAAAGAACAACAGCCTAGAAGGAAAAGCAGGGTGAGTAGCAATGACGAGGTAAGTGACAGTCCTAGTCCGACTGTTAACAGCAATGAGGAGGAGGTTGCAGATGTAGACCATGGTAGTGGTGAAAACAGTCTTGCTGCTGATCAAAGCAATATCATTATGATACAAGACACACCTGAAGAAGCCTTTGTTGTTCCACATGTGGAGCAGAATGACATTCCAACAGTCAATGCTTGTGAGGATGTTGGTTTGGGTAGCAGCAGCCAACAAACAAAACACATTGGAAAGCAGGCAGACTCCGCCTCTGTTCACTCTTACACTTGGGCTTTAAACTAAGACGGGTCATACTGAATAGTTTGTGCACACATTTTTAACACGTGATCTTTCTTTCATGTAGGACGCTTGAGGGAAGTTGCAACGCCTCGGCCAATGTGATGTCTTCTCCACGTGAAAGAGATTGAAGGCATAATTTATAACTTGAGACATTTTTCCAAATGTTATGACTTGTATTGCCTTAGGCAGTAATGGATTACATCTAACACGAATCAAGATCGTATAGAAAAAAAGGAAAGTGTAATCCTTAGTTACATAGGAAAAGATGTAATCGGATTAGATTGACTTTTTTTAATAATAGGGAAACTCAAGATTACAATCTTATTCAAAACCTAAAAAGAGCATATAGTGTTTGTTGTAAAATGATCCAATTGTATCTCTTCTCTGGAAGCGGTACTGTTCTGTAGGCTAATACTTTAATTGTGAATCTATACACCTACTGCCTGAATCTGCTTTATGGTATTATATTATACATTTAAGTAAAAGAATCATATTAATATTTATTCTGTCCTGTGTTTATTTGCATTGCATTTGATATTGAGGTAATCCAAAAGTCATCAGGTTACATTACTTTTATGTCTTGATTCTCACATGAAGTTACTGGCTGTGTTTTTGGCAAGTAGCCGTCCCAACCCTGTACATAAGTTATATCATTTTAATTACTGATACAGTTGTTGCACATCTTTCATTTATTTTCTCGTGTACTTAAGTCATAAAATGATTCGTAACCTTTACTTTTCATAAAATGCAAGATGTAACTTTCAATGTGGCTTGTGTATGTATCACTTTTTCAATGTGAAATAGATCTGATTAAATAAAGAGTAAAAGCATAATCTTAAATGTTGACATTTATCATGTCCCTATGCTTATTGTTAATGTAGTGGTGTTATAAACAAAATGTTGTCGTAAAGGAAATTAAGATGTTTTTAATTTGTTGACAAAAGATTTAAAGTTGATGCTCACAACATGTGGGAACATTTATGGAGAAAAATGTTTCTATTGTAAAACAAATATTTATGTGCATACTGAACAATTTGGAAACTCTCTAAAAGGTATTATCTTCTGTGACGTTACGACCCTGTAGGGATTGTGGGTATTGCACTTCATAATTACATTCTATGGTATGCTTATGACATAGTTCCAGAGTACATGGGATTAGGGGAGACCTTCTTGGTGTTTGCATTGTCACTGATAAATGACAGCGTAGTATTCATTGTCAAGACTTTGTGTTTTTAAACTTGGGACTCTTTTCAGACGGCTACGGCTTGGGAAAAGATTTGAGCCTTAATGTGTAATGTTTTCTGTATTGTATGGTAAGCTTGTCCTTTCATTTGATAGTCCCATTTGGATGTGATGGCTAACATTTCCAGTAAGCAGTAGACAAAAGAAGTGAAAATATGAATGTAATTTATTTTCAATATTTACATAAATACAGAATTATTTTAACAAATAAAATAACAAAAAACATCATAACAAATACAAAATAAAAGGTTTGACAGACAGCCATGCCCAGCATGGGCCTGGGGAGCTACAGAGTCCATTGGGGGAAGAGGGGGGGGGGGGGTGGGGAAGAGGAAGAGCATCCATGTTAACAGTGTTATGGCTACAGATGTAATATCTAACTCAACATTATCCATGACAGTCTGGGCTTAGCAAGGGCCTTAGAATACATACTCTAAAGGCCAAATCCAAAAACAGTGATACTGACATTTTAGCAGTTCACAGTCTTTGGAGGTGGTCTTTCAGGCAATTGGCTAGTGACTTTAAAAAAATATCATTTCCCCTAGGGGTGAAATGAACTCTATCTCGCAAAAAAAGCCCAGGATTGTCATGTCTAATGTTGGAGTGGTCAACAATGACACCATTTAGGCTATGAACAAAAGTAGCCATAACACTGTTAACACACTTCCGGGCCTTGTCAATTTTGACAGGATTTGCACCAGCCCTCCACCGGCGCCTCTGGTTGATCTGGGAGAGCATGATCTTCATGCCAGGGTGCCGATGGTGAAGCTGGTGCAGGTCCTCCTTCATCTGGTTCAGCAACTGAACACTGGGCACATCCCCCAAGTCATTGCCGCCACTGTCGATGAGGAGGACATCCGGGACTGCTCTTCCTCGCAGGGAGTTGGAAAAGAAAGGGAGGACACCTCTCCAGCGCAGTCCACCCCAACCGAACCAGCACACCCTCAGGTCGAGGCCAAGGTTGCTGCCGATGGTCTCTGTAGCTCTCTGGGCTCCACGCTGGACATAGCTGTCTCCGATTATCCATACAGTCACTATGGGAGGAAAATAAATGAGAGTAACAAATGCTTCAGATAATGAGGAATATCAAAGTAAGTATAAAGGGTTGCTCATTTTGTTCCTTTGACAATAACATACAAAATAACTATGAAATCACACCTGTATGGTTAAAAGTAACAAGAGAGCAAAACCTCAAAAAACAGATTAACAGCACACAAAAAACAGATTAACACAAAAAACAGATTAACATCAGCCAGTTGAGGTGGTTCGGGCACCTAGTTAGATTAACAGCATATATATATATATATTTATATACTGTGTGCTGTTTATCTACAATTGTGCACACATTTATATATATATATATATATATATATATATACATATATGTATAGTATGTTTGTGTGTAATGTCAACCATCTGAAGTCATGTAATGTAAGCCAGGACCATCAATTTACAGGTTGTGCAGTTTGGCGTGGAGGAGGTTGCCATCTTCTTTTTTCTTAATGCTGAAAGAAATAAAAATGGTTTAATCAATATAAAAGCACCTTTCTTTTTCTACAGTTATATTTCATTAATTAAATTTAATTCACGCAACACTGGCCATATCTCTGCTAGTTTACAAAGTTTAGTTACAAATGACATTTATATTTGAAAAACGGTGAAGCACTTAAAAAACAATTGTATAGTGTAGGTTCAAGAACATTTAAATCAAAAGGACAAGTTTTGTAAAGTTACAGGGTATCTTACCTTCAGAATATGCCGGGAACGAGGAGCGGTGACTGCAAGCTGGGTTGTAAGCATAGACTGTGTTGTTAGCATAGGTTGTTAGCTTAATACTGAGAGCATGTTAGCTTAGCTTCTTAGCCTGAGCTAGGTCTGGAACATCACGCTTGTTGGCAGCAGGTCCCGCCCTGTCCCGCCTCGGCTCCGCCTCAGGAGAAGGCGGGAGTTAGACTCTGACGTCACTGTCGAGCCGTTAGTAGCCGACTCCGCCTACTTAGGGCTTCACGGCAACTCTGCAGAATCCTATGGGTGACGTCACGGACCTTACGTCCATTTATATATACAGTCTATGATATATACATACTCTATATTATATATAACATATATCATTCATTTAAAATGAATCTTTAATTTATCCAATTTAATAATTGAAAATGTTTATTTAAATCATGTGAAAATAGTAGAGAAGATTTTTTTTTTTAAATATTGAAGTTAAATGCATCAATCTGGTGCATTTTGAGAGCAAAATGAAGATATATGGATACCTCTCAGCATCCATATGAAACAGAACTATAAACAGATTTACTTTTTCTTTATGGATATGGCTGGTTAAATGACTCCTCGTCCCTGAGTACACTCACCATCTTTCAGCAGGAAAGGAGAGAGGGAATCAATGGAGCTGCCAGGGAAGACACAGGGGAATCCAGACGGTGGTTTATGGGATGCAGAACTTGGAGCCGGCCGCCGGCGGCATCTCATGACGCATCTAGGTACGCTAGGCATATTTGTTGTCATGCGTCATGACGTGCCGCTGGCGGCCGGTGGCTGAGTACCGGTATCTTACTGAGTACCGGCACCTTGCTTGAGCACCCTAGGCAGAAGGTCCATGATCGATTTCGTTATCGTATCATCGAACCTCAGGCCGTATGTTTTGGACACTCGGGTAAAGAGAGGGGCGGAGTTGTCAACTGATCACCATCTGGTGGTGAGTTGGGTCGAGTGGTGGGAGAAGCCTCTGGATAGACCTGGTAAGCCCAAACGTGTAGTTCGGGTAAACTGGGAACGTCTGGAGGAGGCCCAAGTTCAGGAGGCCTTCAACTCACACCTCGGGCAGAGCTTTTCGGGCATTCCTGTGGAGGTTGGGGACATTGAACCAGAGTGGTCGGTGTTCAAAGCCTCTATTGCCGAACCCGCGGCGGGGAGCTGTGGTCTCAAGGTCTTAGGTGCCTCAAGGGGCGGTAACCCTCGAACCTCCTGGTGGACACCGGTGGTCAGGGAAGCCACCCGACTGAAGAAGGAGGCCTTCAGGGATTTGTTATCCCGGGGGACTCCCGAGGCAGTTGCAAGGTACCGACAGGCCCGAGGGGAAGCAGCCTCAGCCGTGGCCGAGGCAAAGCAGCGGGTGTGGGAGAAGTTCGGAGAAGACATGGAAAAGGACTTTCGGGCGGCACCAAAGTTGTTCTGGAAAACTGTCCGACATCTCAGGAGGGGGAAGCAGGAAACCATCCAAGCTGTGTACAGTAAGGATGGGACGTTGTTGACTTCAACTGATTGAGTGTTAGGGTGTTGGAAGGAACACTTTGAGGAACTCCTGAACCCGACAACTCAGCCCTCTATGTTAGAGGCAGAGCTGGAGTATAACGGGGGATCAACACCAATTCACGGGGGGAGGTCACTGAGATCGTCAAACAACTCCACAGTGGCAAAGCCCCGGGCGTGGATGAGATCCGCCCAGCAATGCTGAAGGCTCTGGGTGTTGAGGGACTGTCATGGTTGACACGTCTCATCAACGTTGCGTGGAAGTCGGAAACAGTACCGAAGGAGTGGCAGGTGGTTTCACCTTTTCAAAAAGGGGGATCAGAGGGTGTGTGCCAATTATTCTGTGCTGCCTTGCAGGCAGTGAGGGTCAAGCTTATCCCAACTGACAGTGAACTGGCTGAACAATCCAAATCATAAACAGCTGTCATTCTAACCCTGTTAACCCTTTCATGCATAGAGGACACTACAGTGGACAGCTATTCAAAAGGTGTTTTCTTGTATATGAGTCATTCTACAGAAAAGGTGGAATCTGGGTGATACAAATCTGCTGAAATATATTCCTTCTAAACACATCTAAAACCTGTTAAATAGCAATAACTCTTAACTTGATGAATCCACAACAAGTCCATGCCGTCACAGTAACCCATCCTATACAATTAACCATTGTTGTTCTCTACCGTCCACCAGGCGCCTTGGGAGACTTCTTGGAGGAATTAGATAATCTCCTCTCACACATCCCTGAAACTGGCCCTCCCGCTGTACTTCTCTGAGACTTCAACCTCCAGTTAGGAAAGACAGACGAACTAACATCTCTGTTAACTGCCTTTGCTTTCTCACTGTCTCCATCCCCACCAACTCATAAAGCTGGCAATGTCCTTGATCTCATATTCTCAAGGAACTGCACTACTTCTAACCTCTCTGTAAACCCGCTCCACACATCCGATCACTTCTTCATTTCATTCTCTCTACCCCTTTCCAAACATAACAAACTAATCTCTTCTCATCCTGCACCTGTCCGCCGTAACCTTCGTTCCCTCTCCCTCTCTACCTTTGCGTCATCGGTGCTCTCAGCCCTCCCTTCCTCTGACTCGTTCCAACTCCTGCCTCCAAACTCTGCTGCAGAAACTCTCCTCTCTACTCTCTCATCCTCTCTGGACTCTCTCTGTCCTCTCACATCTCGTCAGGCTCGTCAGTCCCCTCCTGCTCCCTGGCTAAATGACGCACTGCGTGCTAATAGAACCGTCCTTAGGGCAGCAGAGCAGAAACGGTGGAAATCCAAACACCGTGACGACCTCCTAACCTATCAGGCTCTCCTCTCCTCTTTCTCTGCTTCCATCTCTCAGGCAAAGAGCACTTTCTTTCAAGATAAAATCCAATCTTCCTATTCCAATCCCAAAAAACTATTTTCCATCTTCTCCACCCTCTTGGACCCCCCCAAAGCCCCTCCCCCCTCCTCACTTCTGTCAAGCGACTTTGTTAACCACTTTGAAAAAAAGGTTGATGATATTCGCTCTTCTTTTTCTGACTCACCTTTACTCACCGCTGGGTCACCAGACCCTCCTTCCACCCACACACTAACCTCCTTTTCCCCTCTCTCTCCAAGTGAGGTTCTTACCCTCATTACCCTCTGCCCCGCCCTACCACCTGTCCTCTGGACCCTATCCCTTCAAACCTCCTTCAGACTATCGCTCCTGATATTCTACCGTTTCTCACCCATTTCATCAACACTTCTCTAACTTCTGGTCACTTTCCAAATAGTCTTAAGGAGGCAAGAGTAAACCCTCTCCTAAAGAAACCCACTCTCAACCCGTCTGATGTTATAAACTACAGGCCTGTCTCTCTCCTCCCGTTCCTGTCTAAAACACTTGAACGCGCTGTCTTTAAACAACTCTCCTGTTATCTCCATCAAAACAACCTTCTGGATCCACACCAGTCTGGTTTCAAGGCAGGTCACTCCACAGAAACTGCTGTCATTGCTGTCACTGAGGAACTGCACACTGCCAAAGCAGCATCCCTCTCCACTGTCATCATCCTGTTGGACCTGTCTGCTGCATTCGACACGGTGAACCATCAGATCCTCCTTCACACTCTCCAAGAACTTGGAGTTTCAGGCTCTGCACTTTCCCTCCTCACCTCATACCTCAAAGACCGTACCTACAGGGTAACTTGGAGAGGGTCCGAGTCCGACCCTTGTTAATTAACTACAGGGGTCCCTCAGGGCTCTGTTCTTGGTCCCCTCCTCTTCTCCCTGTACACAAACTCGCTCGGATCAGTCATAAGCCCGCATGGTTTTTCATACCACTGCTACGCTGACGACACCCAATTAATTCTGTCCTTTCCCCGATCAGAGACCCATGTTGTCACATGCATCTCTGTTTGTCTAGCTGACATCTCTCAGTGGATGTCTGCTCATCACCTCAAGCTCAACCTTGACAAGACTGAACTGCTTTTCCTTCCGGGAAAAGATTGTCCCACTCTTGACCTGACAATCAACATCGGCACCTCTGTTGTTTCCCCGACTCAGACTGCAAGGAATCTGGGTGTGATCCTAGATAACAACCTGTCCTTCACTGCAAACATTGCTGCTACAACCAGTTGCTGCAGATACACGCTTTACAACATCAGGAAGATACGTCCCCAGCTGACCCAGAAAGCCACGCAGGTTCTGGTCCAGGCTCTCGTCATCTCACGCCTAGACTACTGCAACTCCCTCCTGGCTGGTCTACCTGCATGTGCCATCCGACCTCTGCAGCTTATCCAGAATGCAGCGGCTTGTCTGGTCTTCAACCTTCCTAAATTTTCCCACACCACGCCGCTCCTCCGCTCCCTTCACTGGCTTCCAGTAACTGCTAGAATCCACTTCAAGACACTGGTACTTGCGTACCATGCTGCGAATGGTTCTGGCCCTTCCTACATCGAGTTCATGGTTACACTGTACACCCCAGTGCGTGCACTATGCTCTGCATCAGCCAAACGACTCGCTGCACCCTCGCTGCGAGGGGGACCCAAGTTCCCGTCGGCAAAAACACGTGGGTTTGCTATCCTGGCTCCAAAATGGTGGAATGAGCTCTCCATTGACATCAGGACAGCAGAAAGCTTACACACCTTCCGGCGCAGACTGAAAACTCATCTCTTTCGACTCCACTTTGAGCGATAGAACTATTAACAAAGCACTTATATACTAATAAAGGACTGGCTTACCTAAAGCCAGTTGAGTAGCACTTGAAATGTTTGGCTCTATGAAACCTGATGTACTTATATGATTCTGTTTTCTTCAAGGTTGTGTCTTCCTGGTCGAATGTACTTATTGTAAGTCGCTTTGGATAAAAGCGTCAGCCAAATGCAATGTAATGTAATGTAAAAGTAGAGCTTAAAGTATTTGTATTATTTGTATTATTTTTAGACATTATACAAAGCTTATTTATATAGGAACGTCACTGGTGTTACGTGTTACCAGGAAGAAGAGTAACACCAGTGACGGTAACACCAGTGACAATTTGGAGAAAATACTACCATTTTTACAAAATGGCTGCAATGTGTCCATTGTACATTTTCCCATTCAAATGTTCCCCCCTAGGGCTATGCCATGAGTAACACTAATGACAGACTTGAAAGACGCACGTAAAATTAGAAGATAAAATGACACCTTTAACAAACAAAGTAAGAAGTATCTGACTTTCCTTATGTCTTAGTCCACTGCACTGCCTCAAATGATCTCTTGTTACAGGAGGCACTTCAGAGACAGTACATTACTTCAAAATAAAAGTGTTTTGTGTAGCAGTAACACCAATGACATCATTTTGGGTTACTGACATTTATTGGATATTATTAATAATAATTTGCATTTTTTTTTTTAACATTTCAGTGTTCTATTTAATGTATGTAATGTTATGTAAATATGAATGAGATTTATTTATTGAAAAAAAAACATTTTAAATGAAAACTATAGGCTCCACTTCCATGTATGATCAAAGTGACATAAATAAATTGCAATTTATGTATGAAACAATTTTTTAAATGTTTTTATTTAGTACCATTGCAAAGACAATCTCTATTTATTCAACATAATGAATGTGAGTATTAGGTCAACATCATGTATTTTGGTGTCTGCAAACGTAAGTGACAGTACTTCCACCTTTTCTGTAGAATGACCCATATGCATCAGCCACTAGATAGGACCCTATTGCAACATCCCATACACTACTCAGTGCCAAGTCAGTGTAAGTGCGTAAGTAAGTACATGTCTCTAAACCAAGATGGACGATAGAAAGCCACATGGACCAAGTCACCCATCTATATCTTGCCAATCCTTTTATGGAAAGCGTCCCCTGCAGGTATAAAAAAGGTGGTGACATCAAGTAACAACTAAGGAATCATATAATTCCTAAATGATCAAAGTATCGATTTTATATTTGCAGGAAATCATGATTAACCACCTGTCCACTACAGTGGACGTCATGCATCACTGGCTATATTTCAACTACAATTCATACTGGTTCTGCTGCTGTTGTTCCCAGGGCCGTCCCTCCCTACAGGCAGATCATGCAGACTGTGTGGTGCCTCACCTTGTGGAGGGGGCCACACCTTGCACATATGTAGGCCTCAGATGAGGCCCCCCTATGCGCTTATGTGGCGCAATTAGGGTGGCGCAGCACGGTTTTGCCGCTGCGAGGCCCCACTCGCACTCATCAAATAACTGTGCGTGGGGCCTCAAATTGGCCCCTGGCTATTCTTGATAATAATTCATCTGCAATATCTTTTTGAGCCGTAAATCGATATTCTTATGTCATTTTAAGTTTGCACATCTTTATTTATCATTTTTTTCAAAATGTACTTCTCTTCAGTTCAAACCCTGAATGCATACCGTCCACCTGAGTGGACATATACAAATATATTTGAAAAAACTAGATTTAAAAAAAAAAAAAACTAAAGTTCAAATCTTGTTTTTCATGACCCAAGAGCAAAAATAACACTTGGTAAAATAATCCTGACTGAGGATTTCATAATTCATGCATGAAAGGGTTAATGACAACATGGAAGTACTTTTGAAAGTAGAGCTGTTGTTCAATCACTTAACCCTTTACTAGATTTAACAGGGCATGTTGTTCATGATAATTTGGTTTGCTTTACAAGAACCGTGTTTTTTTAAACGGCCTCAATTGGCTGATCATTATGAATCCACCATTTGTGACAATTTTACAGAAAGGTAAACATTGATTCCTCATGAGGCCATTAACAGTTCGGACTGACAAGCTATGATTTTTCTATTATCAGAACCAAAGAAATAACATTTAAAATAACTGCCCGTTGTATTTTTCTCCGTTCATGTGAAACTGTTAATTTTTCTTAGCACTCAAAACAATACAACAATGTTTTAGTTATCCCAACCATTTATTTTGGACAAATTATTTCAACTGAAGTGAGGTTTTACATAAAACTTTTGAAAAACAAAAATAAGCGTAGGAACATAACAATGTAGGATAGCAGGTTTTGTTGACTTCAGATGCGTGTGTGTTTTCTTTTATATTTTTCAGATTGGACTGACCCATCAGCTCATTCAGATTTCCCGTTCTGGAACCCCCCCCCATCCGGATTGGAAGGAAGGGAGGAAAGGAGACAGGGAAGGAGGGGTAGGTGAAGGGGCAGCTCCGAGGGTGTGGATCCATGTTTACATGGCGAAGAGGATGAGGAACGCCACCATCAGACAGAAGAGACCCATAGCCTCAGACAGGGCGAAGCCCAGGATGGCATAGGAGAAGAGCTGCTGCTTCAGGGAGGGGTTCCTGTGGGCGAGGACACAAAGGTGCACAGTTTCATATACAGCTAATCAAACATCAATTTAAAAAACAAAACATGGGACAGATATTTCCTAATCAGTCTCTTGTGCTTAAACAAAGCCATTTACATGCAAATATATATTAGAGTATCCCCTTTACCTTTCCTCAATTACAGAGAATATTAGGTATTGCATCTGTGGCAGCTCAGCAAATAAATTGTGGGTTTTTTCTTCCACATTTGGGTTTGATCAGCACTACTGCAGTTTGTACTGTACTCTTGGTCCTTTCAGGTCATATCTTTTCATTTGTTGTATTCATGCAGCTTAATGAGACTTCTTTTTTGAGGACCAAAAAGGGCCTATAAATACGAATAAGCCTTTGGATAAAGTGGCCCGATAACCACAATTTCTATATATCCATATTTATAAGAGATTGACCCAAGACGATCCAGCAGCTGGGTATAGGAAAATTGCCATGTACAATATATTCTTAATTCAACCCTTAATCGCCTTTCACTAAACATTGGAACTTAATTTTTTTTCTCCCTTTGAATAAATTATTGCATGTCATCTTTCATAATTGTCAGTGTGCAAGATACATTTTCATGCAATCCATTAAATCCAGTGCAAAACGGAGCAGAAATTTACTTATCCATTTATGCTTTTTGCCTCTATGGCTTCCCTTTGTCACTTGTTCTAGCTCTGGGTAGCATGTGCATTTTACCAAGGAATCAATTACAGTTCATTACCTATCATTTGTTCCAAAGATGATCGGTTTTCAAGGACAGTAAATTAACTTGTTTCTGTCCACCAGACTATTCTGTTATTGTGTTGCCATGCTGTAACACAAAAAAGGTTCATACAAAATCTTACGCAAACCAATAAGGTTTACTGGAAAAGTCAAATGTATCGCCATGATCCAATACAGTGGTTCTGAACTGGTCAGGCCACGGGACCCTGCACCTTTTTCCTTTGTCAATAGATTGCAACCCGAAATTTAGAACCACTCAAATCTATTCAACAAAAAATTGCTGCAAAGCGTATATATTACAGCACACAATATGAGAGAGTGAAGTACAGTGCTTATATCCCTCCACAGAACTAAAGAATGCTTTTAAATAAGGTTTAATGAGATGATGGAATCAAAGCTGAACTGTACAACATAAAAAGGCAGTCACGCTGAAAACCCGACCCCAGAAGGGGGGTCTGGGGGGATTCTCCCAGTGTTTCTTCACTCACATCTGCGACCCACTTGAAACTGGTCCGCGACCCACTGTTGGGACGCGACCCACCAGTTGAGAACTACTGATCTAAAATGCATATTTCCAAGATCAAGAAGGAACTTTTGGTCTTTGAATGTTAAATGTCGTCTTTACTTTTTAATGTTTGGACACACTTTTGACAGCCAGCATTATTGGGTGGATTAAAAAACCTAAATACAATCAGTGGTTGCACAGGACTACGGATGGTCAGATGTTGACTGAGACGGCCCCATCAACACATCAAGGTGCGGTGAATAAAAGTATTGAAATGTTACCTTGCGTAGCCAATGATGAGGCTGCCGAACACTGTGCCGATTCCAGCTCCTGAGCCGGCCACACCCACTGTGGCGGCGCCGGCACCGATGAACTTGGCGGCAGTGTCGATGTCCCGGGAGACGGCGCTGGTCTGGAAGGAGCGGCTCAGGACTGCAGACTGGCTGACGGGCAGCAGGGTCTGAGGACAGAGAGGACAAACTCCTTCAGGACATACACTAATGTCCAGGCTGCTGAGCTGATGCAATCAATTCATTCCAATGTATCCATGTCAGCTGTACATTACCCTGCAATATAAAAAGATGATATTTGAAATAAATGATAATGGGTGCCAGTACATCCCCACATTTTAAAATTCCAATCAGAATAGTTTATTTATCCCTGGGTCAATAGGTGTTAGGGATCGACTGATGGCTTTTTCAAGGCCGATACCGATTATTAGTAATCAAGGAGACCGGGAACCGATATACATTTGCAGTAAAATCAGAAAGCCTCCAAACTCCAACACAACTTCTTTGAAATGCATTTAAGCATACATTATGTTTAATGAACTTTTAAACATCTTAAAACTGGTTTCCTCTCTGTGCCCTTTTCTTTAGTGCAGCCATCTGCAATGAGTTAGAGAGAGACAAGAAGTGGGGCTGCAGGCTGACATGCTTAACTAACAATATTGCTTAATTTATTATATCAAAACAATGCCTGTCTATCTAGCATAACATCCCAATAAGCTGCTAGCAACTGCAAAAAACACTAGTGCTAGCTAATGTTTAATGTAATGAGATGTTTATTGAACTTCGGTTTAACACATGTATGGCTCTGCCGCTCAGCGCTGCTGCTTGCTTCAGTCTGTGTCCTTTCGCACCTGCCTGTAATCTGAGAAGGTCCCGCCTCTCTGGCTCCCGCCCTGAAAATCTTCAGTGTTGATTGACACTTCAGTAATAGATCAGATAGCGCTGTGGGCGGGCCATTGCTCGTGTACACAAGAGTGGTGAGTGCAGCCAGAGAAACGGCCGCATCAGAGCCAAAGTTTTATCGGCAATTTGATAAAAAAAAGAAAAAGGCCGAAAACCATAATCGGTCAAATGCGGAATATCGGCCCCGATAATCGGCCAGGCCAATAGGTTTCATGATACATGCTCCATTTAAAAACTATAAAAACATTGGCTGATGGTGAATTAAGTAATATTACTTAACATGAAATGCTAATTAATTGTAAGTTAATGTTAAAATGTTGATAAACTCAAACCCTTAAAGGGCCCATGTCATGCTTCTCAGGTTATTACCCGTCCCCTTGTGTTATGAAGGTTGTTCTGCATGTAAACGGTCTGCAGAGTCACAAACCCTCAAAGTACACCCTGTAGCGAGTAAAACTCTAACACACCGACGACCAAATGGTCCGATCCGTGGAGTTCCTCACACTCAGCCTTATCTTTTCTCAGGCTGTGTGTGCTCAGGCTGAGTTCCGCGGTGTCTCGCAGACCCCACGCAGCAACACCAGTAATCCAGCTCACACGGTCCGCTCCTCGAGCCTCAAAGGGCGGAGCAGCGAGCCCCGCAACGTCCCGCCAACACGGCACCCAGACCCCACGCAGCATTCTCCTCTGTTTGTCATTACTGGTGTCATTTCCTGGTTGCTAACAAACCCCATTGTAAAACATAATCACTGATGTTACGCTGTAACGGTGGTGGACTCATCAGAACAGAGTGGGCGAGCTGACCAATCAGATCGCAGTGGGCTCACAGGGAGGGGGGGGGGCAGGAGCTCCAACAAGGCGTGTAGGACAGAGAGTGAATACACATACTATACAGAGATGCTGTGAGAAACCAATGTGATTTTGGAACATTGCACAATGTAAATCTATTCTAGTAGACCTCAACAATGGAACTATGATCAGTAGAAATGGCCATGACATCGGACCTTTTAAAACACTACATTTTTGTTCATAAATGTTATTTAGAGATCTTTATCCAAAATCTGTAATATTCAGTCTTTTCTCAGTTATCTCAGACTGATGTGGGTGAAATGACAAACTATAGGTTATAAAGTTATTTGTAAAATTATAATCTATCCAAGTGTATATCCGCATTACAATAAGTGGAATACAGTGCTATATTTGTTATTATTGTCCACCCCAGTACTTGGCTCAGTGTTGACAAGACCTGTGCACTGACCTGCTGCTCCACTGAGGCTTCAGGTCTGTTGAAGAGGGAGACTGAAGCCGGCCGGGCGAGGATTCTGGACCCCCCACGCAGCTAGAGACAGACAAACATTTTCAATTACAAAATATTAAAACTTTACACATTGAAGTTAATAAACTAAAATACTTGCATTCAATTATTATTTTTAGAATAGGATCATGTAAGGTATAAAATGGGCATAAACACTGCAATCCTTCTTGCATGAAGTAAAGACTTTAACATCCATAACACGGGATCCTGTCAAAAATAATGAACATAATTTAAAAAAGCAAATGTATAAAATGATACGTTTAACACGTGTTCAAGTGACTGTAGCAGGTCAAAGTAAAACGGATGAACCCAGCTACACAGTGATTCCATAGTGGTTGCTCAGTGTGAAGAGATCTTGTTATACTGTTCTACCATAACATCTATCCCATAATCTTTCTGGTTATAATTTCGTCACTGCAGGCAATTGTGCAAAGCATTAAGCAAAACAGATGTAGTGTTCATTTCCCATTAATAAAATGTCAGAATGAATGTCCATAATGATCACCCATAGAACTACATTAAGGTGCCCAACTGCACTGCAGTGATTTTCAGAGGGTCCTTTGACCTCCATGACTGAGATGCCCTACATGCTGCAGGGTCGGCTGACCGCCACCAGCTGGGCAACGGACATACAGAGAACTGACAAAACATGGCTGTGAATCATAACTACGGTGTCCTTGAACACAACAAAGGATGCCAAAAGTTAATACAGACATGACACTGAAATGTAACATTGTGGGTTCCGTGGGTAGGTTTAAATACATCCACAATATAAACTACATTACAGTTTAAAGCTTTATAACTCATTTTCCCAACACAACATGTATTGAGGACATGATTCTGGAAAAGTATACAAGATGACTTACCACAGCTGGAGAAGTGACGAACTTGGCGCAGGCGTACATGGCTGGAAGCTGGAGAGAAAAGTAACAGTCAAGAAAATTAAGACAGTTTGAAGAATGAAACCATTCAATTAGTCATTTTAATTACATTTGTTTGAATCAAAATACAAGCATTTTCTGCTCTCCCTTCATATTAAGTGTTTTTTAGATGACAATTCCTTTCATTTGGAGTTTGACCTTTTTATTCTTCACTGAATGTGTTGCTATTTTATTGATGTAGTCACTTCTAATTAATCAAGTAGTAGATACTTGTTAAAGCTGTTTAGCAATCATATATTGCACTTTCGAGATCATATAGACTGTTCACACCACGAACAGCTGCCAGACAGGTGTTACAACAATATACACATTGTAGGTGCTTAAGCAATGAGTCCCAATGACACATTGAATTCTTGTTCATCAGGGGACACTTCATTCTTGAAATTGTGCAGCCATGCTAAATGAACATGGTTCAGAAGGAGGCTGCTGCTCTGTGCCATTGATGTTTCTTCTGACCTGCAGCTAAACAAAGAAGCTACCTTATGTTCACAGCTCAGGGTCAAAGGACAAACACTCATCCAAGTAGTTCTCCCATGTGAAATAAAGCAGTTCCTGGCTAAATCAGACACATTCCACAGAAGGGATATAGAGTATGCAAAAGGACAAGTCAAGCAACAAGTTGATCCAGAAGAAACGGGTATGTTGATCCTGTCCAGCTCAGACAGAGGGTTAATCCAATTGCACAGACTACTGCAAGGATCAACTATAAATGAACCGCTAAATGTGCACACATGCTGTACAATGAATGGCTTTAACACTCCCACTTTCAGACGCCTTTAGATGAAACCTCGAGGAAGTTGAGGCAAAGTGAAAAAGGATTTGTGGAAACACTAATATATTTTACAATTGCTGCAGTGCAATAAGGCAGGCTAACTCACATTGTTATGACCCCTGCTTAGCCCTTGGTTTGGTTTTAGAGCAGTGGAAGTGGAGGAGCTAAGCTAAGTTGCTAAGCTAACCAGTTCTGCAGACTTGAAGGTCAAAAATGAGCCACATACGGTCACATTGGGCCAGGACAACCGAGGTTCAACCCCTGCTGTAATGAAACGTACCCGTGCTGTAGTGCATTGGCAACGGGAGATGCGACTCCACAAGTCTCAGACAGGGATGTCCTTGTAGCAGCGGAGTGCTTCGGAGCTCGGTAGGCCCAAAGTGTCAGACATTTTACATTCAAGCCCCTGTCAACGAAGCCTGCTCGCGCTGTTCTGTGTGACCCGCGAATTGCACCAGCAGTAACGTCGCATCTGGCACATGGACTGGGCAAAACCCAATTCTTGTGTCTTATGGCTCCATTACATGTCACATATGTGAATGAAGAGCACACATGACTATAGCTTCAGAGCTCATTCCCACAACCAAGTCATTGAATGGCCGACGTAGCTTGCTAGCTACCAAATGTTAGCAATGACAGCTAGCTTTCCAAACAATTCCTTACGACTCACACGGTCGATTTTAAATGCCAGAAGCAGATGCATTAACAACACAGACTAAAGTTAGAACATATGAAGTGTATGAGATATGAAAGGCATATCTTACCGGTTTGTTACGGCTTTCGGAGGGTCCGGGATAATCTGCTCGAGCACACAGCGGCAGTCAATGAATGTAGGAGAGGAAAGAGTGTCACCTTGTTATTTATAAGCTCACTGTCTACGTCCTAAACGCTCATTGGTCAGAGAGAACCCTCCTTCGTTCATCATTCGCTCATCATCATGTGACAACATTCTGTCTAGCCTATGGGGTAGAGCTTTATTGAACTACCGTGTTTATGACTGGGAGGTTTCCTAGGGCGGGACTAAAGATCTTTCATTAATTTAATTGGACAGGATTGCCGGGAACGACGAATTTAGAAGCAACTTTTCAAAGCACATCCAGTGTCCTATGTACCTATTGGTTAGTCTATGGGAAGTCCCGCCTTAAAAAAAGGAACTCTCTAATAATAGTTCCCACTGTCACCATAGACTGTCACTACCAAGCCCCCAGGAAGTGAGCCGGACTCAGATGAAAATATTCGTGCTGGCCAAACGGCGGTACTACACTTCTGTTTGGTTGCCAGGCCCGGAAACACTTTTCCCATTGACTTACATGGGGAAAGAGTGGTCTGTAAATCGTTGGATAATTTTTTTTAAACTAAATAAACTACCCAGTATGAACACTTGTATAGCCCTTATTAAAAATAATCGTTCCTCAAGTTGTAATAATGTGCTAATAACGTTATTCTGAGAGTTATTTCCCTCTGCATTATGAATGTGCATCTAACCCACGGGACCGCGCCGCCCGGCGGCGTTCATGTTACGTGTCCCGACCAATCAGAGCACACTGTGCTCACAGGGAGGGTGGGGGCTGGAGCGATTGGAGCTACAACGAGCCGTTAAAGGCAGAGAGTGAAATTCAGTGAATACAATACACGTAGTTTACAGAGATGCTGTTTGAGAAACCAATGTGAGTTGCGTTTATCTTTACCCATGGATGCACAATAAGAACGGACCCATATCGTCTTACTGCCATCCCACGGAGCTGTAATAATGGATATATTGCACATGTTTGCTGTAATTCATTATCATACTACATGGGCTGTATGATTAAATCTTGTACCGTAAATGTTGTATTAAATAAAGTCAATATTACTTATTACATATATATATATAATATATATATATATATATATATATATATATATATATATATATACATGTATATATATATATATGTATATATACATTGCAATCATTCTTTCATGCTAAATGAAGCTCTGTTGGATATCACTAGATCCTGTTACAGCGGTACTACACTTCCGTTTGGTTGCCAGGCCCGGAAACACTTTTTCCCATTGACTTACATGGGGAAAGAGTGGTCTGTAAATCGTTGGATAATTTTGTTTAAACTAAATAAACTACCCAGTATGAACACTTGTATAGCCCTTATTAAAAACATTCGTTCCTCAAGGTGTAAAAATGTGCTAATAACGTTATTCTGAGAGTTATTTCCCTCTGCATTATGAACGTGCATCTAACCCACGGGACCGCGCTGCCCGGCACGTTCATGTTACGTGTTCAGCACTCCATGCGTTTATCTTTACCCATGGATGCACAATAACAACGGACCATATCGCCTTACTGCCAGCCCACGGAGCTGTAATAATGGATATATTGCACATGTTTGCTGTAATTCATCATTTGTAAAACATTATACTACATGGGCTGTATGATGTAAATCTTGTACCGTAAATGTCGCATTAATTAAAGTTAATATTACCGACGTTAGATTAACCTCCCTGTAGCTTCGTATTGCACTAAGAAGCTTATTGCAATGTATATATATATATATATATATATATATATATATATATATATATACAGTGGGGCAAAAAAGTATTTAGTCAGTCTCCAGATCTCAACCCCATAGAAAATCTTTGGAGGGAGTTGAAAGTCCGTGTTGCCCAGTGACAGCCCCAAAACATCACCGCTCTAGAGGAGATCTGCATGGAGGAATGGGCCAAAATACCAGCAACAGTGAAAACCTTGTGAAGACTTACAGAAAACGTTTAACCTCTGTCATTGCCAACAAAGGGTATATAACAAAGTATTGAGATGAACTTTTGTTATTGACCAAATACTTATTTTCTACCATCATTTGCAAATAAATTCTTTAAAAATCAGACAATGTGATTTTCTGGATTGTTTTTTTCTCATTTTGTCTCTCATAGTTGAGGTATACCTAGGATGAAAATTACAGGCCTCTCTCATCTTTTTAAGTGGGAGAACTTAGGCAGGTGCATTCATATACAACAAATCACCATAGTCCAGCACAGATAAAAAGGTCACAGTGACTAGCCTTTTCCTGGCCTCAAGCGAGAAACAGGACTTGTTTCTGAAAAGGAAACCTAGTTTAACCCTCAGCTTTTTAAACAGGTTATTGACATGAAGTTTAAAAGTAAGACAATCATCAAGCCAGATACCAAGGTATTTATAACAGGTAACCACTTCTAGTACTTGTCCTTGCATAGTAACAATATCTAAAACAGGCTCTGGTGTCTTTTTAGCTTTTGAAAATAGCATTACCTTGGTTTTATCAACATTTAAAAGAAGCTTAAGCTCAGCGAGCTGAGTCTGAATAATGTTAAAAACAGCCTGTAATTTAACACAAGCCTCCTTAATGGAGGGACCTGCACAGTACATAACGGTATCGTCTGCATAGAAATATAAAGTAGCTTCATCCACATTTTCACCTAAACTGTTGATATATATGGAGAATAAAATTGGACTTAAAACAGAACTTTGAGGAACACCATTAGCAATGTTATAACCACTAAGAAGACAACCCATCGAACTTAACACATTGGGACATTTCAGAGAGGTAGTTCACAAACCACCCTACTGCATGGCTGGATATGTCAATACTGAGTAGCCTCTGCTTCAAGACGCGATGATCGACGGTATCAAAAGCTTTGGAAAGGTCAATAAATGGAGCTGCACAACTCTGCTTATTATCTAAAATACTCGTAATGTCATTCACCACTTTCATTGTGGCAGTGATGGTGCTATGTTGCTTTCTGAAGCCTGACTGATGTTTAGACAGGATATTATTTTTACATAAAAACTCCTTTACTTGCTCACTCACTAGGCGTTCGAGCATCTTCGCCAGAACTGACAATTTAGAGATTGGCCTATAGTGGCCTCCCCTCCTTTTAGTAAAGGCAAGACTTAAGCTGACTTCCATATTTTTGGAATTGCATTTGTGCTCAGGGAGAGGTTAAAAAGAGTAGTAAGAGGTGGAGCAATAAAATCTGCAGCTATCTTTAAAAAGAAAGGTTCTACGTTGTCCGGGCCAGCCGGTTTCTTAGGATCTAGCTTGGTTAAGGCTTCATGAACAACATTAACAGTAAAAGGAGTAAAACTGAAAGGGTTTTCCAGACCACATTGTTCCGAGTCACGGATTGGGGTGTTCACAGAAGCAGAGTTAGTCACAGAATCAAACAGGGAGCCACAGGACACAAAATGCTTATTAAAGCAATTTAACATGGTGGTCTGGTCCGATATAGTGCCAGATGCTGTGGTAAGGCACGGAGGTAGCTCATTACGGATCTCACCGGTGGATATCGATTTTATGGCTTTCCAACATTTCCTAGGATTATTTAGGTTTTCTGTGGTAACTGACAAATAGTACTTCGACTTAGCACTTTTGACATGTGAAGTGAAGCTATTCCTTAGCTGCCTAAATATCAGCCATACTACCTCTGAGCCTGATTGCCTAGCCTTTGCCCAGGGCTTGTTTCTCTCATGAAGGAGACTAGACAGTTCAGCAGAAAACCAAGGATTGTCTCGTTCCTTTACTATAAATGTACGCAGGGGTGCATGTCTATCAATGATCTCCATAAAACCAAGATAAAAATAAGACCATGCAGTTTCTACATCAGCACACAGATAGATTTTTTCCCAATCAAACCCAAACAGATCATGTACAAAACCCTGCTCCACACAATGTTTTATGTCTCTCTTAATGATAATACAAGGTTTAACCTTTTGGACCTTTGTGTCCCTAATTGTGGCTACAGCACACTCACATCATTCGCAAATACTCCCACAGATGAGTATTTATAGGGAACATTAGTTAGAATGAGATCAATTAGGGAGGATTTATTAGGGGACTTAGTGTTAGGGTGAGTAGGACTGTCAACATTCTGAGTAACATTTAAAGAGATACAAAGGTTTTTAAAATCCTCTGACACTGCAGTTAACCCGTCTCAGTTAAAATCTCCAAGTAGCACTATTTCCTTGTAGTCAAGTTGCGATAAAAGATTTGCTAGCGAAGACAAGGAGTCCTTGACAGCTGAGGGGGGTCTGTAACAGCCCACCACCATGACCTGTTGCCCCTTTGCCACTTCTATATTTAAGGCTAAAAATTCGAATTGCTTACTGATAGATTTGGAAACTAATGTGGTTACACTGAACTTATTCTTAACATAAATGGCAATGCCACCACCTTTATTAGGCCGGTCGGAACGATACACATTATAACAATTTAAGGCAATGTCAGAGGCCAAAATAGATTTATTTAGCCATGTTTCTGATAAAACAATGACGTCAGTGTCAGTCAAGCTTGCCCGGATGCGGACTAAATCTAGTTTACCTAACAGACTGCGCACATTCAAGTGGATGAAACCCAACCCAGATCTAGCTTTAAAATCAGCAGGAGTAGCTATCTGACTACTACTACTGGGCGGACCAGGGTTAGGTTGTACATTTCCTGACAGTAATAACAACAACAAAAACAGGCATCTTGTCCTCTTAAACGACACACATACATTGTCATCTACTTTAGAATCACCGGAAAAGTCTGCGAGAGTGTGATTTGAGCTTAAGAAGCAGTCCTGGAGAACCATCATCACAGGAAAACAAAAAAGACAAGCATATTTTGTCGAGCAGATTGTCTGTGACAAGGCAACCGGTAATTGTTTGTGTAACACATCCGAACCTTTGCAGGGGATGCCCACTGTGGCTGGCAGAACAGACCTGAAACCAGTAGACTTCTCAGAATGACTAGAGATCTTCTCATAGTCCAAAATAGTTAACAGGCACAGCAGAATCCCGATATGGGCCATTTTCCCAGACCAGCACACAGTATCCGCGATGTTCCTGGAGCAAATCAGCACAGCAGCAAAGGACAGGCGAAAGCAGCAGCGTGGAAGCGCTCCGAGCCCTCCGTGGTATCCCCGGGGTGAAAGGTCTCCTCAGCAAGCAGCACACAACACCGCAGCACACGACAGGTGGGAGCAGGCCTCCGCAACAGCAGAACTAGGACAGGTGGAAAGCAGGCCCCAGCCGTGGTAAAATCCTCCTCCGCACAGCAGCACATGCCCGAAGCGTGGAGCCACTCCGTCTCTCCGCGACGACCCCGGGGTAAACATTTCCTCAGCACAGCCGTACTCTACAGGTGGGAGCAGGCCTCCGCAGATCACAGATCTCAGACACCAGACAGGTGGAAAGCAGGTAGCAACAGGTGGAGCCGCTCCGTCTCCGGGGGAAAACCACCTCAGCCGTACTCGACAGGTGGGAGTAGGCCTCCGTGTTAGTCATTTAACATGCAAGAATCATATATAGTCCAGCGGCATAGTAAAAAATACGAAACCAATTGTTCAAATTGTTCTAAAAGCACCAAAATTGGCACACATGTAGATTAATACATTCTGAACAATTTTGGATATGGAGGCATTCAAGATTCTCCCCGTAGCACATTTGGCGGCCATTTTTCAAAATGGCCGCTATTTACCATTAGCGTCATTGAATATGTACCATAATTTGTCTTTTTGTGAATGCTAGAGGTGATAAGTGTGCTAGAGGTGATAAGTACGAAACCAATTGTTCAAATTGTTCTAAAAGCACCAAAATTGGCACACCCTTTCAAGGAGGACAGTCAGGACTTGCTGGTGCTCGACACAAAGGAGATCGCAGACCCTGCAGTCATAGAAACAGTCCGTAACGCCAAGCAGATTGGCCAAGACCAGTTTGAAGCATTCTCAAAGGAATGCATCGTGGACAGAACCAAGTCCATTGAGGTGGCAATCCACCGGAACAAGCTACCATTGTTTGCGACCAAGAGAGGACCCAAAATAACCAAAGGAAAACAACAGGTCAAATCTCTGAAGAATGATGTTGCGCTCTTCGCACGATTATATATCAGCTGCCAGACCCGTGAAGGGAATCTAGAAGAGTTCTTCAGGCATGAAAATCAGCAATCCCCTCCAGCTTTATCTGACGGAGGGAGACTGTACCTAGGGAGCAAGAGTGACTTGCTGGTGTGCCTTGAAGGCCATGCTGAGCCTCAGTCTGAAGCGCCTACTGTCACTGCTGTTGTCCTCGATGGAGCAGTAATCGTACAGATGTTGAAGCCGGCTACTGCCAACACGTTCGAGGAATATGCACAGCAAGTGTTCATCCCATACGTTGTACAACAGCTCCAACATGTATCACGTCTTGACCTTGTGTGGGACAGCTACAGAGCAGATTCCCTGAAGGCATCAACCAGAGAACACCGTGGAAAGGGAGTACGTCGGCGTGTTGTCGACTCGGCAGTTATACCAGGAAATTGGCAAAGTTTCCTGCGAGTTGATGGCAACAAAGTGGAGCTCTTCAGCTACCTCTCCACCATGCTTGCAGAGTCCTTTCAAGAAGAAGGCAAGGAACTGGTGGTCACTAATGGGGAGCAGGTGATCTGTGTTCCACAGCAAGAGGACGTCAACTCACTAGCACCATGCAACCAAGAAGAGGCAGACACTCGCATGATGCTACATGTAGCACATGCTGCACAACATGGTCACCACCAGATACAGGTTCGAACAGTAGACACTGACGTCGTGGTCCTAGCAGTGATGGTAGTCCAGAAACTACCAGCTGGAGACGAACTCTGGGTAGCCTTTGGGACAGGCAAGAACTACCGCTACATTGCAGCCCATGAAATAGCTTCCTCCCTTGGTCCAGAGAAGACATGTGCTCTTCCAATGTTTCATGCCATCACAGGGTGTGATACTGTGTCAGCCTTCGTCGGACATGGGAAGAAATCTGCCTGGGCAACATGGAACACGCTGCCAGAACTCACTGATGCCCTGCTGAGTCTGGCAAATGCACCCACAAGCATCCAAGAGGATACAATGCATGTCATCGAGAGGTTTGTAATACTCCAGTATGACCGCACAAGCAAATGCAAGGACGTCAACAAGGCGAGAAAGAAGCTCTTTGCAAAGAAGAGCTCTGTTCAGAACATCCCGCCAACCTACGCTGCTCTGGAGCAGCATGTGAAGAGATCTGCCCTTCAGGGTGGTCATGTCTGGGGCCAGGCGTTGGTACCAGAGCCCGTGCTCCCTTCACCAACAGACTGGGGCTGGCATCGGAGTGATGATGGGCCCTACACACCACTCTGGACCACACTCCCTGAGGCATCCAAGACCTGCTATGAGCTGGTGTGTTGCGGATGCAAGAAAGGCTGCAGAAAACGCTGCAAGTGCAAGAACGCTTCACTGCAATGCACTGGTCTGTGTTTCTGTGAAGGCGAATGCCAGTAGATTAGGACAGAAAACTTGTTAGCCAACATTATGATCTGTAGACATTCATAATCCTGGTGACCAGATTTGAAAAGTTCAGAATCATAATTAACATAGTGTGGCAAATCTACGTTATTGTATTACATGTATGTACTGCAGGATTACACAATACTGAAAGTTATTGTATTGGCAACTGTTTATTGTGTCCTCTTCTTGAAGCCACTTAGATGTGTTCATTTATATTAGATCTATCCATAAATGTATAACTGTAAGTACTGTGCCTAGAGACGGCTTCTGGTCGATTTAACTACAATTTGACCATACTGTAAACTCCCCGTACTCTGTGTATTATTTTGACTACCATTCCATTGCAATTTTGCCAGCAATATGAAAAAAAAAAATTGAATTTTGAAATAAAGTATTGAAATGTTCATCAAATGTCCACTTTTTCCACAAAATGGCGGCAAGTTTGGGGGACATTTTTGAGAAGATTCATCTAAATATCTGTTAAAACACTTATTGATGTTAATTCTGATGTAAAAAACAAGGAATTATGTAAAAAAAAAGGGAATATGTAAAAAAAAAAAAATGGTAAATGGCGGCCATTTTGAACAATGGCCGCCATATCTTCCACATGGCTAATCTTGAATGCCTCCATATCCAAAAATGTTTAGAATATATTAATCTACATGTGTGCCAATTTTGGTGCTTTTAGAACAATTTGAACAATTGGTCTGCTATGCCGCAGAACTAATACTCATCAGTCCAAAGCAGAGAAATGTTATTGTAAGTTAAAGGCGAGCTAGTCCCTGTGGATACTGTATAACCAGTTCCTATGCAACTCACAAATATCTCTCTCTCTTCTCTCTTTTCTCCCTTCCTCATCTCTCTCTCTTCCTCATCTCTCTCTTTTCTCCCTTCCTCATCTCTCTCTCTCTCTTCCTCATCTCTCTTCCTCATCTCTCTCTCTTCCTCATCCCTCTCTCTTCCTCATATCTCTCTTTTCTCTCTTCCTCATCCCTCTCTTTTCTCACTTCCTCATCTCTCTCTTTTCTCACTTCCCCATCTCTCTCTTTTCTCACTTCCCCATCTCTCTCTTTTCTCTCTTCCTCATCCCTCTCTTTTCTCACTTCCTCATCTCTCTCTTTTCTCTCTTCCTCAACCCACATATGTCACATATGAAATAATAACTTAGGAGTCTATGTAAGCATGGTATAGATTATAATTTATTAATCGAGAAGACTCAGTATCACCTGTGTGCAGCTTACAAAAAACAATTGTGAGAAACCTATATTATGCAGGAAATACATTATACATTTGTTGAAAAACAAAGCATATCTGATACGGGAGGGAAAAGCTTCATCCCCTTAACATCTGAGTTACTACTGAAGGCATAGCATGAATGATAGTGGGTGTCTGAGGGTGTCATTACTGAGAAATGTCAAACAAAATCAAAACCTTACATTTGAAAACAGGTTTGCATTCCTCCACTTAAGGTGACGTTATCATTGGAAACAATGAAAGCTAATTGTTTTGATGTAGAATTTATCAATTGAACTGTTAGAGCAGAACAGAATGGTTGTATTTGTCACAGTCTGCTTTCTCACTCACCTATTTTCTGCATTATCATTCCTTAGTCACCTGGTAGTCACACCCTGTCTCTCTCTCTCTCACTCTGTTACACCCATCAGCTCCAGTAGTATTTAGGCCCACTTCACTTTCACCTCAGTGCCAGATCGTACTTCGCAGCATGCCAGTCTTTCCCGCACTACTCCTCAGATTGCTCTCCCGGTTTCGACCCTGCCTGTCCCTGACCAGCCTGCCTCGCCTGCTCCCTGACCCGTTCTGTGCCTACGACTCCCGTCCTGCCTTCTCCCGGAAACCTCGCCTGTCCCCGACCAGCCCTTTGCCTACTATCTGCCGTGTTGTCTCCTACCAGCCTATTGCCTCTAATAAAGCTGGTTACCGACTATCTCTGGTTTCCCGTGTTCTGCATTTTGGTCCTCAGCTCGTTTGTGACAGAACGATCTGGCCAGAAATGGACCAAGCAAACACCGGGTCTCCTAGAGACCGCTTTGAGAGGGTTGAGGATGCCATCCAAAGACAGGAGGTCACAATAGCTACCTTAGCTATCGAGACCCACCAGGCAACCTCAACCCAGGGACAAACGCTGGCTCACCTTACCTCCCAGATGCAACAGATGGCCGCCACCGTACAACAGCTAGCCGCTACCATGGCTGCTACCGTCCCTCCGCCCGCAGCTCCGATGCTCGCTCCAGCCCCTGGGTCAACGGGATACGCTCCGGAGCCTCGTGTGGGAACGCCGGAACGCTACGCTGGTGGATGGGATGCAGTCCTTTTCTCACAAACTGTTCCATATTGTTTTCACTGCAGCCACACACCTTCGCCTCCTCGGCGGCTCGTGTAGCTTTCACCGTTAATCATCTGACGGGGAGAGCACGTTTATGGGGAACTGCTGAGTGGGAGCAGCAGACACCAGCCTGCGCCTCTTTTGCTGCATTTTCCGCGGAGATGCGGAAGGTGTTCGGTCCCGTTCGTCTGGGTCCCGACGCTGCTGGAGGCCTGCTGAGTTTGTGCCAGGGTTCCGGCACGGTGGTGGATTACGCTATTGACTTCCGCACCAGCAGCCGTCGCAGCAGCTGGAATGAGCCGGCGCAGTGTGACGCATATCTGAGAGGATTAGCGGATTATATGAGAGATGAGCTGGTTTCCTATGATCTCCCTGCTTCCTTGGATGGGTTGATTGAGCTCACCTCTCGGATTGACGGACGAATCCAGACTCGGAGCGGAGAGCAACAGACGCGAGCGGCGGGCCGCTGCTCGCGACAACAACTTCCGGTTTCCGGGAGATTTCGACTTCCGGGTTCGGCGGAGAGTTCCCACTCCTACTCTGACTCACGGTACGAGGTCGAGCCCATGCAAGTGGGTCGTACCAGTCTTACCTCTGAGGAGAGGGAATTACGTCGAAGAGGTAATCTTTGCCTTTACTGTGGTCAGGCTGGACATAGGGTTTCCCGTTGTCCGGTAAAAGACAGAGCTCATCAGTAATGGGGAGTATACTGGTGGGCCAAACCTCTGAGCTGATCCCCAATCTAAGACCCTTGTGCCATGCTCGACTCCTCCTGACAGGCAAATCTCAGGCTCTGGCTGTTTTTATCGACTCCGGATCAGATGTTAGCATCATTGACGAGGAGCTCGCACGACAGCTGGGCATCCAACAGGTTCGGCTGCTCCAGCCGGTACCGGCTAATGCTTTGGATGGTCACCTGCTGGGAACAGTGACACACCAGACGACACCGGTCCGTATGCTCATGTCGGGGAACCACCATGAGACAATCCAGTTTCATGTGCTACGGTACCCCCAAATCCTTCTGATTTTGGGTTATCCGTGGCTCCGCCGCCACAACCCAAACATTGACTGGGCAACTGGGTCCATCCTAGGTTGGAGTTCCTCCTGTTTGTCTCAAGCAGGCCGCCGCACCTCAACTATCTGTGGATATGAACCTGGTTCCGGATGTCACAGGGGTTCCGGCGGAGTATTTGGACTTTAAGGAGGTGTTTAGCAAGGCTAAGGCGACATCTCTCCCACCTCATCGGCCCTATGACTGCGCCATTGAGCTACATCCAGGCGCAGTCCCACCCAAGGCCCGGTTGTACTCGCTTTCGGCACCGGAGAGGAAGGCCATGGAGACCTACGTCAATGACTCTCTGGCTGCGGGAATTATTCGTCCTTCCACATCACCCGCAGGAGCAGGGTTTTTTTTTGTGGCGAAGAAGGACAAGACCCTGAGACCCTGCATTGACTATCGGGGCCTGAACGACGTCACGGTGAAGAATCGTTATCCCTTGCCACTCATCTCGTCAGCATTTGAGTTACTACAGGGGGCTACAATCTTCACTAAGCTGGATCTACGAAACGCTTATCACCTGGTACGAATCCGGGAGGGGGACGAATTGAAGACCGCCTTCAACACCTCTTCGGGACATTACGAGTACCTGGTGATGCCATTTGGACTTACCAACGCCCCTGCAGTTTTCCAGGCGTTGGTGAACGACGTACTCCGAGACATGTTGGATCGTTATGTTTTTGTCTATCTGGACGACATCTTGATTTTTTCAAAGAACCTCAAGGAGCACGTCCATCATGTCCAGACAGTCCTCCAGAGACTTCTGGAGAACTCACTGTTCGTCAAGACGGAGAAGTGCGAGTTTCACACTTCTTCGGTCGCCTTTCTTGGCTACATCGTGGGTCAAGGAAGTGTGGAGATGGATCCTTCTAAGGTCTCAGCAGTTACCTCGTGGCGGGTCCCTGATTCCCGGAAGGAGCTGCAGCGTTTCCTGGGATTCGCCAACTTTTACAGACGGTTCATCCGTGGCTACAGCACCGTGGCCGCCCCGCTCACCGCCCTGACCTCATCCAAGGTGACGTTCCGATGGTCCCCTGCAGCCGAGGAGGCTTTTCAGGACCTCAAGGGCCGGTTTACGTCAGCTCCTATCCTGCAAGTACCAGACCCCGCTGATCAGTTGGTGGTGGAGGTGGATGCTTCTGACGTAGGGGTGGGGGCCATCCTGTCGCAACGTTCTGGTGAGAACCAGAAGCTCCACCCCTGTGCTTTCTTTTCGAGGAGATTGAGTCCGGCGGAGAGAAACTATGACGTGGGGAATCGAGAGCTTCTAGCAGTCAAGTTGGCGTTGGAGGAGTGGCGACACTGGCTTGAGGGGACAGAACAACCATTTCAGGTATGGACCGACCATAAGAACCTGGAATACATCAGGTCGGCACAGAGACTGAATTCTCGGCAAGCCAGGTGGTCGTTATTTTTCACCCGGTTTAATTTTTTTCTCTCCTACCGCCCGGGCTCCCGCAACGTGAAGGCCGACGCTTTGTCCCGGCAGTTCGGGAGGGAGGGAGACACCCGGGGTATTCCGGACACTATTCTTCCTGCTCCTCGAGTGATCGGCGTCCTCGCTTGGGAGATTGAGGAGAGGGTTAAGACCGCTTTGGTGGACCAACCCGGTCCTAGTTCTTGTCCTCTTAACCGCTTGTTTGTGCCTCAGGTTTTGAGGGCTGAGGTGCTTCAGTGGGCTCATAGCTCCAGACTTTCCTGCCACCCTGGAATTCAACGTACCAAGGGGATGGTCCTACAACGGTTCTGGTGGGCCACGCTGGAGGCTGACACCCGGGAGTTTGTGAACGCCTGTCCTGTGTGCAATCGGCACAAACCATCTCACCAAGCGCCAGCTGGCCTCCTTCATCCATTACCGGTCCCACGTCGCCCTTGGTCACATATTTCATTGGACTTTGTGACTGGTCTACCACCGTCCCACGGACATACTGCCATCTTGACGGTGGTAGATCGGTTTAGTAAGATGGCTCATTTCATACCCCTGCCTAAGATCCCGTCAGCTAAGGAGACGGCAGAACTGATTCTTCTCCACGTGTTTCGCATTCACGGACTGGCGACTGATGTGGTTTCCGACCGGGGGCCCCAATTCACCTCTGTGTTTTGGAGGGAGTTTTGTGAACTGATCGGGGCGACGGTTAGTCTCACCTCCGGTTTCCACCCACAGGCCAATGGCCAGACCGAACGGAAGAATCAGGAGATGGAGACCACTCTCCGCTGCATGGCTTCCGATCATCCCACGACCTGGTCAAAACAACTCCTGTGGGTGGAGTATGCCCACAACACCCTCATCAGTTCCGCTACTGGTCTTTCCCCTTTTCAGTGTGCATACGGTTTTCAACCCCCATTGTTCTCTGCATTGGAGAAGGAGGTTACCTGTCCGTCTGTCCAGGCTTTCATCCGACGTTGTCGGAGGACTTGGAGGCAGGCTCGTACAACTCTGCTTCAGTCTGCTAACCGGTACGCCACATCAGCGAACCGCCGACGAACCAAGGCACCTGTGTACCAGGTAGGCCAGAGGGTGTGGCTTTCCACTCAGAACATTCCCCTTCGGATGGAGTCTAAGAAGTTAGCGCCCAGGTTTATTGGACCCTTCAAGATTGTCAAGGTCATTAATCCTGCAGCAGTTCGACTGAGTTTGCCCCGGAACATGAAGATCCATCCCACCTTCCACGTCTCTAGGATTAAACCTGTCCGGGAGAGTCCTATGGTTTCCGCCGCCCCTCCACCACCACCCCCTAGGATGATCTATGGGGGCCCTACCTACACCCTTCGTCGTTTACTCCGTTCCCGTCTCAGAGGAAGAGGGGTTCAATATTTGGTGGACTGGGAGGGCTATGGTCCTGAGGAGAGGCAGTTGGTTCCGGCTCGTCATATCCTCAACCCTCAACTCATCCGAGACTTCCACCTGCGTTACCCGGAGCAGCCGTCTAGGACCCACGCTCAACCAGGCGTTAAGCCAGGGAGTACTCGTCCGCTACGGACCAGAGGCTTCATCGAGGAGGAGGGGGAGGATTTCCAGGAGGGAGAGGCCGAGAGAGCGGTCTCAGACGAGTACTAACCTTTCCCATACCTCCACCTTCCACCCGGTGTCTGTAGGGTTTTTTTTTCTTGAGTCTCCTTTTTTAGTATTGTTTAGACGTCTGGAGCCGTCCATTAAGGGGGGGGGGGTTCTGTCACAGTCTGCTTTCTCACTCACCTATTTTCTGCATTATCATTCCTTAGTCACCTGGTAGTCACACCCTGTCTCTCTCTCTCTCACTCTGTTACACCCATCAGCTCCAGTAGTATTTAGGCCCACTTCACTTTCACCTCAGTGCCAGATCGTACTTCGCAGCATGCCAGTCTTTCCCGCACTACTCCTCAGATTGCTCTCCCGGTTTCGACCCTGCCTGTCCCTGACCAGCCTGCCTCGCCTGCTCCCTGACCCGTTCTGTGCCTACGACTCCCGTCCTGCCTTCTCCCGGAAACCTCGCCTGTCCCCGACCAGCCCTTTGCCTACTATCTGCCGTGTTGTCTCCTACCAGCCTATTGACTCTAATAAAGCTGGTTACCGACTATCTCTGGTTTCCCGTGTTCTGCATTTTCGTCCTCAGCTCGTTTGTGACAGTATTGTAGCCTGTTTTTCGTGCAGCCTGTAGTTTGACTAGGTGGAAACATGGTCTATATAATGTGAATACATGTAGAACTAGACATTAAGAGGCCCCTGACATTAGGCCTATTTTAAAAATAGTAGGGGCTTTTAACAGCTCTCCAACATACAGGCATCCTCTGCATAGCAGTATGAATAGCCTTAAAACACAACCCACTCTGTAGTGTATCTGAACCAAATGTCCTAAGTGAAGCCGTTAGTCTCATCTGACTGACCCAGGGGTTGGTGCTGGTGTGACAGGGAGGCTTCCAAGTGTTCAAAGCAGAGGTCAAGCTTTCAGTTCATGGCTTGGTGGGGGGAGCAGACCCACGTGAGACAGTATCATCGGCTGTAATGTTCAGTTTGAGGAGTGTCATTCTCTCTGGGAGCAGGAAATGGACCATTCTCGGACCAGACCATTAATGTCATGTAGAGCAGCCATAGCATCTCATTTACCTCATTCACACCAACGCAACTCCGGTTCAAGCTCCGTGCTAGAGCTTTTCAGGTTCAGAATCGGTTCTTCGGTTTAGCTCCGGCTCTTTTCACACCGTCCAGAGTCCGACTGGTGCTGCGTCATTGCGTCATTGTGTCATTGTTTGCGTCATGACGTAACCGTTTGCGTGCCTGCTTCATAAAGCCAAAACGCGCGGAAACCCCTCACAGCTCACACCGACAACAACAACAATGGCCGATTGTGCTCCAGCTTCCTCTGTACCTCTTCAGAAGACCAGATTCCCAGTAGGTAGCTGGTCTCTTCAGTGGACCACTGCTGCTTGTTAGGTTTCTCCATCGTTGTGTACAAACTGGATAAAACGCGGGCTTTTTGTTGTTGTTCAGGAGTTGATCCCACTCCTGCCCCTGCCTCGACGTTAGTGTGACGTATGTGGTGCTTTTGCTCCAGCCGGAAAAAATTTTGGTGCTTGAAACAAACCGGATTCCGGAGCTAAGAGGCTGCTCCGCTACGGTGTGAACAGGAAAACCCGGTGCTTTTCAAGCTCCAGCTCCGAACCGGCCCTGAAACACCATTGGTGTGAATGAGGTATGTGACTGCACTCAGCCGGACTGTAGCAGGGCAGAACTGGGTGACTCTTAGTGAAGCCGTCCAAGGCCATAGACAAAATGGAACCACAAACAAAAGGGACACAAGGTCATCAATGTCTCTCTTTACCATTGGCCTAATTGTAAAACAAATTAGTGGGAAAAATGTGGAACACTAATCCATCATCATGTGAAATGTTGAGTTAATTTAAATAATTACTTATGGGTTGAAGTCAAATTAACATTAACATTAGAACTAAAGTCAGTCAAAATTGGACTTGCACGGATCAGAATCTAAGCAATACACCATTTTCCCAGCTCTGTAACGAAAAGGATAACAAGAGTAGGTACATTACAGGAGTGTTAAAACACCCAAACATGCACACGTATCTTATTCTAGTAGAGATTAGAGGACAGGTCTAATGTTGTGAAAAAAATTATCAAGTCAAAGTTTTAGTTATTTTATCTTGTGTACCATATTTAATTTAATAATTAATCTTGAATTACTAATAACTGTAAAGAAGGCAATCATTTACAATGTGGATAAGGTGAACACTTATCCAAAGTGTGTGTGTGTGTGTGTGTGTGTGTGTGCATATGTGCGTGAACAGCTTGTCTACCCAAGGTTAAAACATTTGGGACAGCAGTGAGAATGTTATGAGAAACAATTTGTTGCTTAGACTAAACTCGAAGGAAGCTAGACTGGAATTTTTTTTTATAAATCAAAGTACTTGTACATTAATTAAATACATTTGACATTCAGCTCGAGCTGGGTTCAATACTGTCTTTATGGTATTTCAAATGGGCTCAAGTAGAACCCCTACATGGATTTGGCTTGCAACACAAAGTGATACTGATCTCTGTTAAGATTTGGAAGTCTAATGATTTATTGTGTGGGCCTGTGAAGGAGAGGCCCCTGGAAAACAACATCTATTTTTGAACTGCAATTACTGATCTTAAAGAGATTGCAACATTATACTTCTTAAAAAAAAAATGCTATTAATTTAGCACATTTATTATGCACACAATAAAAACTTCAATACATATATTAATCCTGGCTTAACCAGCGACCTTTACTCTGTTGTTCATAAGCTCGGTTTCAGAAAACTTGTCAGTATTTTAACAACTATTACAATTGTAGTAATGTCTATGGAGACCAATTGGTTGATACGAGAAATATTTGAAGCAGTTTAATAAAGAATGTTAAACTATATTTAAAACTGTAATTGAACTTCAACTTATATTAATTATCTGAATCCAGTGGCCAGTTGGAATAGATAATCAACAAAGTTTCCATTTTGCAGCAACAGCACAAAAGGTTTCAACAATAATTAGTATTATGTCTGAGTCTAGTTCTGTCTTATCTGCTTTGTTTCGGAATGTGTTCAATACATTACATTTGTATTCATTATTACCATACAATACATAGATTAAGAATAAATGAAACAAATAATACAACATTGCTCCTCCTTCGCGTCGAAAGGAGCCAGTTGAGGTGGTTCGGGCACCTAGTTAGGATGCCACCTGGGCGCCTCCCTAGGGAGGTCTTCCAGGCACGTCCAGCTGGGAAGAGACCAAGGGGTAGACCTAGGACCAGGTGGAGGGATTATATCTCTTCGCTGGCCTGGGAGCGCCTTGGGATCCCCCAGTCAGAGCTGGTTGATGTCGCCAGGGAAAAGGAAGTTTGGGGCTCTCTGCTGGAACTGCTACCCCCGCGACCCGACCACGGATAAGCGGAAGAAGATGGATGGATGACCTAAATGAGCAGACAGATTTTTTTTTTATTTTTTTTTTGCAACCCTGATCTCCTTAGGCAGGTCTTTACGACCAGCAGTGATGCCTCTGAGGGTCTCGGGGCGCAGGACGGGGAATAGGGTTTATACAAGGTCACAAAAATATCTTAACATACCAGCAATACAATTTTAAATGTATTCTTAAAGCAATCATCTTATTTTCTTCTTACACCTACAGCGCACACCCTGAACAGTGTGCTTCTTGTTTACATTTTCCTCTGCACACAGGCAGGACATAAAAACACTCTTTTGCTATTTATTTTCATTTTGCAGCACATTTACACTACCAGAATTTTGCTTTACATCTTTATATTATTTGTTTTTCTCAAGTCATTTACTTTTGGTGAGATAACTAAAGTTTAGTTCATTTTACCCTGGCAGTGGACTGATTCATTATTAGGTGTTACAAAACATACACAAGACGGCGGGTAGACAAACCAATATAGACCCCCCCCATACAAACAATTAGACAAACAAACATGAACTCGCAATAAACACCAGTGCGACTGCAAAGTTCATCCAGCTCAATTTAGTCCGAATTAAGAAGTTTCAGAGGGGGTAGGGAATTATGTAGTGGGGCCCCTTGACTTGCGCGTCCACCCTTGTATACAAGTCCTAGATCGTGCCTGAAGACTGTCCAAAAGCGATATCTAGCTTATCCTCTTGCAACACCACTACTCTATTCTAGTGGCGCTATGCCCCTCCGACCAGGAGAACATAGACTTTTTTCCGCTACCCTTTCTCTCCAACAACAGCACAGTTAACTGTAGTCCTACACGACCAGCCTATACACCCGCCATCAAGTTCATCACAACGATGAAACACAGTTTTGTTCTACACTTGCTTGCCACTGCCCACCCATGATCAATTAGCCTATAATTGTATGTATGCACCCTGGACTGGCACCAGTTCCTCTAGCAATGTAGGGAACGTTCCTCCAGCAAGGTAGGGAACTGTGGCGCATTGGGTGATGCACGCAAGTGTTCATTTCGTGAGCTATTTTTTTATTTAGTTTTAGTCTTAGTCCTGTGTTAAATTTCCTTTTTAGTTTTAGTCATATTTAGTCACCTTCATCCTGTTTTTATTTAGTCAAGTTTTAGTCCACTAAAAGTCTGAGCATTTTAGTCTTATTTTAGTCAACTAAAACAGTAAACATTTTAGTCAAGATTTAGTCCACTAAAAGTCTGAGCATTTTAGTCTTATTTTAGTCAAAGAAAACTAATTATTTTAGTCTACTTTTTGTCAATGAAAACTGTTGAGTCTTTTTTTAGTCATCAGATTATATAGAAAATTTCAGTCAAACTGGTCTAGCCAAAACCAATAATTTGTCATAATAGTCAAACGTATTTCACAATAAGATTATATCTTGTCCTTATTTGATGAAAAACACAGGTTGAATGATTAAGAATGCAGCTTTGCAGAGAGTATCTGCAGGTTTGTGGTGTTTTTACCAGCTGTGTTATGGCCACATTGCTTCCCTTCTGATAAAACAATGCATTCGCTTTTTTTCTCCGCCTCATTGTAGCGAAATATCACATCGTTTCTTTCTCCCAAGCAGTGGTAGCTTTAGACTTTTTCGTTGTCAGTCATTTTGACGGACAGGATCGTAACATTTCCATCATAATCCATTATTATCCGTCAAGTGCACAATTTATCAATCACTTGCGCTGACGGGGGGTATTCGGTTAACGCGAGTGCGACCACTGCTCCCAAGCCCTGTTGTTGCCATTTTATTTTCTGTTAAATAAGGTTAGTTAGACCATGAGTTAGACCCGGGTCTTCCTGACAGTTCATATTTTGCCGCTGCCCGGTATAATTCAAATCTAGTGCTGCGCGCACCACAGACACACAGCTGCTGCCCAGCGCAGCACCGGAAATGGAACTGATGGGAGAAAAACTGACTATCAGAGATGTAATGTTATCTTTGATAATATTTCGTCTCCTCATTTTTCGTCAACAGAAGTAAACAGAGATTTTGGCATAGTTTTTATTTAGAAAACTACATTTTCGTCTCGTCACTTTTCGTCAACGATAATGCATGATGATTTCGTTACAGTTATTGTTTACTGCCGTCGGTGCCGTCTCGTCATCGTCTCGTTTTCGTCATGGAAAAAAAGGTCGTTGACGAACATATTTCGTCATAGTTTTAGTCAACGAAATTAACACTAATGCACGCACCTCGCGATGCCCCGGCCTTACCAGC
Organism: Harpagifer antarcticus; assembly: GCA_902827135.1. NCBI lineage: Eukaryota > Metazoa > Chordata > Actinopteri > Perciformes > Harpagiferidae > Harpagifer > Harpagifer antarcticus. The sequence goes on from CADEHL010001345.1 coordinate 615,720, forward strand.
ACACGTAGAAGACGGTCACAAACAACGAGTGCTTTTAGACCATCTCGTTTTTAATAGAGACGGCGGTGGTGTGAGTTAAAGATATAGACAAAAGCTGTGACTTTCTCCCTCCCAGCTGCACCCCTCCAGCCACTCAAACACGGTGGGGGGGGGGGGTATTTACACACACACCCGCGGCTGCTGCTAGAGTCGTGTTCACAGAGGCGATAGGGGGAATATCTCTGGCTGTTTATTTTTAACTGCTAGTGTTGGCCGCTGAAACTCCCAGAATTCGGTGATTTGTCCAATACAAATCTTTACATTGCTTTCATACAGAAGTTCCACTAGGTTTCTCTAAACATGAGCTGTGCATGCTTGTATGGCACTTTCGTCCCGAGCAGCATACACAGAGGAAATCAGCCAGGACTGAGTCCCCAGACACTGATCCCCTGGGTTTTTATCCCCAAATGTTCATTAACCAAAAACGAAACACATCTGCTCAGTTTCACAGGTAATTTTAGGATACCGTCAATCACAGATTCTGGTAAGGCAATGTCCAAATGTGGATTTGAAATTACACTTACCAGTTCTGAAGATGTGTTGGTATCCTGCAGACAATGGCAATTTTTAAGGGAAACTTCTGCAGCAATGGAAAGTCAGGACTCAGAGAGACACGAGGAGAGTTGGAGCTTTGATGTAAAACACTGGTAGTTTATTACAAGTATCGGCCGGAGAATTTCACATCACAAGTCACAGCAGCCAGAGGTTCTGACTTCCCGGAGAGTTGCCACATAAATTCTGCCCAGCCTCTCTCTCGATAGACCTTTTAACTAGTTTACAGAGAGTTAATCAACAGCTGGGAACACTGGAGATATCCTCAATATCTGGAGGCACTGAATCACTGGCCTGACTCTTAGGCTCTGTGACCGAGAGTTGACCGGTCATAAACTGAGAATAAGTGCAGCGGCACATTCTTTAAAGGAGATAACAGAGTCAGGGTTGGTTATAAACATCAACAGGCAATAAGGTTAAATATCTAGGAAGAATTATTCTCTGACAAGAACAATAACAGCACAACGGTTGATGGGGACGCCTCACTGGCAGAGGAACTTAATTGTTTCTTTGCTCGTTTTGAGGTCAATGCAGTAGAGACGGACACAACAACCTCACCAGCATCCAACAGTCACACCCTCACTATGCAGGAGCATGATGTGAGGCGTGTGCTCAGAGCGGTGAACCTGAGGAAAGCTGCAGGCCCTGATGGCGTGACGGGAAGGGTGTTGAAGGAGTGTGCAGACCAACTTACGGAGGTCTTCACAAAGGTCTTCAACCTGTCACTCTCCAAATCCTTCATCCCTTCGTGCCTGAAATCTGCCACAATCATCCCTCTGCCGAAAAACAACATCATCTCCAGCCTCAACGACTACCGTCCGGTAGCACTCACACCGCTCATCATGAAGTGTTTCAAGAGGCTGGTCCTGCAGCACATCAAAACCATTCTCCCACCCATCTTCGACCCATATCAGTTTGCGTATAGAGCAAATAGGTCTACAGAGGATGCCATCGCCACTGTTCTTCAAAGTACACTGTCCCACCTTGAACACTAGGGGAGCTATGTGAGGATGCTCTTTGTTGATTACAGTTCTGCCTTTAATACAGTCATCCCGGGCATCAATTCTGCCCAGCCTCTCTCTCGATAGACCTTTTAACTAGTTTACAGAGAGTTAATCAACAGCTGGGAACACTGGAGATATCCTGAACATCTGGAGACACTGAATCTCTGGCCTGACTCTTAGGCTCTGTGACCGAGAGTTGACAGGTCATAAACTGAGAATGAGTGCAGCAGCACATTCTTTAAAGGAGATAACAGAGTCAGGGTTGGTTATCAACATCAACAGGCAATAAGGTTAAATATCTAGGAAGAATTATTCTCTGACAAGAACAATAACAGCACAACGGTTGATGGGGACGCCTCACTGGCAGAGGAACTTAATTGTTTCTTTGCTCGTTTTGAGGTCAATGCAGTAGAGACGGACACAACAACCTCACCAGCATCCAACAGTCACACCCTCACTGTGCAGGAGCATGATGTGAGGCGTGTGCTCAGAGCGGTGAACCTGAGGAAAGCTGCAGGCCCTGATGGCGTGACGGGAAGGGCGTTGAAGGAGTGTGCAGACCAACTTTCGGAGGTCTTCACCAAGGTCTTCAACCTGTCACTCTCCAAATCCTTCATCCCTTCGTGCCTGAAATCTGCCACAATCATCCCTCTGCCGAAAAAAACCATCATCTCCAGCCTCAACGACTACCGTCCGGTAGCACTCACACCGCTCATCATGAAGTGTTTCAAGAGGCTGGTCCTGCAGCACATCAAAACCATTCTCCCACCCATCTTCGACCCATATCAGTTTGCGTATAGAGCAAATAGGTCTACAGAGGATGCCATCGCCCCTGTTCTTCACAGTACACTGTCCCACCTTGAACACTAGGGGAGCTATGTGAGGATACTCTCTGTTGATTACAGTTCTGCCTTTAATACAGTCATCCCGGGCAGATTGGTTTCCAAGCTATCTGACCTAGGATTTTCCCCAAACATCTGCCAATGGATTAAGGACTTCCTAACTAATCGCCCCGAGACAGTGAGAATAGGCCCTCACCTCTCCTCCACCCTCACACTCGGCACCGGTTCACCACGAGGCTGTGTGCTGAGCCCCATGCTCTACTCCCTGTACACCTATGACTGTGCCCCCACTCACCCCACCACCACCATCTTCAAGTTAGCGGACGAGACAACTGTGGTTGGACTGATCACAAGAGGAGATGAGTCAGCCCTACAGGGATGAAATCCAGAGGCTGGCAGTGTGGTGTTCAGATTGTAAGGGAAACCTCTGCAGCAATGGAGAGTCAGGACTCAGAGAGACATGAGGAGAGTTGGAGTTTTGATGTCAAACACTGGTAGTTTATTACAAGTCAACGGCCGGAGAATTCATATCACAAGTCACAGCAGCAAAAGGTTCTGACTGCACGGGTGGGTTGTCATGTCAATTCTGACCAGCATATCTCTCGATAGACCTTTTAATAGTTCAGAGAGAGTAAACAACATATTTGGGGAGATGGGGCGTTAACATCTGGAGACACAGGAGATGTCTCTCTCATCTGTGGAGCTTAGCGTAAAACCCCCTACAGTATGTCCGCTAGGTCAAGCCATAAAACTTATAGTATCAACATACGACTGCATTATCACATTCCTTACGGAAAATAAGAAGCAGGGCTGATAGTAAATGTAAACACACAGTAAATGTTAAATATCTTAGGAGTAAGGAAGAATTATTCTTTGACACTTAGGAACTGTGTTCTCTAACACAGATAATAACCTTGTTCTGAACTCCATAAAAACAAAATAACACATAGACTTCAGGAAAAACAGCACAACACCAGATCCACTGCACATCAACGGCAACTGTGTGGAAAGGGTTCCCGCCTTCAGGTTCCTCTGCACACACATTGCTGAAGATCTATCCTGGTCTATCAACACCACAACCTCTGTGAAAAAGGCCCAGCAGCGACTCCACTTCCTGAGGATCCTCAGGAAAAACAACCTGGAGGAGAAGCTTCTGGCGTCTTTCTACCGCTGCTCCATAGAGAGTGTGCTGGCATATTGCCTAACCAGGTGGTGTGCCAGCTGCTCAGAAAAGGACAGGAAAGCCCTTCGGAGGGTCATCAACACAGCCCAGAAGGTCATCGGCTGCTCACTGCCTTCTCTGGAGGAACTCTTCAGCCAACGTTGCCTCAACAGAGCAGGCACAAATAATTGCAGACTCTTCACACCCTGGACACTTCCTGTTTGCTCTTCTTTTTTTTAAACAATATGTTTATTCATTTTTCATTCTTCAGACACACCATCCCTTACAAAACGTACGACAACGAAACATTAAAATAAAACAAATTATGTGAAAAACAGAGACAAAGAAAAGACATTACAAAAATAAAAATTAAATTAAAATATAAAATATATAATAAAAATAAGAGACATTAATGAAATTAAATTTAAAAATAAAAATAAAATTGGGCAGTAGCAACATTATCCTAAAAAGTGTACATAGTCACAGCAGTTTAAGAAGTACTTTACTTTTCCATTTAACCAGATCGCTCTCATGGATTCCCATTGTTATTTCTTAGCATGTTTGACACATTAACATCACCTAACAGTTGAGTAAACGGGCCCCAAACCCTATCATAGGTTTCATTTTTCCTTTTCAGAATATACGTTATCTTTTCCATAGAACAGCAATTACTCATTTCCCTCAGCCATTGGCCCACATGTGGCCTCTGAGTGTTCTTCCATGACAAGGCAATCGAGCGTTTTGCTTGGAGTAAACACATGTTTATGAGGTTCTTTTTATTCTTTGTCATGACTGGGGCGGAGGGGTAAAGTCCCAAAATAAACCATTTAGGATCAAGAGGTATCTTAACATCTAGCATTTTGTGAATTATTTGTGAGATCTCGAACCAGAAAGTTGCAATCTCTTTGCACTCCCACATGCAGTGAAAAAGTGTCCCTTTAGACTGTTCACACTTAGTACATATATCTGGAATGTTATTATTAAACTGATGTAATCTCACAGGTGTTATGTACGTGTGCATCAACCAGTTGTGTTGTAGCAATCTTAATCTGGTATTCGCAGTTTGTCTATGTGCCTCAGTACATATCACACCCCAGTCATCCAAGGAAATATCCTCCTGTATATCTCCCTTCCAGGCGTTAAGCCGGTCGGTAGAGGATTCAGTGGAGTTAAAAACCAACAAGCCATATAGCACTGAAATAAGCCTTTTCCCATGACAATTATCAGAGATCAATCGTTCCAGTTCAGAAAGTGGTGGGGGAGTTAATAACTGTTTGCCGGATGCAGTTATAAAGCTTCTGTAAGTATTTATAAAAACTGCTATTTGAAAGGCCAATTTAGTACGCAACTGTTCAAATGACATCAACGTTTAATCTTGAAACATATCTCCTATTTTTATTAGACCTTTCGTTGCCCAATGATGGGAAACCTTGGTCCATTCTTCCTGGTTTAAATTGTTCATTTCCCCAGATTGGGCTAAAACGGGACATTGATGATTTTTCCCCTACTGTAGCACATCTTGAATTTTATACCAAATATTGATCATATTCAATACAAATGGGTTAGATGTATGTTTTGAAACAGGTACAATAGATTTGGAAGGATATTCATTTTCAGTATATTTATTCGCCCTATTAAAGAAATTGGCATATTAGACCATCTTTCCAGTGATTTATAAATTGATTCCATAGCAGGATCATAATTGGTTTTTACAATTTTTCCCACATCAGGCACTATATGTATACCTAGGTAGGTAAAAGAGTCTGTTGAGTTGAATGAGGACACATGGATTGCATTTCTCTTTTCCATTCAATAACATTATGGAGGATTTTGCATTATTCACCTTATGACCTGCAAACAATCCAAACATCTTAATTACATTTAGTAAAGCTGGAATTGAATTAGCTAAATCCGTGAGGAACAAAATGACGTCGTCCGTGAAAAGAGCTATGCGATGTTCTAGCTGTCCCAACCTGACACCTGAAATATTCTTGTGTGTCCTGACTGCTATGGCGAAGGGTTCTATGGCGAGTGTAAATGGGAGCGGTGACAAAGGGCACCCCTGTCTGACCCCCTATTAATATTAAATGGTTGAGAAATAACATTGTTAGTCAGAATTTCAGCTGTGGGTTGAGTGTACAATACCCTTACCCAATTACAGAAAGCAGTCCCAAATCCAAAACGGTCTAGTGTTGCAAATAGAAAAGGCCATTCTATTCTATCAAACGCCTTTTCGGCATCGACTGATAGCAGAGCAGTGTCTGGCGTGTCTTTCCTCTCGTGAAGTATATTTAACACTGTCCGTACGTTATGAAAGCCTTGTCTCCCTTTAACAAATCCATTTTGATCCATATCTATAATGACAGGGAGAACAGACTCCAATCTACGTGCTAATACTTTGCAGAGAATTTTAATGTCCGAATTTAGAAGTGAGATTGGACGGAAAGATTGGCATTTATGGGTTTTAAAATTAAAATGATCATGGCACCTCTCAATGAGGGAGGGAGTGACCCGTGTTTATAGAATTCCTGAAGCATTTCTATAATTGGAGTTAAAAGTTTCCTCTTGAATTTCTTATAAATATCGATTGGTAATCTATCAGGACCAGCTGCTTTTCCAGCATTCATGGCATCAATTGCTTCTATAATTTCCTCCGTTGACAAATCAGAGTCCAGGTTGATTTTTTCTTCATTTGAGACACTTGGGAATTTTAAATTATCCAAAAATGAAGTTTGAGCGTCGAAATTAGGCGGATATTCTGAGTAGTATAACGTTTCATAGAATTGTCTAAAGGTTACATTTATTTCTTCAGGATCCACAGTCACATCTCCCTTAGAATTTTCGATTGCATTGATGGCTCTTTCTGATTGTAGCTGTTGTAGCTGTTCTCCAGGCCAGAAGTCTACCTGGTTTTTCTCCCTGATCATAAAAATTATGTTTAAGCTTCAACAAGCTATTCGCAGCCCTCTCAGCAGATATTTGATTCTATTCAGCCTTAAGAAGTAATAGTTCCTGATGTGGGTTTTCTGAGCTATCCATAAACTTGTCTTTCTCTAGCACTTTAATTTTATAATCCAGCTCTTCCAGTTTTTGACGGATGCGTTTTAATTTAGGAGACGTAAAACTTATAATCTGTCCTCTCAAGAAGGCTTTAAAAGCTTCCCATCTGATACAAGCCGAGGTCTGACTTGTGTTCATTTCAAAAAACATATCTATTTGTTTCCCAATAAAGTCCATAAAAGCCGGGTCCTGTAGCCAGTTTATATGAACACGCCATCTCGGAGGGCTATTAACCAGTTTAGAATCTACATATGTAAAAGATATCGGGGCATGATCAGATAACACTATGGCATCATAGTAGCAGTCTTTAGTTTTATTATCTGTGTTGATATTAGAAAGTAATCTATCCGTGAATAGGTTTTATGTGTGCTAGAATGACAAGAATATTCTATATTGTTTGGGTTCAGTTCCAGCCAGATTTCTGATAAGTTCAAATCCTTCATAAAATGTAATATAGATTTTATAGCTCTAATATGGGACGTGTCCGATCCAGTAGATTTGTCTATTTGTGGGTTCAGTGCCACATTAAAATCGCCTCCTACAATGAAATTACCTGGGAGCGTTGATAAGGTCAAGAATAAATTATCAAAACATGCGGGGTCGTCCTCGTTGGGGCCGTAAACATTCACTAAATTAAGTTTCTCGTACAGTGAAGTGCCCTGAAGTATAATGTAACTGCCCTTGGGATCAATTATTGAATTTACTACTTGAAATGGGATTGACTTGTGAATTAGGGTTAAAACTCCTCTGGCATGTGAACTATAGGAGGCTGAAAACACTTGGCCTTGCCATCTTTTTTTGACTTTAGACAAATCACACTACATCATATGAGATTCCTGCAGGAAAACTATGTGTGAGTGTTTTTGTTTCAGTCTACTAAGTACCTGCTTCACTTATAGTTAATTTACCCAAGCCCCTGCAATTCCAAGATGTAACCTTAACCTTCATAGATTTAGACATACCTCGATCGAACATATATTGTGTTATATAGGTTGTTCAGTGACTGTACTGGTGAGTGCCCTAACAAAATACGTGTAAAAAGACATATATTCCAACACATAAGTAACATAAGCAGTGTTGTGCTAGTTACTGAAAACCAGTAACTAGTTACCATTACTAGTTACTTCATTTCAAAAGTAACTCAGTTACTTTATTGATTACTTACACCAAAAAGTAATGCGTTACTGTGAAACAAAAAGGCTCCCATTAATGCCCTTATAGCCTTCATTTCAGTACTGTTATTGCATTGGAGAATAATACAATCTGTTGATCAACTTGACATGCATTATATGCAATCTGGATTGCATCGATATTAGCTGGCTTTCCATATTCTTTCTCCAGGTAGTTGGAAAAAGTGTTCCGTTCCATATGCCGTGTGCCGCCCGGACATGGTATCATGCTAACTAGCTCCCTGAAAGCGGGTGACTCCACTGTAGCAATAGCCTGCATGTGTTCTACAACATACCGTGCAATGGCTTTATCGACTTTTCCCTGGCTAGCAGTCCCTTGGTTAAAATCCAGCCGCTGTTGCTTAGGTGGAGGTGGAGGTGGAGTGGCGTCGGCTGAGTCTGTGCCGGTCTTAGTTACTAGCTTCGTCCCAGCATGTTGTTTTTGCAGATGTTTTAAGAGATCTGAATGACTGGTTTGGGCAGTAGATAGATTATTTGACCCGCCAGGACACAACTTACATTTAACAGAAACTTTCTTTTCTTTGTGCTCGACAAAAGTGAAATAGTGAGAATATCTCCAGGTGGAGAAACTAGACTTGAGCTCCGCCGCCGCCATGATAGTCTTGTTAGTAAACAACACAAACACGCCCACAGCCCGTCTCCGCATGTGACACAGGAAGTATCTAAGTACATTTACTCAAGTACTGTACTAAAGTACAGTTCACATCTCTGTTCGCCTGGCTGTTGACTATATAAAAGAACTAACGCAGTAACGGAGTAACGCACCATGTAGTAACGGTAACTGAGTTACTGAATTTAAAAAGTAATGCGTTAGAGTACTAGTTACTGCCAAAAATAACGGCGTTACAGTAATGCGTTACTTGTAACCCAACACTGAACATAAGTAACCCTCTAACATACATTTCCCCCTGAGATCTACAGAAAAATCTCCCCTCCCTCTTACCACCTCCGACATGACCAACCCACCACCAGACCTGCACACTGTAGTGGGCTGTCCTTTGTCCCCTCTTTTACCCTCCCCCTGCAACGTGTTACAGATTAACACTTTCAGAACCCACACAAATACATCCCCCCTCCCATCTCTTTCCCAAACACCAAAAGTGCCATTTGTTCACGATAACAGCAACATTACTCGATTCCTAACTTTTGCAAGCACAAATATTGTAAACTTTGAACATTAAGGTTAACAGTGAATAGCTTGAATTCAAATCAGAATTATATTCCAATCAATGGAAGTGTTGTATAATTTACAAATAAAAAAAACAAACAAATTGAGCCTCCAAAAGCAAAGAAAGAGAAACATTGAAAAAATGGGGAGCTTGCCTGTGTTGCCTTGGCAATCGTAAAAACGTAAATTATTATTGGGGCACCCGCTCCGAAACTCACATATATATAAGCGGTGTTCATGTGGTTAATTTCAAACTCGGTTTAGACAAAACAGCCAAAACAATTATTTATCAGGAAAGAATATAGGTAAGGTAGGGGCTAGCCGCCCCGTCATCTCCCACCTGTGTATGTCTCATTGCCGGCTGTCCGCCTGTAATCGCCCGGCCGCTTCCGAGTCATTAGTCAAACGCTTCTCCTTTTAACATATTTTGATTTACGTCCGTAAATCATGTTCAGTTAGTGTTCACGCCGTCTTATTTCTTCTGTATGTCCTTGATGAAGTTCTCTGTGTCCGAGGAGTTGTCAAAAAATCGGCCGCCGTGTGTGACCCTCAGTTGCGCCGGGAAAACTATTCCATATTGGACGTCCATCTCCCGCAGCCTCCGTTTAACGGCCCCTACACACGGCGGCGTGCGTTGCCGCTTCAACGCTTCTGCCCATTCACTTTGAATGGGGTGACGTCACGATTCGCCGAACTGCATTGTGGGAGCAAAGCGTAGCTTCTCTCGTGGTGCTCGGTTCAAAAGTAGAGCAATGTTCTACTTTTGACGCCTCGACAGAGGCGTCAGCCAATCGAATCATATGCCAGTACAAGCTCTAGCCAATCAAACCGCGTGCTTGTGTGTCTGGGGCGGGAGATTCATGTGATTGGTTGTTGGTCGAGTTTCAGCCCCCCCCGCCGGCAAGCGACAACGTACGCCGCCGTGTGTAGGAGCCGTTAAAACTCCATCCAATCTCCTCCGTTGTTTATGCAGCTCTGCAGAGACGTCCGGGAACAGCATCACTTGGCGATCTTTGTAGAATATTTTACCCATTTGTCTTGCAGCATTCTGAACGAGGACTTTATCCTTGTAATTAAGGAACTTCATGATCAGTGGTCTAGGCGGGCCATTAGCAAGTTTAGGGCCAGAGAGCCGATGGGCTCGCTCGATAACAATAGGAGAGGCTGGCGGCGCTAATCTCAAGGCCTCGGGGAGCTAGGATTCCAGGAATGCACAAATATCCTTCCCTTCTGCCGCTTCAGGTAAATTCACCAATCGTAAATTGAATATTCTGCTCCTGTTCTCAGAGCTGTCCAGTTTCGAGGTAAGCTTGGCATGTTACGGTGTGTGCAGGAAGCAGGACCCAAATGCAGATTAAAGTGACAAAAAATAGCTCCTTTATTTCAAGGCTCCACTATTAACAAATACAGACCAGAACACTCACCGCAGACCAAGTCAAAACACAAGACAACCCGACAAAGACAGACAGAAAAACCAGAACTTAAATACACACAAGACTAATCACACAAATAAGACACAGGTGAGGAGGGAGGAGAAAACACAGGGACACCAGGTGAACACAATCGGGTAAATCAGGGAGGGAAAACAGACAGAAAGCAACAGGCAGGAACGGGGGGTGAACACTTTACAAAATAAAACAGGAAACCAAAGACAGAAACAGACAGACAAAACACAACACGGACAGATCGTGACAGTACCCCCCCCTCAAGGGACGGATCCCAGACGTCCCAAACAAACAAAAGTCCAAAACCTCAAGCAGGGTGGGTGGAGGGAGTCCGGAGGAGGGACGTATCAATAGGCCACCAGCGTGGGTGGAGGGGTCCGGAGGACGGGACTGAGCTGACCGCCCAGGGGCACAGCAGAGGACCAGGAAGGGATCTCGGGCGGACGGCCCGGGGCAAGGCAGAGTTCAAAAAAGGGGAATTCGGGCGGACGGCCCGGGGGCAAGGCGGAGTCTAATGTGGGGAACTCGGGCGGACGGCCCGGGGGCAAGGCAGAATCCAAGGTGGGGAACTCAGGCGGACGGCCCGGGGGCAAGGCAGAGACCATGGAGGGGCGAAGGCCACAGCGGGCGAACTTAGGGGGCCGAGCATGAGGGCGAAGACCAGACAGCTCCGGAGGCCAGGCAGGAGCCGGTGTCGACTGGACAGGAACCGGTGGGACAGGTGTCGGCAAGATACCCCACGGAAGAGGACAAGGAGTTGGCAAGACCCCCAACGGGACAGGACATGGGGCCGGCAGGAGAGTAGACGACGGGACCTCCAACGAGACAGGACAAAGGGTTGGCAGGACCCCCGGCAGGAGAGTAGACGACGGGACCTCCAACGAGACAGGACAAAGGGTTGGCAGGACCCCCGGCAGGAGAGTAGTCGGCGGGGCCTCCAACGGGACAGGACACAGGGTTGGCAGGACCCCCGGCAGGAGAGTAGTCGGCGGGGCCTCCAACGAGACAGGACAAAGGGTTGGCAGGACCCCCGGCAGGAGAGTAGTCGGCGGGGCCTCCAACGAGACAGGACAAAGGGTTGGCAGGACCCCCGGCAGGAGAGTAGACGGCGGGACCTCCAACGGGACAGGACATGGGGTTGGCAGGACCCCCAGCGGAACCTCCAACGGTACAGGACATGGGGTTGGCAGGACCCCCGGCAGAAGACTAGTCTGCGGGACCTCCAACGGGACAGGACACAGGGTTGGCAGGACCCCCGGCAGGAGAGTAGTCGGCGGGGCCTCCAACAAGACAGGACAAAGGGTTGGCAGGACCCCCGGCAGGAGAGTAGACGGCGGGACCTCCAACGGGACAGGACATGGGATTGGCAGGACCCCCAGCGGAACCTCCAACGGTACAGGACATGGGGTTGGCAGGACCCCCGGCAGAAGACTAGTCTGCGGGACCTCCAACGAGACAGGACAAAGGGTTGGCAGGACCCCCGGCAGGAGAGTAGACGGCGGGACCTCCAACGGGACAGGACATGGGGTTGGCAGGACCCCCAGCGGAACCTCCAACGGTACAGGACATGGGGTTGGCAGGACCCCCGGCAGAAGACTAGTCTGCGGGACCTCCAACGGCACATGAGTAGGGGCTTGAGTGGGGACTCGAGAGAGGGCTTGAGAGGGAACTCGAGAGGAAACTGGAGAGTTGACTTGAGAGGTGACTCGAGAGGACACTGGAGAGTTGACTTGAGAGGTGACTCGAGAGGACACTGGAGAGTTGACTTGAGAGGTGACTCGAGAAGGAACTCGAGAGGTGACTCGAGAGGTAACTCGAGAGGTGACTCGAGAAGTAACTCGAGAGGGGACCTGAGAAGGGACTTGAGAGGGAACTCGAGAGGAGACCTGAGGGGAAACTTGAGAGGGGACTCGAGAGGAGACCTGAGGGGAAACTTGAGAGGTGACTCGAGAGGGGACTTGAGAAGAAACTGGAGAGTTGACTTGAGAGGTGACTCGAGAGGTAACTCGAGAGGGGACCTGAGAGGGGACTTGAGAGGGAACTCGAGAGGAGACTTGAGAGGTAACTCGAGAGGGGACCTGAGAGGGGACTTGAGAGGGAACTCGAGAGGAGACCTGAGGGGAAACTTGAGAGGTGACTTGAGAGGGGACTCGAGAGGGGACCTGAGAGGGGACTTGAGAGGGAACTCGAGAGGAGACCTGAGGGGAAACTTGAGAGGGGACTCGGGTAGGAACTTGAGAGGTGACTTGAGAGGGGACTCGAGAAAAGACTCGAGAGGGGACCCGAGAGGGAACTCGAGAGGAGACTGGAGAGGGAACTCGAGAGGAGACTAGAGAGGGAATTCGAGAGGGGACCTGAGAGGGGACTTGAGAGGGAACTCGAGAGGAGACCTGAGGGGAAACTTGAGAGGGGACTCGGGTAGGAACTTGAGAGGTGACTTGAGAGGGGACTCGAGAAAAGACTCGAGAGGGGACCCGAGAGGGAACTCGAGAGGAGACTAGAGAGGGAATTCGAGAGGGGACTCCGGTAGGAACTTGAGAGGGGACTTGAGAAGTGTCTGGAGGGGAGACTTGAGAGAGTTGGTTCGCCAACAGAACACGGGGTGCTGGAGTTGACCGGTATGCTGACAGGACTCGAGGAGCTGGCGTCGGCTGGAGAGCCAGCAGCAGACGAGGTGCTGGAGTCGGCCGGTACGCCGACAGGACACGGGGAGCTGGTGTTGGCTGGGGAGCCAACAAGAGACGAGGTGCTGGAGTCGGCCGGTACGCCGACAGGACACGGGGTGCTGGCGTCGGCTGGAGAGCCAGCAGCAGACGAGGTGCTGGAGTCGGCCGGTAACGAGGAGCTGGAGTCGGGGCCATGACTGATGGGGCTGGTACTTGAGCCGGAACTATGGCTGGAACTGGGGCCGGAACCATGGCTGCTGGGGCCAGAACTGGGGCTGGAACCCTGGCTGTTGGGCGCGGAGCGGAAGCCTGGACCCTGGCTGTGTAAGACAGGTAATGGAGTATGGAATTAAAGCTGCGTGGGCCGGTACTGGAGCATGAAGCCATGGCTGCTGGGGCCTGTACTGGGGCTGGAATCATGGCTGCTGGGGCCAGAACTGGGGCCGGAACCATCGCTGTGTGGGCCGGTTCTGTAGCCGGAACCCTGGCTGCTGGGGCTCGGGCTAACCTGGCCTTGCGACGACTCCTCTTAGCAGCCGCCTGAATACTCCGTGGACCTCCACCAGGACTGTAGTCGGATCCGAGGAAAGGGTTAGAAGCGTCAGACCAGTCCTCAGGACAACTTGTGAACAGCTGTAACCACTCCGGCAACGAGCTCCTCAACCAAGGCATTTCGGCCACCTCCATTCGTGCCTTCTCGAGAATAGCCTCTTTGTCCTTTCTAGAAGACGTTCCTTTCCACTCGGCATGATAACATTGTAAAGAAAAGTCTAGATCGAACAGATCCAGCTTAAACTCCTCAAAATCCGCTGGGTCCATTTCTTGGTCGGGTTGTAATGTTACGGTGTGTGCAGGAAGCAGGACCCAAATGCAGATTAAAGTGACAAAAAATAGCTCCTTTATTTCAAGGCTCCACTATTAACAAATACAGACCAGAACACTCACCGCAGACCAAGTCAAAACACAAGACAACCCGACAAAGACAGACAGAAAAACCAGAACTTAAATACACACAAATAAGACACAGGTGAGGAGGGAGGAGAAAACACAGGGACACCAGGTGAACACAATCGGGTAAATCAGGGAGGGAAAACAGACAGAAAGCAACAGGCAGGAACGGGGGGTGAACACTTTACAAAATAAAACAGGAAACCAAAGACAGAAACAGACAGACAAAACACAACACGGACAGATCGTGACATGGCAACTTGTTCTTCTAGGCTCACGGCTCTCGTCTGCAGGGAGACGACGTCATCTTCGGTGTTTGATATTCGATCCTCCGTCTCGGATATTCTCTTCTGACATCTGGTCAGCTCACTTTTAACACTGTTGACGGCTGAAAGTAGCCCATCCAGTTTAGATGAAAACTCTGTCTTCAGGCCATTTATTGCTTGTAGGATAGCATTGTCGGTGTTCTCAGTGGTAGCATTAGCTTCTGAGCTACCCTTGCACTCCTTGCTAGCTGAGTTGTCGCCTTGCGTGGCCATGGCGTCCTCACTTGCTCCGTCTTCTGTTGAGTTTTCCGCCTTTTTTGTTTTTTTTGACGGTTTCTGTGGCATAATGGATGTTGTGGGGGTTTAGAATCAAATACCATGCAGTTTTAGGTGGGTTCCGAGTAATTAGAATAGGATTTTAGTAGGAATTGCAACCGTGCTGGGGAGTGTCAGCCTCTCAGCTCAGCGACCATAACCGGAAGCCTCCTGTTTGCTCTTTTGCCCTCCGGTAGACGCTACAGGTCAATTAAATCAAGGACAAACCGACTGAAAAACAGTTTCTACTCCAGAGCCATACGAGAACTGAACACCGTCAAACGCTGAACTAGCACACACACAGTAATAATTTGCAACTGCACTACTTTTAAATGGTTTTATTAATTTATTAAATGATCGACATCAGAGATGCAAAATATCATCCCTGTGTTTAATATATTGTAAACTGTATTTAAATTATGTGCGGGCATGTATGCATGTTGGTATGGATGTGTGAGCATATGTTTATGTGTTTATATGTTTTATATAGATATATATTTATATATATACAATAAAGGAATTCTATTCTATTGTATTATATTTATTAAACACGTCAACGGAAGAGCGTTTGAGAGTCCGTTTTGCTTTTTACCTTACTAAATGGTCTAATGGTCATTGGAGCGAGGGGCAGGGCGAAACTCTCGGAAGTAATTTCAAAATAAAAGCACTCACAAACTCCATCATTCAGACTGCAAAGCGGACAAAGTAAGCTAAATGTGTTTTTAAAAATGTAATAGCTGGCTGTAATAAAAATAACTGGGAGCAAGGACAAATCTGGAGTTCTGTCGGACAGACCTGAAGTCGCGGGTTTGATTAATAAGGACACATTTGGCGATGTCAATTTAGTTGATGTGAGTGGATTTATTATTGTTGGAGTTTTTTCTAGAATGCACTATTAGTTTATATCCAGTAGATGGCGGTAATGGAACCTTTGGGTCCCTTGTAAAAATAACAACGACAAATAAGAGAATCTGGCGCTAATGCATTTCGGATGCTTTTTGCCGGGAAATTCTTTATGCTGCGTTCACACCGGACGCGATGCGAATATTCGCTCCGCTCTAATCACTCGAGTTTCACCACGGCTGCCAGTTGTGTTTACTCGCATCATTCAAACAAGACGCGCTGGCTCGGGAGCTACAACTACAACAAAATGAACATATTTTACCGTGATTAAATTGTAATACACGTTTTTAAATGATGCCGAAGTAACAACATACTGATAACGGTTAGTAAAAACAATGTATTAATGCTTGACAAGTCTGCAGACAAGACGGCAGACGGATAGCTTTTAAAATGCTTGTTTTCTGAATGGAGATTGGGTCGACCAGGCTAAGCTAACGTTGTATATGCTCATTCAACACTCATAACAACGGCCTACAGACATAAATAAACCAGCGACTGTATTCACCATGACACAGACAGTCTGTGGTTTGTACTTGTTTAACTTTTGTCCAGTTTCTGAACAGATATGAGGAGCTGTGATCTCTGTGTGCTAACTGCTAACAGCTAACGGCTGAGGTTTTTTGGTTGCACATCAGTGACATCAGGCTGAGATCCACACCACTGATTGCCTTCCGCGAGAACGCGTCACGTGAATTTGACGCTCGAGTTGAAAAAATTGAACTCTCGCGTTTGACGCGGCACCGTTCAATCGCCTCAATCGCGTGATTCGCGCCGCATCCACCCCTTCATGCTCCCCGTCGGAGCGAATTTGTGTCTGTCCGCGTCTCTGCATTGACTTTACATGTAATCGCGCCGCCTCCAAACATCGCATCGCGTCCGGTGTGAACGCAGCATAAGTTGTGCATTTCTTTGAAAGACTGCTGTCGACAGTATGGCAACACTGGAGCCGTAATCCCCGTAATAGAAGACATGTCTAAGAAAGGGATGACATACGACGAAATTGCCTTGAATTTCTCAGAAAATGGAATTGGCCGAGGTTGTTCCACAAGAAGTGTGAGGCGATTATGCTCCAGCCTCAAACTGTCGAGATGTCGGGGACAAGTATCCGACAGTAATTGAATGATGCAAGTTAGAGAAGCAATACAAGAGGTACAATTAGATGTATGGTCGGGCAAATTGCGTAGACATGGATGCTACGTGTAATCATACATTTGTTTTATAGACTGGACCAACGTACAGCCGCAAAATGATGAAACGATACCTGGCCGCTCAGGGGATTGACGCAGCAGAAACTAGAGTTGAAAAGGTACTGAAGAGCATCACTCATGAAGAACGGCGCAAGGTTTGTCTAACATGTTTTGTTCAATGGTAGAAAACCTATTGAAATAATATTCTTGGTGTCAAATTACTAATACCACAATGTAAAAAAAACAAAAAACTGCATGAATTGGTATTGAGTACAGTTGTTCTCTTTTTAAATAGGCTTAAAACTGTTAGGGTTAGTTTAATCTACAGAAATACATCATATTATATAAGATCATCATATGTTTGTAATTTTGTTAAATGAGAACCAAGGATAAAAATGTCACTGGACATGACGGGGATGAAAAAGTAATTTGAAAAGTAACTAAAGCTGTCAGATTAAAGCAGTGCAAATAAAAAGCACAAGTAAAGTATAAGTATTATAAAATGGCAATACTAATATAAAGCAAGTACCTTCAATTAATACTTTAGCATGGTACTTTAATAAATGTAGACTTCTAATTTACATTCCAACATTGTTTTTGTTAATGTTTCCTAACACGTAGCTTAATCAAATCTCATACAGAAAGCCTGACTAGTTGAAGATCAAGCAAATATCTAAACATGTAAGATGAACTGAACTTTCTTGCTTCGTTTTTCACATTGCAGGGTGCCTGTAATTTGAATCAGTATATGGGTCACAAGATTCATCTTGATCAAAATGAGAAGCTTGTGATGTTTGGAGCCACACACGTCTTAGCTGTGGATGGATATAGCAGGACAATTGTTGCACATAACACAATGCCTGTGAAAAACAAGATCATCATCTACGAAGAGGTGTACAGGTATTATATACATCTTGTATATGTTTGTGTTTTAATTGAACGTTTTCTTGCCAAAATCTGCTGGGTATTTTGGGTCTCTAAGGCAAGGCAAGACAAGTTTATTTATATAGCACCTTGTGCGAAAATTGAAGTAACTTGAAAGTTTGAAGTGAAAGTTGATACAGCGTATTTTTGGTATATTCATTTTAATGTCCCCTGATTTATAAGAAGTGTGTTTTTATATATTCATGTGTGTACTTAATTACTTTGTATTTAATAGTAGCAGTTTATATGAACAAGAAACTGGAGAGATGAGAAGTGAAAACTTCCCTGTTAGGAGAAGGGGACAGAGAGGAAATATCCTTATATAGACATATGCTATAGACAGCAGAGAGTGGAATGTGTGTGTGTGTGTGTGTGTGTGTGTGTGTGTGTGTGTGTGTGTGTGTGTGTGTGTGTGTGTATGTATGTATTGCAGGAGCCATATGCTGTATAACTGCTCAATTATACTGGTGCTTGTGTTTTTATTGATTTCTTTCTGTTTCATTCTTTCATGTTGTGAGTACTAAATTGCCACAACACTGTGAAGTAGTTGGCTTAAATGTGTTTAAATTACTCTGTGTGAAATAAGGAGCAGGTTTGCATGACAGGAGACTAAAGATGTGGGGAGAGGAAACATTCTTATCTAAACACAGCTTGTTCAGTAGCTGGAACGATACATGTCTAAAATATATGTGTATGTTTAATGACTTTGTATCAATAATAGCAGTCTGTTAAAGAGAAGCTGGAAATATGATAAGTGAAAATGAGTTTGCGTTAGAAGTGGAGATGTGAGCAGAGAATGTCTTTATTTGGAGACAGATCAGATCTCTGGATTATGGCAAGGAGAAATGAGTGTGCGTGACACATCCTAACGAAAAATTAGTGTGCGTTCTCTATAGATGCTGATATTCTACTATTTCGCTGTTTGAGAGCAGAGGTAATGTTTTCCTCGTTATTATTGATATTAAGGTAACTGATATGTATTGCTTGTATTAGTCAACTATAAACAAACTATATCTTGGACATATCTTTAAGATACCAAAAGTATGTGAAACTGTGTGTATATTGAACTAATAGGAGAGGGGGCCACAGAGAGGGAAGTCTCTGCAAAATGTGTGGGTGTGTGGAGGTTTCCACAAGATGACGAGCTTGTTATAATGGAAGGTTTGTGCGGGACACCCAATGCGTCTGTTTTACCTTAAATGGTAAAAGACTCTTCCTCGGCTGGCTCGCGCTGATGCGCTACGACACGCCATCTTTTTGCATCTCCCAATGAGATAACCTAAAAGGAGGAGCATCTGACCACAGCTCCTCCTGTTTTGTTTTTGCATGTAAGCCTGTTCTGTCTTTGGTTCGTCCTCTTTTCCTCCTGCCATCAAGACGATGAGGTTCTCCCGGCATTAGGACCAGGGCAGGGGTGGGCCTACCCCTTTGAGAAGTGTATTGTATTCTTACCTTTTATCATTAAAACAGGTTATCTGGTGCTTTGAATTCCTTCCTTTATGATTTTACAAGATGCTCACCAAATGAACACGCGGAGCCGAGGTGGGCCTTAAACCACTAAGACTCCAACAACCTTTCAACACAAGGCAATTCAAAGTGCTTTACAAAAAACGAAAGACATTAAGAAAAGGGCATTTAAAATCAGTCATTAAAGTAATGTTTCTTTTTTTAAATACATTTATAATGTTTTCAAAACAAGTAACTACTGTCTGCCTAATGTATTCTCAGACATGCTGTAATCACTGAAGGGATGTGGGATCAAGTACGCGTGGATCACGGCAAAGAGTTTTATTTGTCATTAAGCTCGCCCAGTACAGACAGAACCAAGAAAGGCAGCCATACCGGCAAACAAAATCCACACATGTAAGTTGAGTTCTGCCATACAATGAAATACTACACTTTTTTAGTCTCAAGTTTGTCCCAAAATCTGTCATAGATCAAGACATCATTCTAGCTAAAAAGTTGACTTGTTAGAATGTTCACCTTAATGATTGTGATTAATCCTGCTAGAGATATTGTTCAATTGAGCAACTTTTTAAGGTCTTCTTTAATTGATGTATAGATTTGTTTGTACTTCTTTGATACTATTGAATCTCAAAGCAAACAAAGGTTTAACTACTAAAAATAACAACATGACTTAAAGTAATATTGAACACATTTTACAGTTGTGTGTGGTTAACTGTTCCTTTGTGTGTTTTCAGTTACTCCAAGATTAGCCAAAGGACTAGCCTTTAGCTACTACGATACACAAACTAAACGGGGGAATGCTTTACAGAACTGATGAATGTCCGTGGAGGTGAACCAGAGGCACAATTATCCTGTTAAACAAGGCCTTGTCCAGATGGAGAATGAGAACCTTTTGGATATGGATGACCCCCTGGTGAAATACTGTGTCTCAAATCTAACATGCAACATAAGCCAAATAGGCATGGACAGATTTGTAAAAGCATGGAATGCTCATAACATTCCAGGTAAAGTATGACCTAGAAAGCACAATGCAAGTACTTAAATTATTGTTGTGCCTCCAATAATATTCTTCTCACACTTTAAAGTCAGTATACAACTGGGGATAACTGTCAGTGTGGAAACATTTTCTGATGTGACAATGATGACAACTAAGCACAGAACATGCATAATTGTCATTTAAAAATGACCATGGCCATGACATGGGACCTTTAACTAAACTAAAATATACGCTTAAATATATTATATGCTGGATAAATTAGATTAATTGGTTGATAAATATGATATGATATGAAGTATTAGCAGTTTATCTCCTCAAACAGACAGACATCTCTGTTTTTATAAATGTTCAAACAATAATCAATTGAATTTGTTTTTCAATGACATTTGTAAAACTGTGTAAAATATAATAATTACTTCTAATATTAATAATCATGTCGCATTTGCAATATCAATTCAAACTATCTTGATTAAATATTAGATAAGGCTCTCAAGCATCAGTTCATTTCAGGGATGGATTTATTGTTTTTATCAAATTACCTCTACATTTCATGTGCCTTTAATGGCCATCTGTTCATGTTTGAGGAAGATGTTGTATTTCTAAAAAATGTGTTTCCCTTTTCAACGGTTTTATTTGTAACTGTTAAAGGTCCCCCCCCCCCCCCCCTCCCTGTGAGCCCAGTGTGCTCCGATTGGTCAGCTCTGCCACTCTGTTCTGAGTAGTCAACCACCAGAGAGGCTCCGCCCATGTCTAACACAGTGCATTTTTCGGCTCTGAGCGGAACATCAGTTTTACAATGGCGTCGCTACAGCTGTATATGTTTGAACCGGAGTCCGATCCTGAAAGTGAGACAGACCAACGTGATAGACCTGATCCACCGTCCCAAACTAGAGTAGAGCAGACGGTTTCACAGTGGAAAGTTTTTATTTAGTATCGCTCTTACATTTCAGATGTTAGAACTGCATCATTTATCTACATCACAGTAACAAGTTTGTACGCTAACTAACCGAACTGTACCTACAACTGTTGTTATTTAGGTGCACTTGTGGAAACTGCGCCATGATGCTGACCGAAGTAGAAAACGTCTGTTGCAAAGAAATTAGAAAGGTAGCCTAGCTGACAGTTACAACATTATGTAGCCAGCTAGCTGAAAACACCAACAGTAGTACACAACATTATATGCCAAGATATACACCATACATATTTGTCAACTCAATAGACTATTATATGCCCTTTTATTTCTTCCTTAGTAATTGAATGTTTATTTTGCCATAGTTTGTTTAATTGCTAAAGGGGTCTCTTTTCCCGTCCTGAAACCAAGGGAATACGACCGTGGATTTCCTCTCACCTCGTGTGGATTTATATATATTTTGCTGTATTTTTTTGTGTGAACTCTGGAGGATATTAGTATAGGTTTTTCGTGGCTTTGTATCCTTCCCAGTAGGCTGTGTTTGGACCTTTGGGTAGAGGAGGGAAGTCTGGGTCCTACGGCTCATGGTGTGCCTGGCCCAGGCTTCCCTCTTTTTTTTGGTTTGTTTTATGATCCTCCAGACTTGGTTCCTTATTGCCGGTAGGTAGGCATGTGAGTTACGGCTGTGCTGAAAATAAATGCCCGTCGATAACTAAATGCTGTGTTTGGCGTGGTTGTTTTTATGTTGCGGGTCTTCCCACGAGCCACTACCGCTTGGTAGAGGGACGGGACGTAACATATGGGGGCTCGTCCAAAGGCTATCTCGGGCAGGTGCCGGTGTTCTTTCTAGAACGGCCCTTGACAGCATATATATTTTGCTTTGTGTGTGCAGTGTAGGGTGGCTAGAGTGATAAATTAATGATTAGAGAGAAGGAGATTGATAACAAGCTAAGAGAGAAGGAGATCGACTGCAATCTCGAAATCAGGAAACGAGAGGAGGAGTCGAATCGAATGCTTCGTTTGAAGGAACTGGAGTTACCGGCAGTGCCGCACCAAACTCAGCAGTTGGGCTCCGCACATCCTCATGAGTTTGATGTGGGTAAATACACCCGATTTATTCCAGTGTTCAATGAGAGGGACGTGGATAATTTTTGTATTCTTTTCGAACGGGTTGCAACAACCTTGAAGTGGCCTAGGGATGTGTGGACTGTGATGCTGCAGTGTGTTCTAACGGGGAAGGCTCAGGAGGTATACGTTGCATTGTCTGACGAGGTCAGCCGGGATTATGGGCAGGTGAAAGCAGCAATTCTGCGCGCTTATGAGCTCGTGCCAGAGGTGTATCGTCAGAGGTTTCGCAGTTTCAGAAAAAGGGATTCTCAAGCTTATGTGGAGTTCGCTCGTGAGAAAGAGGGACTATTTGATCGTTTGTGCTCGTCGACAGGGGTAAGATCTCTAGAGGACATGAGAACATTAATGCTCATGGAGGACTTTAAAAACGGTTTGCCTGACAGAGTAGCCACATACATAAATGAGCAAAAACCTGTGAAACTGTCTGATGCTGTGGTTCTGGCTGACGAGTATGTCCTCACTCACAAGTCTGTCTTCGGTGGGAGGGATAGCGCGCAGGCCCGGTTTTGTGACAGCAAGGTCAGGGAAAGCTCCGCTAACGTGCAGTTACAGGGCAGCATGTCAAGAGCTGTGGAGGAAAATGCGATGGAGGTGAGTTGGGGACCCAGAGATAGCCCAGTGTGTTATTTCTGTAAGAAAAGAGGTCATATTGTGGCGAATTGTTATGCGTTGCGGGATGAGAAGAAGCCTGTAAAGACGGTCGCCTTTGTCAATACTCCTCAACCAGGTCCTCCTAAATCAGAACTCGAAGTGTTTGCTCCGTTTCTTATGCAGGGAGTGGTGTCTTCGCTTGGGAAGAACAACCGGGTTCCGGCTACCATTTTGAGGGATACAGCTGCATCACAATCTTTTATCGTGAGTGGTGTGTTGCCCCTCTCGGAGGAGTCTGCTGTTAATTCCGGTGTTCTTGTGAGGGGGTTTGGGATGCAATATGTAGGTTCACCCTTGCATTATATTCACCTGGAATCAGATCTAGTTACAGGGCCGGTGATTGTCGGCGTTCGGTCATATTTTCCTATTGAGGGAGTAGATCTGATATTGGGGAATGATTTAGCCGGTGGCAGAGTGCTCGTTAAGCCGGAGGTGACTGCGGTTCCTGTGGGGGAATGTTCAGATACAAATGTCCTAGAGTTCCATAATGTACGTTCCGCCTGTGCTGTCACCCGCGCCAAGTCTAAGGGTGGGGTTGAAGTTGACGATGAGGTGGATCTGTCTGACAGTTTTATGGCTATAGAATTAGACATGCCAATCAGTGACCCTCCCCTGCCCCAGTGGCGTGATGGTGGGAAAACTGATGCGGTAAAAATTGGTGCTGTGCCTGTGGCACGTCAGCAGCTGGTGTGTGACCAAAAAGCGGATGCAGAATTATCATTGATATTGGAGGATGCAGAAGGTGTCGCTGGCTCTCGCGGGTACTTTGTTAAAGACGGGGTGCTCATGCGTAAATGGACACCGCTCTTTGCATCCCCAGGTGATGATTGGTGGTGGTTCCGTCGAAAAATAGCGCCAGGACATCTT
Organism: Harpagifer antarcticus; assembly: GCA_902827135.1. Taxonomy (NCBI): domain Eukaryota; kingdom Metazoa; phylum Chordata; class Actinopteri; order Perciformes; family Harpagiferidae; genus Harpagifer; species Harpagifer antarcticus. The sequence continues at coordinate 639,411 of CADEHL010001345.1, forward strand.
AGATTTAGCTCATGATCATCAGCTTGCTGGCCACCTTGGTGTCAATAAAACCTATGACCGGGTGCTGCGCCACTTTTTCTGGCCGGGTCTGAAGAGGGATGTGGTGCATTATTGTAAAACGTGCCATGTGTGCCAGGTTGCAGGGAAGCCTAATCAAACGATTCCGCCTGCGCCGTTGTATCCCATCCCGGCTGTAGGTGAACCATTTGAGCGGGAGATCGTAGACTGTGTTGGCCCCTACCCCCGTAGTAAATCCGGTCATAGGTTTCTGCTTACCATTATGTGTGCAGCAACACGGTTTCCTGAAGCGATACCGCTGCGTAACATCAATGCTCCGAGTGTGGTCAAAGCCTTGGTGAAGTTTTTTTCCGTGTTTGGATTGCCAAAGATCATTCAAACTGACCAATGAACGAATTTCATGTCGCGGGTCTTTGCTCAGACTCTCAAACAGTTAGCTATCAGTCATGTCCACTCGAGTGCATATCATCCTGAGTCGCAGGGGGCGCTTGAGCGGTTTCATTAGACGCTCAAATCGATGTTACGTGCGCACTGTTTGGAGTTTGAAAGGGATTGGGATGAGGGAGTGCATTTAATGTTGTTCGCAGTGAGAGAGGTGGTGCAGGAGTCGTTAGGGTTTAGCCCGGCGGAACTGGTTTTCACTCATAATGTACGTGGTCCCCTGAAGCTGTTGAAGGAAAAATGGCTGGGGGTGGCTGAGCCACTTAATCTGCTGGATTATGTGAGTGGGTTTCGTTTGAAGCTGCGCCGTGCATGCAGGGGCGCCGCCAGGGATTTTGGGCCCCATGAAAAGATATCATATTGGGCCCCACCACCAGGCACAGGCCACGCAAACCAAGCACAATTGCTGTAACCACACCTCCAGAACCCAACCGACTCATTTATGCTTTAAATAACTCTACCTGTACAGGCTTGCATCTATCTTGTAGTCCAATACTAACTGCACAATATTTACTGACACTGAGCGGTGAAAATATAACACTGTGAAGACTGCAAATTCTACTGCAACATTCTGCCAAACACTTAAGAGAAATGTTCTGTATATATCTGAGACCTATAATATATTGTTGAAAATAGTATAATAGGCGACCTTTAAAGAGCCTGTGACACGAGTTTCCCCCATCATCCAAACCCATCAATTTGAGTAAATATTGTCCCCTTGAAAACTGTTACTGAACTGATTTTGGATATTTGTACTTTGATTAATTAATCTGCCCTTCAATGTTGACCATTTTCTGGATCTTCTCGGGGATTCTTCAAGTCCCGCCAAATTACGTGTGACGTCATTGCGGGCACAGCGCTCCAGCTGCACCGTTCAGGTTCCCAGCATCTGCATGTAAACGCACGATGGCGCACACAGCAGCAAGCTCAGACAGCGATCACAGTTTAATTTTGAACATGTCTGAGAGCTCATATGAGGCTGACGGATCGGTTTATGTTGTATCTGTTAGAAGTTTAGGAATTAGGTTCGTCAATATGGGCGATCATACGGTCATGTAGCCAGTGGTGGAATGGGACTAAAAATCTTCCCGGGACTCTCGACCGGCCCACTTCGGTACCGCTAGTAAATTGTCAACGGGGGGAGTGGGAGAGGTCAGGGGCGCCGGGTGCTGTAAGGCTAAAAACAACACACCTTTTCCTATTAAAGTAAACTTTATCTGTACAAATCATTGAAAGATATAAAGGAAATGTATGGGGGTGTGAGCGAAGAACATCAGTAACAAACTGTGGAATAAGGATAAGAAAACAAAGGAAGGCTAAGCCTTCCCAAATATTTGTGTCACTGCATCATTATACCTCCATTGTCTGTCCCCATAAATCAAGCCAGGGTTTCTCTCACCAGCTGAGAGCGCGTTCACGTCTAAGACACGAGTGGATCTGACTTTAATTATATTTGACTCGAGTCTTCTCTGCATACGGCAGTTTAAACTGTATTTCCTTTATCCTGTAATATGACTTGAGAGATTTAAACTCCGCACACTGAGTTGATCTCTTTTCTATAGACGCCGGAGGCGGGCAGCGTCAGGTAAAAAAAGTTATTTAGCCTTCCCAAACCTGAGCCTCACGCGCCGCCTATGGGGGATGTGATAGTGACTTATCCGACCGGCCCACTTCGGTACCGGCCCATCGGGATTCGTCCCGATGGCCAGTCCGCCACTGCACCCAGCCCACGTAAACTGTCAACGGGGGGAGCCTCGGTGCGGGGAAACGGTGGACCGAGAGTCCCGATCGGAGTGGGAATAATAATAATAATAATAATAATAATAATAATAATCCGTGCATTTTATCCATTGATTTCCAACATTGTGGTAAAAAAACCACACGTTTAATCCACGTTGGTGTACTACAACTACAAAAAGCATCGGTTTGTTTTCTCATCAGGAAATGCAAACCGGCTCAAACAAACGATTTTTAATCATCATCCTCACGATCATTTAATGTATCATATGTTCGCCGAATTGACATGAAAGCACTAATAAATGTAGTTTCATCTACTTGAGTTTACAACTACAAAAATAATCGATTTGTTTTTATATCACATCCTACGGGAGGAAATTCAGCAGCTCTCACTACCGATTTTTAATCCTAATTTAATCATCATCTGCACCACGATCATTTATGTTTATGTTCGCCGAATTGACATGAAAGCACTGACAAATATGAATATACTGGAGTCAACTTCATTACAACGTTATTAACGTGCCTAAACTCAGTAATTCACCATTTATACGCATAACAACACAGTGAAGCGTTCCCGCATTGACGTCACTTCCGGCTTCCCCCAAAACCTCAAAATGAGTCGAAGGAATTTCCCCGCGATGATCGAAATTATTGATATTTATCGCAACGGTATCGCATCTTCTTTTTTAAACTGACGGTTCGAGATGACTAGTAGCAGAATATTTCATTGCACAACAGTTGTTGGGATGCTGTCACAGGCTCTTTAAGTTAAGTTGGTAACAGACATGTTAGGTATCTAACATTGTCCGAAAACTGGCCAGTCATTTATGTAATGGCTTGCATTAATCATGTTAAACAATAGTAAAACCCGGAACTAAATTCTTCCTTAGAGTGTGGGTTGACCCCCCTTATGTTGATTAGTTATATTTCATTCAATCTGTGGGGCATTATCGATGCCATGCCCACCACTGCTTTGCTAGCGCTGTATTTACTGTTGCTTATGCCCACCAGTGCTCTGCACCCAAACATTTGCTTACAAACACGCATTATTCCTAGTTGGCCAACTTTATAATCCCCGAACGCCAACAAGTGCTCCAGTCCCAGCTGTTTGCAACACTTTTTAGTATCCCCGTTTCCGTTGTGCTTTGAGCTTCTTGTTGAATGTTTTGTTAAGTTGGTCAAGATGTTTCTTCATTTGCTGTGTTTTGGCACATTTGTGTTTTTATATTTGCATCATTTTTGAAAGTGCAGCTCGTTTCTCCTACTTGAAGTGTTTTAAGCCGTTGTAAAGGGTTAGCAGCTGTCTGCCACCGTATGTTTCAGCCCATCTTAGGTGCATGCCACACCTACCCTTTTTTAAAAGAGTTATTAAAATATTTGACAATAACCATGTGGCCTCTGACCCCATGCACCCTTTACTGTAGTCTAATGTTGTCTCACTACTTACAGCAACTTACTCTGTCAGTGCACTAGCTCTAACTTCCTCCAGATGAAAACGTCAGCTAAATGCTAGAAATGTAAATAATTCAGTGTCATTTACTGCCACCGCTGAACACAGGAGGCAAGCTGTCCGCTGATTTATGTTTCCCATGCCGTCAGCTGATTGGCTGAGCTCAGACGAAAGCCCTGCTCATAAATATTCATTATGTGCAGTAAAATAATTATAGATTCCTCTATAGAGAGACTCTGATCGAGAGACAGAAAGAGCTCTTTATTTACACTCCACAGCAGCAGAGAGCGCCAGAACACAAGACGTAAAAAGTTTGCATTAGTTTCGATCCTGAATGCTTATACTTAAAGACATAGTTTTAGGATGTTTCGGATTTGATTTAGATTTCAGTATAGTTGTTGTTCTCTCTTTCTTGACTTGGAAAACGTAATCCAAATTCAACTTAAGTCTTAGAATGTCCTCCCAACTCCCTGCAGAAAAAAATCCTGTAAAGAAATACATAAATGTACCTTTTTATGTATCCTGATTATGTAAACTGGATGTAATCGGTTACTCCCCAAGCCTGTTCCATTGAAAGCACCAAAGTAACAAAACGGGGGGTTACGTATTGTATACCCTAGTTATATCTAGTTATATATCATAGTTATCAGATTTGGGTGTAACACGTTACTGTAATAATATTACTTTTGTCGGTAACGGAGTAGTGTAACGTCAGTAATCACACTACAGTTACTAACATTGCCCCGACACGCGTTACTTCGTTACTTTTATAAAATCAGTCATAATCACACTGACAGACAAGAGGGGTTTCCGCCGCAGGTTTATATGTAGGCTACGTAATCTGCGCGATTTGCGCGTCCACATCTCCACCTGCAGTGCTGCATAACCATGGCTGAGTCAGCGATAACCTTCGAGGGGTGGAGGTAAGGTATTGTTTCTGTTGTGGCCGAATCAACATGATAAGCCCACAATTAGTATTGGAGCGTCTCGCTGCGGGAAACACACTTTGTCAGCGCTGTCATCTGCTGGTGCGTTAAGACCACCTCAGTGTCGGATTTTGGAAACTTGATTTTGAGTTGTCTCATGGCAGTTAGGGTATAAGGGACAACCCAGGGGACTTTACTTCTTCTTGATACCGTCGTTTATTTACAAAAAAACACCTAAATATAGCTACTTGTTGTTATTGTGCTTCTGTCTTTCTGTGTCTTTTCATCTGTAAACTCCCTCAACGGGGCCGCTCGCTCTCTTTTCTTGATCGCCCTCTCATGGGTGAACAGTTCAACGCTTCATTGTAGGAATTCTGCCATGTCTCTACCACTTTAGTTTGACCATCATGGTTATGGAATAGGCCTACTTAATAAATAAGTAATTAGATACCTTACCGTTACTGCGCTCATAAAGAATGATAAGAATAAGAATAATGCGTCTTGAACTGGTTTCATGAATTAGTGTCTTTACATTTCACAGACTGTGAAACGATTAAAGTAACGAGTAAAGTAATGAGTAAAGTAACGAGTTACTTTATGTAGAGAGTAACGAAGTAGTGTAATATATTACTTTTTAAAAAAGTAATATGTAAGGTGGCCGGCAGGTGCAAACGCGGAACAACGGCCCAAAACGCATACATAAGCAGGAAACACCTGCAAATAATGAAATGAAAAAGAAACAAACCCTGAAAACAAATACAACAGAAAAACGCTGCATTTACAGAAATGATGCAAACTAAATACAACACACAAACCCCGAAAACAAACGCAACAAAAAAACGCTGCAAATATCAAAACGATATGCAAAGTCCAAAGCACATACAAATCCCAAAACACATACAAAAAAAAAACATTCCGGAAGTGCTCCAGGCCTCTAGGGGGCGCGCCACGTGGAACAGATTGATGGCTGACCAGACATAGAGAGAACGAACAAGAGGTAAGAAAGTTCATTTAAGTGGAGAAATATATAAGAAAGTAAGTTGTTTTTTTATACATAGAGCGTCATATTTATATAGCTAACGTTAGCGTGGCTAACTACTACACCAGCTGAGGGAGGAGAGCTACACGTGAAGAGAAGATAAAGTGAAGGAATAACATTGTTAAAAGAGATGACAAATCAAGTGCAGGCAAATAACACGGGCCATAGTGAGTACCGCGGAAAAAGGACATTTGAATTCTTAGCAGTTTGTTTATACAGTATGTATGTATTAGTGTATAGATGTTGCAACTATACAGAGCTTTAGCAATTGCCTGTAACTATGGTCATGCTAATAAAGCTATTGAATTGAATTGAGAGAGAGAGAGAGAGAGAGAGAGAGAGAGAGAGAGAGAGAGAGAGAGAGAAAGTGACAAAATGTGAAGAGGGACAAAGTAATGACAGGATAGTAGTGTTCATTAGACATGCTCAAGAACAAATATAGAGAAGACATTCAAGGAGAGAGAGAGAGAGAGAGACAGAGAGAGAGAGAGAGAGAGAGAGAGAGAGAGAGAGAGAGAGAGAGAGAGAGAGAGAGACAAAACACAGATTCAACGGTGAACATGAAGTATCTTTCTATTTATTTAGCTAACCACTATTTAGACTATGTGTTTTTGATTGACTTGATTAAATGGATTCACTACATCAATGTATGTCTTTTCAGGCTGCCATGTTGTGTCCTTTCTGTGGCCAACATCTGGGGACAGTTCAAGTGTTCTGTGGCTCCTTGTTATGCACCGTCAAAAGTGTTAGTAATCATGTTTCATGTTTATGTTTTATTATTGCTCACTTCCTGTTTTGTTTGTTTCACGTCTCATTTCAGGTCCCTTGACTCCCTTTCCTCATATGTTCTCCCGCCCTCATCAGTATCAGCCCCGCCCCTGATTATGTTCACCTGTGTCTTGTTGTTGAGTGTTTAAAGTCCCCAGTCTCCCAGCGTTCAGTGTCAGTTCGTCTTGTCCTGATGCCAGAACTCTGCCCATCACGGTTTCTCTTTTGGTTACCTGCCTTATTCATGCTCCTAAAACTTATTGTAAGTTTGTTCCTCACGTTGTGAGTGATTTTTTTGTTGTGCCTTTGTGAAGCCTATTTTTGTTCGACTCGTTAAGAGTGCCGTTATCTGTTTTGAATATCCTTTTTGGCAAATAAAGTATATTACTTGTACTTTATCTCTGGCTCCTGGGTCGTGCATTTGAGTCCTTTTTCCCTTGTGTATCCAAGTTCTTAACACTCCTGTGGCAACAATGTACAGTTTTTGGCAGAAGTTGAACACAACAGTAAGTTCACTTTTTTTATTGTATCTGTTTCAAATGCAAGAAATAAGGATTCAGCACACTACTCTGTTTAGAATACTAATTGCAGATGCATACACTAGTTATCAGCATGAAGGACACATTTTTTTCATTGTCTGTTTATGTGAAATATGTAGAAGCCATTATTAACATTCATAATTGTGTATTAGTTATATCTTTATAGAGAACATCATACATTTAGAATCAGATTTTGAGACAGTGAGCCATGACATGATGTTTTCTTCTTTTTCTCCTTGTGTTTTTTTTTTTTTTACAATCAGCATCTGACAGCCCCACAGAAGAGGACCTCATTCGTAAATACTTTCATGATGGCTTCAGCGACGAGGACATTTTGGATTTTCTGGAAACTACCCATAATGTAAAAATGAGTCTGCGTACTTTAAAGAGCAAATTAAAAAGTCATTCATTATCAAGGAAAAAAAACTACTCCCCTCTGGCTAATGTTCGTGCTGCCATTCAAGATGAGTTAAATGGACCTGGCCAGCATTACGGTTACTGCTCGATGTGTCAGACATTGCGGTAAAAGCACTCCCTTACTGTAAAAAGGGATGAGGTCATGAACTTGATGAGAGAGCTTGATCCCTTTGGAGTTCAACTTCGCAGTAATAGACGATTTGTACGAAGAACATACAGCTCTGAAGGACCCAACCACGTCTGGCATGTTGATGGCTATGATAAGCTAAAGCCTTAGGGTTTTGCCATCAGCGGATGTATTGATGGCTACTCCAGAAAAGTATTGTGGTTGAAGTGTGGAGCAACAAACAATGACCCTGGGGTCATTGCTCAAAATTACATACGTTGTGTCACAGAGCATGGAGTCATACCTATGAGGCAGACTGCGGCACTGAAAACGGCACAATGGCACCCATCCAGTGTGCTTTAAGATCAAGACACACTGACCATTTTGCTGGGGCTGCCAGTCACATGTATGGCTCTTCAACAGCAAATCAAAGAATTGAAAGCTGGTGGTCGTACTTCAGAAAACAGAGGTGTGGTGCTTCTTTATTTTTTTTTTACATCCTTGACAGTGAACATAGTATATCTTTAAAAAGTAATGTAATTATATTTTCAGTGTATTAGTTCCGATCTCCTACAATAATTGTTTTACAACTAAACTCTGCACCACAGGCACAGCCAAAACATGGTATGCCTAGTGTGGTTGCTGATTTCCTTTTAATTGAATTGATCGGAATCATCAGTTAAAACACAGATTACCCCTATATCTCTGTTCCTTAATACAGTTCTTATAAATATGACTATTTGATACCACAGGTTTACTGTTATTTGTTATATTTATTTTGAATCCCTTTACATGGAAATCATCAATGTATAAAAAAACAGCTCTCATTTGGATCTGTTTCTTCAGGTCTCAATTTTGGATGGATCTCATGAATGACCTGAGAGAAAAACATCACTTCAGTGGCAGTCATGCGCACACATGCCTAGTGCGGTTTGTCTTCATGGGTGTGCTACAGAGGGACCTTGACGAATGCAGGGAAAAGTGGAACACGCATATTATCAGACCTGTAAACCAGTCTCGTTGTCTATCCGGGAAACCAGATGTCATGTACAACCTGCCATACAGGTTTGTTTCTATCAATTAAACATATTTCTCAATTTTGTTCGGATTTATTTTTAGTAACTGCCTAAAATTCTAAGAAAAAATCAGTTGCCCCAAAGTACATTTTTCGCTATAAATTAAGATTGTGTCATAATCTGTTCACCTCAGTCAGTCAGTTATTACTCAAATAATGTCTACTATTAAGTGACAGTAACTTTTTTAATTTTCAAAGAAGTTCAACAACAAAACAACATTTCAAGAACAATTTTGTACATGTGAATAATAACTGTTGAACATATTGCACATCCAGGTACGGTGGAACTGACTGTGGGTTCCCAGTCCCACAAGACGACTTGGGCCAGTTTGTTATGGACTCGACCAACAGGCCATGTGGAGACGACCACTTCCAGGAACACTTTGAGAACCTTCAAAGAACGAGTGGTCTAATGCAACCCTTGACCTGGGAGTCTTGTGTTGCGAACTATATAACTATGAAGAACATGGCTAATTTGTAAATTGTAAACCCAGCTTTCAATAAAGTCCAAAACCAGGCGAATTTTGGATTCCAAAGTCCATGTTGCTTTCAAACTGTTCGTAGGTGCTTGACATTGGTATTTCTATTGTGTTGAGCAGGTTCTGCCGATTGGAAAGCGAGATGTCCGGTGAAAAACCAATTGGGGTCTCGGCTGGATTCCAGACGGTGGCAGGGTGTTTAATCCTGTTGAGAACATCAGCATGTCACTGAGGAGGAGTCCTGTTCGTTTTTCTGAGAAGAAAAAGTAGTATTACGGTTTTTTGTTTTTTTTAAATATCAAGATTGATAGAACTGCCATTAATAGCTAATTATTTTAAAATGTGAACAATGTTGGAACTCAAATAAACCTTCTTTTTCAAGGAGATAGTCTCTCCAAAATCCCAGCACCCTGGTTTCCTCATGGCGTCTTGAGCTTCCTTTTTCGCTGCTGTGATGAACCTCAAAGACTTCCTCCAATGTGGCAGAAGTCAGCTCTACCACACTTGAGCACATAAAAGCTCTGAAAACACTTCCATGCTGCTCCAAAGCATGAATCACATCCAAGGCTTCAAGTCCGTCTTTGAATCTAGGAAACATTAGACACAAAGACCCATCAATCTACTATCACCTATCGCCAGGTTAGTAACAATATCTGAAAAAAGTATTCGAACCAAATTTAGATCTACTTCATTTCTTAATGACCTCTGGGTTTTACATGCACTAATGTAAATCAATCAATAATCTTTACATATTTCTGTTTCATATTTTACTTTTTGACCAAGACCAATAACATATATTAAATAAAGTCAGAATAACTTCTGTGAAAGTAAACTAAACTGATAATAAAATTATCTCCAAATGCAGGATTGTCCAGTGAATCGATAGATGCAAATCTACCCTTGTAAACCCTCAATCACCTTGGCATCACAATTGGTCATAGAACGCTTGATTTAGGCTTTTCTTATCTTTAAATGTTTGTTCCGAGCTTCAATACACGTTAAACTGCTTTTAATAATTTTAATGATGTTTTAAATGCAATTTTTGTATTTTCTGAAAGTCTAAAGCACTTGGAATTGCTTTGTGTCTAAACGGTGCTAATATAAATTATAACCTTGCTTGAACATAATGATTATATCATCTGATATTTGGGAAGAGTGTTACAGTAGAAATGGCAGAAAGTCTTGTTGCAATTTCCAGATATTGAAAGAGGCCCTGGAGTTTCTCTGGTAATTATCAATAGCAGCAGTTAAGTGAATACTGTTCAAACAATACCTGTGTTTGTGTTTTGTATTGATTTCTCTGTTTTATCCTTTCATAAATGTGAGGACTAAACTTTCTTCAAACATTCCTGGGTGCTAAACAGTTTTTATTACTCTGGGGGAGGGGAAGGTAAGCAGGCTGTGTATATGAGAGTTCTTCTGCTTAAGGTCTTCAGTATGTCATGTTTCAGGGAAGTCTACATATCTTGAATGGTATATATGTGTTTAATTACTTTGTATTAGTAATAGCAGTGTGTAAACAAAAGCTGGAAATATGAGAGTATTAATAAGTATATCTTTGTGAACAAGTCTCTGGAATGCTGCAAAATGGGCCCTGTGGGGGGAGAATCTCACCCGACTCCTCCCCGTGGTTTCTCTATATCTCCTGTTTGTGGTTGTGTGTTCGCTCTCTTTTCCTTCTGCAGACAAGATGAGAGGATCTCCCGGCAGTTAGAACCAGAGCAGGGGGTGGGGCTCGAGCCCACCCCTTTGAAAGTGTAATGTATTCTTACCTTTTATCATTAAAACAGATTATTGTTTAACCCTCATCCTGGCTGTTTTGAGTTTTCCCTCTTTTAAAGCACACTCCTATAGGATCGGCGCAGACCAGAGATATCTGCTCCAACAATTTGGTGACATACCCGACGTGATGACCTCATGAGTGGGGTTTTTTAGGGGAGAGCACGAGCAGCCAGCGGATGGAGGGGGATACCTCGAAATAATTTCTGACAACTTAAGGATCCTAAAACTAAAAGGTAAAACGGACGCCTGTTTCTATCGAAGGTCTGTAAATTGGCTAAGCTAAAAGTTAGAGTTGTCAAGAATATTTCCCAGGTGTCATTGAAGGTATAATACAATACATATTTTTAGCATAAATAGATAAACATAACATTGATAAAGCAACAGTTAGAAGTCTCGTGGATTTTTCAGAATCACACGACTGACTCGTTTGCTGCACGTGAAGCGGTGAAAAGAAAAGGTGAAAGGCCCCGTGGATTTGTAGAAATTGAGACGGTTAACTCGCCGGGGAAGTTCAGTGGTTCTTTAAAAAAAAAAGATTCCATCCAGAACAAAACAGAATAGTGCTTTCCAGTTTTCGTAGGAATCTGCAGCGCATTATAGGTTAAATCCAAGAGTAGAAACGCGAGCTTCAAAAGCCATTGAAATTAACGGATTTCTCTTGTTCTGTTATATTATTTAGGTGCATATATATATGTATATATTTAGGTGCATATATATATGTATATATATATATTATTGAACACAGGAAAGCCTTGGTCAGATAAAGAAATACGAAGTCATTCTTGTTTCAAGAAAGCCCCCTTCTTCTGGAATGCCCTCTCACACGGTTGGATAAACACAGAGGTGATTTATGAGAGAAGCTTGTGTGCAGGCAGCTCCAGGGCACAGTGAGGAAAGAGAGAGAGACAAGAGAATTAAGATGTTTGAAAAGATTAGAAAGAGTAAAAGTTATATAAAATTAACTACTATTCTGGACAATGTCATATTGTTTTATGAGTAAAAACATGAAATAAAATATATTACTAGATATAAGACCTACATGCTTATTGGATTAATAGGGCGTGTCTGTCATAAACATTAGCGCTTAGATGGAATAAAGTGTTGAAATGTTCTCAAGAGTGGGAGTTTTCACAATGCTTTTTAGTTTTTATTGAAACAATTAAGTGGTAAGGACATAAAACTGTTCCGTGATGATTTCTTTAGGTTTTAGCTTTAGTAATGAAGATTACATTATGTGAGGAAACTTTTCCACCAATACTTCCTTTAAGTGTTAAAAAATATATTCATTAACTGAGAATTGTACTTAATTAGATTTCAGAGGAACTTAATTGCATACAGTAACGTTGAGGGAAAGTAAAAAGAGGTTTACTGAGTATATGAAGTACATTCAAATTAAATATAATAGTGGATTATTCTACCTAGATTAGACATACAAAGAGGACAATTTGTGTGTTATGAACTGGCCTTGTCTTGTTACATTTTTATTGAAGCCAGACTACAAGTCGTATGGTTTAATTTTTATTGAACTCAGTCTCCAAGCAGTGTGATTTCTCTCTGCACATGGTTGAGTCTTCTCTTCCCTTCCCCCGGTCATCCAAGTTATTTGACCCCATGAGGTCAAGAGTCATTCTGTTAGACCACAATCTTGTGTAAGACAAATCATTGTTCTTTTGTCACATTTTGAATTACATAAGAGTTCATTTTGCTAAATCAATTTATCTTTAATTTGTAGTTGGTGTTTGCTAACATTTTTAGGAACGACATAGACCTACAACTTGAGTCAAATTACATTGCTGTGATCAGATTAGTGTGCTCTGCAGGGTTATTATTGTTAAGTATGGAGGGGTTCTTTCATGGTGTGTGGAATATGTGGTGCTTGAAACATCTAGGTATTTAAATGTATAGAAGAAAATGGTTTCCTGAAAGAATTAATTGGAGTAAACATGTTACAGGGGGTGTTGAAAAACTTAGTTTGGGTAAATATGTCACAATGGATGAAACGATTATTAGAGGGAGTTTTTGTAATATCATTAGTGGACATTAATTGTGTTGTTCAGATGACATTTAACATTTAAGACAGATAGTAAGATAAGGAAAATAGAGTGGAAAGGATTGGATTTATTTTACCTCAGTGTGTTAGAATGAGATAGGTAATGCGTCCCGCGACCTGGACACTCTCTCTCTCTGTCTGTCATACGGCTGGGGCCCCAACCCTCCAAGCAGACAGAGGACCTATCCCAACCAGGAGACTCCTCCTCCATCGAACAGACAGAGAACCCAGAGCTCAACAACAACAACAAGACTGCAATAAGAACTGCATCCAGAACTATCTCCACCTGTGGCATCCAGAACCAAACAGCTTGCTGACAGGCAGAGATCTACTCTCATCAGTCCCTCAGAAAGGGAATGAAGTTCCAAGCTGAGCCACGAGATTTGGCACAAGAGCAAAGTAGGGGACACAGAGCAGAATCTGCCCTCCATAAAGCAGCAGAGAGACTGTGAAGGAGGAGATGAAATGCAAAGCAGTGCAACAACAGTGGCCTGATGGGGGCGGCAGATGTAGCTGGGCGGATGGCTGCCTCAAAGAGTTACAGCGAGCTGATGGACAAAGGGGGAGGAGTCAGAGTCAGAGGAGTTGGTCGAGCAGAATGTGAAGGAGGCCGGGGTCACGGCTTGAGATAAACCAGAGGAGAGGAGAAGGGAATCAACGGGAATGAGTGAGTTTACACATGAACACACTTATTATAAGCGCACATTTAAAATACTTGAATTGACTTGATAAATAAGTGAAGGTAAAAAGTTGTATTAACCATGAATTAATCAATTGGTAAATTAAAAATAGCAGTAAAGAGGAAACTATTAAAGTAAAATGAGAATCATCCTAAAACACACTGAGGGATAAAGGGGGTATATGACAGAATAGAACCATATTCTTCAATCTTTTCATCATGTTAACAAATCATTCTTCAAGAGATTTTGATTAACAGCATTAAAGGGATAGTTTTAGGAATCGCTCTATAAGACAAACCTTTATTTGAATGGATAATGTTAGAGGGAGAGCTAGTGCCAAGCCAAATATAATTCCAATCTATAGAGTATTGATTCCACCATTGTGGCATGGTTATTACCATAGGAGGGCTTTAGGATGGACTTCTGTTTTTGGATCCATGAGTTGTTGCGTGTTCGGACACCCTGGGTTCCACACACTGCTAAAGAATTTAAGTTATGTGTAACATGAGTTATGTGTAAAAAGGGGGAGTGTAAACTTTACAATGTACATTTTTCATTTAGGGACTGAAAGGAACCTTCTGCCCCAACTCGGATGTTCAATCTGACCATTGATTGACAGTTTTAGAATGGACCTGCTCCATATCTGGGGATAAGATACTGTTTGATGAATGTTGACATGTTTCTAATATTGATTGAGTTATAACAGATAACATAGATGCAGAATCAGTGGCCAAGGGGCTACTGTGAGAGAGGTAATTTCAGAATGGAATACTGAGGAAGTTGACCGATGAGTAATGTTTCAACATGTATTAAAGTAACTGAGGTTTGAAATGTACAAAGAACATATTACAGTTAAAGCTAAAACATTGTAATGTAATGAGACCAAATGTAATTAAGACAACATCATGTAATTAGCCTGGTAAAGAAGTAAAAGCCATAGACTTTATTGTTTAGGTCATTATGGGGATATACATTTCATCTAAATTCATAATGGAAAGACATTTGATGACAGTTTGTTGGAATTCTGTATTCATTTTTTCAGCTTGATAATATCTAAGCACTGACAGGTAGAAGCAGTATCACCAGGAAATCATTCACTTTGTCAGTATCATGATTTTGGTTGTTTCTGAATCCATAACATTAGTGTGTTTCTTTACCAGAAACATTAGCAGTTCATAGTATATTTAGATTTTAAATGGGATCTCAGGGATTTCATTAAGAATAACACAGACGCTTGTCAGAAACTCAGAGCTATTGAAATATGTTATTTGGTTCACCTAGAGATGTTGGAGTTTTGTTTTGTGGCCACACACCAAGTATTAAGATTCTGAAGCTGCACTGGCAGATAGGAGGTCTACAATTAATTTAGAAAACCTGTTCACAGACGTCTGTTATTTTTAAGAGACCCCACCAACAGGCTCCAAGCTGCTTACGCAATGGTGGGTCAAACAGTGGAGGGCCCCGGAGCCCTGAGCGTAGGCTTAAGGGATTTGTATCAGATTTCTCCACACAGGTTGGTGATGCCAAAGGGGGACACGAGACGCAGGAGGCGGACACAGCAGAGTTCGTCTGGCTGAAGGTCATCAGGACAAAGTGGCTCAACCCCAGGCTCTCCAGCCCCGACCGAGTGACCCAGCGGATCTCTCATGCCGTCCGCGTGGGAGGAAAGGGGGACAGCTCGTACCACGGGAGCCAGTGTGCGGCGAGGAAACCACCTGCTAGGACCGGGGATGACATCAGGATGGACGTGATCCTCGCAGAGGAGGTCGACTCGGAAGCTGTCATCAGTGGACGGGAGGAGCAGGATCCGGAGGACATCCCTACAGCAGACTACTCGGAAGCGGCTGTCAGCGGACAAAGGGGGACTTGTCGAGGCAGCAGAGGAGTCTACTTCTCTCTGATCAGTTCCACCAGTGAAGGGAAAGCCGCATCTCCCCCTCCCTATCAGCTGCCCTTGTTGGCGTATTCCTCTGAGGGGGGGGGGGGGGCTGATGATTTCACCACACAAGGAGACTGCTTCCTAGTACTCAGATCGCCCCCTAATGGTTCCTTTACGGCCATGGAAGATGGTGTTCTGTTCCCAAACTTTCAAGTACTTTGGGTCTCAGTTTCTGATAGATTTATACAATATTGGGACAGACACAGTAGAACAGAATGATAGTAGATATGTTTCAAAATGTCTTGTGTAAGTTTATCTCTTGAGAGATAAAAAGGGGGATTAATGATTATATCATCTGATATTTGGGAAGAGTGTTACATTAGAAATGGCAGAAAGTCTTGTTGCAATTTCCAGATATTGAAAGAGGCCCTGGAGTTTCTCTGGTAATTATCAATAGCAGCAGTTAAGTGAATACTGTTCAAACAATACCTGTGTTTGTGTTTTGTATTGATTTCTCTGTTTTATCCTTTCATAAATGTGAGGACTAAACTTTCTTCAAACATTCCTGGGTGCTAAACAGTTTTTATTACTCTGGGGGAGGGGAAGGTAAGCAGGCTGTGTATATGAGAGTTCTTCTGCTTAAGGTCTTCAGTATGTCATGTTTCAGGGAAGTCTACATATCTTGAATGGTATATATGTGTTTAATTACTTTGTATTAGTAATAGCAGTGTGTAAACAAAAGCTGGAAATATGAGAGTATTAATAAGTATATCTTTGTGAACAAGTCTCTGGAATGCTGCAAAATGGGCCCTGTGGGGGGAGAATCTCACCCGACTCCTCCCCGTGGTTTCTCTATATCTCCTGTTTGTGGTTGTGTGTTCGCTCTCTTTTCCTTCTGCCGACAAGATGAGAGGATCTCCCGGCATCAGAACAAGAGCAGGGAGTGGGGGCCCACCCCACCCCTTTGAAAGTGTATTGTATTATTATCTTTTATCATTAAAACAGATTATTGTTTAACCCTCATCCTGGCTGTTTTGAGTTTTCCCTCTTTTAAAGCACACTCCTATAGGATCGGCGCAGACCAGAGATATCTGCTCCAACAAACATCTAAATGGTTATGTGTTTGACTCGATAACAATTAAAATATATTGAACTTAGGTTAAATAGTGCAGAAACATTACCTTTGTATGGCAAAATGGTTGCGGTAAATGATGTACCACTGCATGAAATCCTTTATGATTGCGTTTTTGCCATCCACACCATCAGGGTGCTGCAAGCAACCTGCAGTCTGCAACAAGCTGGAATTTCTGTCGATTGATGCATGAAGTTCCTCCAATGTAGCTGCGCTGGATATCTAGGGTAGAAAACAATAATCCATAAACATAAATCAATATGCTGTCAAACTCGCATATGAAGGAAGACAGGTAATTTATCAAATAAAAAATATATATTCTCAGTAATTGTAACATCTTCTTTCCCTCCTATTGTGTTCGGTTTAAATCTGACTGATTTACTACTCTCATTAAATAGTATCATAAATGTAAGTGTCCTTTGGTTTCTGAAAGGTAAATAAATCCAAGTTCTTCTTCTTCTTCTTTTTCTTCTTTTTCTTCTTCTTCTTCTTCTTCTTATTATTAAACATTGTGTTTTACACTTAATTACCCCAATCATTTTTGAGCAGCTGCAGAGGGGAGCAAGAATTATGAATGATACCTAATGTAAGGAGTTGCATTAATCAAAGTGGCAAGATATTAAAGCGTATATAACTATATCCATGTCATGAAAGGAGGAATGCATTTTTAATATTGTTAAAAATTGATGACAAACTTGTTCTTACTAGAGTACATTTGTTTTCATTAATGATATTTGTAATGACAGTTAGGTATGATAAATAAATACTGCATCATTTCTAATGGTTTGCCATAACAGCTAGCTAAGGTTGTTCGTTATGGTTCCAAAAGAGGCTATAAAAGCCCAATAACAAACTATTGAAGGCCGGACAATAAAAAAACCAAATTCTTCACAGGTTATAAGGGAGACAACTTCATGTTGTATGTTGGGCTGTGATAGTAAAACAACAAATGTTTGCCCTAATATGCCAGCCTACCTCAAGCAGGGAAGCTCTCATCAGTAATGTCTTCAATGATGGCTTCAATGTTGGTGTGTTTCACTCCAGTGAGGTGCTGGTAGAGCGTCTCTGACAGGAAGCGGGGGCCTGGACCACCATGAACTATAGAAGTTGCAATCATCCTCCCAGCATGAAAGTATTCGTCATCTTTTGCAGCTGTTGATATTTTTTGTCAAATTATTATCACGTTAACCAACAGTTGCCACGTTATCATAAAGATATACAGTATAAGATCATTTAATTGTCACGTGAATCCAGCTGCAAAATCCATAAGCAGCTCCTATATTTACAGTACAGTATTGAACATAAGACAGATTTGCGAACATCATTACCTGCATTGTCGAACGTGAGGAATTTCCTGTCCTGTGGACCATCAAATATTCTTCTTATTCTCAGGCATTCCATTAGGAGGGTCAGGAACTCACGCTTGGGACCACCAGTGTCCACTCCATCCTCAGTTTGTCCCTCATTGTCAGTAAACTTAACCTGCATCTGATGAGAGGGGTCGAATGAGGCCCGTTTGAAGCCGCGGATTGCTCCATCCCATACATTGGATCGGTTAATATTAAACCTTCTGCCACTATTCATAAAAGACTATTTGACCTCATAAGTTCAACCACGAAGAGAAAGGAATGATGGGTGGAATGAATTGTGTTAAGAAATATAGACAAAACAACTGTTATGTTTACATTTGAACTATTATATAGTTTAGTGCTTTAAACAAGGGGGAATATATGTCAGAAGCACTTACTGTTTTCAACGGCTTCAAGAGTACAGATGTACAACGTAATTCGTTGGTAGGGCTTTCCAATGGCCTCTTTGTACATCTGTCCTGTGACAGGGGTGTCCGTTCCGGGGATATTTGTTATCACCCTCGCATCAGGGTACAACAAGACATGGGCACCATCTTCCAAGTCCTGGTTAAAGGCTTTCTGCTTTTTTATGGCAGCAGCCAACAGTTCTTCACATGCCCATTGAGGTTCAGCATTAAGGGGAAGTGACCTCCCTCTCACGGGTTTAAGGCAGCCATCCATCCTCCTCATTACTCCAACAGAAATCTGCAAAAAGACAATAACATGCAAATGAATAAAAAAAATGTTCTGACATATGAGAGTGTGGTGAGCAGATGTGAATTACAGATGTATTCATAATAGAAAACTTTGCATACCTTCACCAATTTCTGTTTCTTTTCATTTTTGGAGTTATGCCGTCCCTTTGTAAAAAAGGTCTTTCTCTCCCTCTTTTTTATTTCCCTATATTTCTGAACGGACTCTACAGCTGAGCTTCCTGCTACAAAAAACACAGGAATAAAACATTCATTACTCTTCATTATGTTCAATAGGAGTCTCATCCTCAATCCCTTCTGAGGAACATCTTATAACACATTCAACAGTAGGTAAGCCACATAGTTTAGAGATGTATTTGTATAATAACAGAATTTGAACTTTTAAACCAAGTTTTCTATAAATACTTATTGTTTGGTAATAAAACGAACAACCTATGTATCTGCACTGGTGCTAGGCTGTGCACTTAGATGTGCACTAGTGGTGGGCATCTCCTCAGGGACTTTGTTAGCCACATCTTTTAGAAATGTGATGTCTCTGCCACAGACGCCACAAAAGCCATGCGTACCACAGAATGGACATCTATGGAGAAATAAAATGTAGGACAGCTAGGTTAAGTCAAAAAGAGTGGATATTTTTCGGCTACCTAAATATTATAATAGTATTAAAGAACGGTCTTTCAATTAACTCATCAGAAGCCAACCTCCTGTCTATCCCCACACAAACCAAGCACCGAACCTGGGGGGACAGAGCTTTCTCCATCGTTGCCCCCTCCCTCTGGAACTCATTCCTGTTAAACATCAGAGACTGCACTGACCCCCCCACCTTCAAAACACACCTCTTCAGACTGGCTTTTAATGTGGGAATAATGTTGTGTTGCTGTTTTAATATTTGAATTCAACTTTTTACATTATATTTTATTTCCTTTTTATCACCGCATCGCATTTGCGGCTCAGTTGAGGCCCTCTCCACGACGTGAGGGCGTGAGACCCCACCCTGTCTGTGTGATCTACGTGTAGGGAGGGGCGTCCCGGTTCTATACTATATCTATATTATGTCAAGAGTTACATTTAGGTGCACAATGGCTCTTGCAAGCTCTTTTATCAAACACGCTAACGCTAGCTACGTAAATATGACGCTCTATGTATAAAAACTAGGGCTGTCCAGTTAACGCGTTAATAACGCGTTAACATTTTTTAACGCCACTAATTATTTTAACGCGATTAACGCATGTGTATTTTTTTTCCTCGGCCGCCCCGTAGTTTCAGAGCGCATCGAGTTTAAAATACCATCTACAAGCTGATGCTGACAGCCCCGCTCCTGCCGCCCGCTTGTGGCAGACCACACTTCCACGCTCACCGGCAGGCACCGACTGGCTATCGGGAGGACCGGGAGGGTGTGTGTATGTGTGGCCCGAGCGAGAGAGAGAGAGAGACCTTACGTGCATTGTTGTTAGCATCTGGTGCTAGCTAGCTGCGCTAACGGATATAAGGAGCTGTTTAAATGAAAACAGAGGAGCGACATTTCGCCACAACTGCGCCGAGCACTTGACTTTATGCAGGAAGCCAGACAGTGGGACATTGTCAGACATGGGCACGAAAGGTCAGCACAATAAGCACGGATAGCTTGCAACATGATTGCAGCGTCCAGGCAGCTCCCGTTCGAGCATATGCCTTGAGTTGCACATAGCTCCAACGATCTCACACACACACACACACACACACACACACACACACACCATTTGTATTGTATTATTGTATGAGAGGTTCCAGGTTGAATTGAGGCGAATATTTGTAATGTTCAGAGGTTGTTGTGTTTAATATTCATGAGAATATTTGTCATTGTTCAAATGTTAATAAACATTAGCATAAAGCATATTTGTCCACTCATATGTTGATAAGAGTATTACAAACTTGAAAAATATTCCTCTAAGGTACATTTAGAACAGATCAAAAATGTGCGATTAATTTGCGATTAATCGCGATTAACTATGGACAATCATGCGATTAATCGCGATTAAATATTTTAATCGACTGACAGCCCTAATAAAAACAAAACAAAACTTAACTTCTTATATCTTTCTCCACTTAAATAAACTTTCTTTCCTCTTGTTCGTTCTCTCTATGTCTGGTCATACATCAATCTGTTCCACGTAGCGCGCCCCCTAGAGGCCTGAAGCACTTCCGGAATGTTTTTTTTTTGTAATGTCTTTTTTTTTTGTAATGTGTTTTTCGGTTGTATGTGCTTTTGACTTTGCATATCGTTTTTGTATTTGCAGCGTTTTTCTGTTGCGTTTGTTTTCGGGGTTTGTGTGTTGTAGGTTTAGCTTGCATCATTTCTGTAAATGCAGCGTTTTTCTGTTGTATGTGTTTTCAGGGTTTGTTGGTTTTTCATTTCATTATTTGCAGGTGTTTCCTGCTTATGTCTGTGTTGTTGGCCGTTGTTTAGCGTTTGCACCTGCCGGCCACCGTAAATATGTAATATGTAATATATTACTTTTTTTTAGTAACGACCCCATCTCTGATAGTTATATAATGTCATCTTTGACAACTGTTTTAAATTCGACAAACAAATAAGCTCAGTTGTCAAGGCAAGTTTATTTATATAGCACAAGGCAATTCAAAGTGCTTTACAAAAAATGAAAGACATTAAGAAAATGGCATTTAAAATTAGTCATTAAAAAGAAAAGATAATAAAATAAACATTAAAAGAAAAAATACATGGATAAAAGTTACAGTGCAGTCTAAGATATGAATAGTTCAATTAAAAGCAGCGACAAAAAGAAAAGTCTTCAGCCTGGATTTAAAAGTAGTCAGAGTTGCAGCGGACCTGCAGGTTTCTGGGAGTTTGTTCCAGATATTTGGAGCATAATAACTAATCGCTGCTTTACCATGTTTAGTTCTGACTCTGGGGACAGAAAGCCAGGGGCGGACTGGCCATCGGGACGAATCCCGATGGGCCGGTACTGAAGTGGGCCGGTCGGACGATGTGGGCCAGCCGCGTCTATCGTTTTTCCAACCCAGTTTAGATTTAACCACGCCCACTTCCACATTACGCAAGGATCGATGTAGCTCTACGCGATAGCGTCATAGACACGGCACACCCGCGAAATCTGAATCTGACAAGCGAAATACCGTCCTTTTAAAAGCCGCATATTAATATACAATATAATAGTGCTTCTTTGTCAATATGACTGACGACCACACTTATGCAGTGCTGAGGTAATGTTAATTCATCAATTAATATTAATTCCTGATGGATATAAGAGGGATACATTAGCAAACATATGTATATATAGCTAGGGTGACCAGATGTCCTGCTTTGCGCGGGACTGCACAGCATTTTCACGACTTTTGGTGCGTCCCGCAAATTGAGACGATGTCCCGCATATTTCATTTCGATTGGCTAAAACGCTTTTCTAAAATCAAATTTATCCAATGGCTGTTGAGAATGCAGGGAAGGCTATCATCACGGGGGTGTGTTTGCTGTCAATCAAACTGTAACTCACGGCGGGTGCTGCCGGTCAAGTGTTAACCAATGAGAGTAACTCACTCACACACACACCCCCCCGCGGTCCCGCCAAACAACGAACAACGAAAGTCAAAAATCACAGGCGACGCAGCAGGTTATGGAAAATGGAGCAAACTGAAACTACAGCTAAGAAGAAAAGAAGATGCACATACAACAAAGACTGGGAAGACACTTACCCGTGGGTGAAGCCAGTGCAGGGCGACTCTCTAGTGGTCAGCTTTTTTAAAAAGAAAAGTGTATCTTTCGGTAACTTTTTTGAGAGAATTAAGCATAAATCTGTCAACTGTTCAAAACAGCCTTCAATGAAATAGCGTCAAAATCACAAACTGGCTGAAACTATACAGTGAATTGGAGAAATTACAGCACAGAGTTTTCTACTACGACACAGATAGTATAATCTATGTGACAAGACAGGGGCAGTCTCCAGTACTTTCATGGTAGTGGTCAGCTTTTTTAAATACAAAAGTGTATCTTTCAGTAACCTTTTGAGAGAATTAAGCATAAATCTGTCAAATGTTCAAAACAGCCTTGTTTCACTGAAATAGCCTCAAAATCACAAACTGCCATTAAGAGTCAGAATCCTAACAAAATCTACTCAGAGTACTTCATGGTAGTGGTCAGCTTTTTTAAACATAAAAGTGTATCTTTCGGTAACTTTTTGAGAGAATTTAAGCATAAATCTGTCAAATGTTCAAAACCGCCTTGTTTTTCACTGAAATAGCGTAAAAATCACAAACTGGCTGAAACTGTACAGTTAATTGGAGAAATTACAGCACAGAGTTTTCTACTACGACACAGATAGCATAATCTATGTGACAAGACAGGGGCAGTCTCCAGTACTTTCATGATAGTGGTCAGCTTTTTTTAAATACAAAAGTGTATATTTCAGTAACCTTTTGAGAGAATTAAACATAAATCAGTCAAATGTTCAAAACAGCCTTCAATGAAATAGCCTCAAAATCACAAAATGCCATTAAGAGTCAGATGCTTTATGACATCTAATAAAACAGAGTACTTTCATGGTAGTGGTCTGCTTTTAAAAAGAAAAGTGTATCTTTCGGTAACATTTTTGAGAGAATTAAGCATAAATCTGTCAAATGTTCAAAGCAGCCTTCACTGAAATAGCCTCAAAATCACAAAATGCCATTAAGAGTCAGATGCTTTACGAAATCTACTCAAACAGAGTACTTTCTACAGATGACTCCCCCCCCACTCAACGCAATAAGTCCCATCCCACTCAGCAAATCATATAAAACTAAGGACCCCACTAAGACGACCGTTGAAAACTAGCCATGGATCTGAGAAAAACCAAGTCTGATGTAGCCTACCCTTATTATCACCAGGATAAAGGATAGGGGTTTAATGACTGGATTTTACAAAGTAGGGGAGAGGATGTTCCCGAAGAAGAGCTCTCCTCTATATCATATCCATGTAAGGTCTTTAGTACAAAAGAGGACCATGATAACATGACATATGAAGAATATCTTTCTTTAAAAGATGGTATTTTAGATAACCTTTATAGAAACAGTATATCTCATACCACTCGGCAAGATCTCAAACGACAATTAGCAGAAAAGAAAAGAAAAAGTAAAGAAAAACGAAGAAAAAGAAAAAGCAAAATGAAAAGGAGAAGAAAAATGAAAAGCAGACGCAGAATGCGAATGAAAAGAAAAGGGGTAAAAGGACGGAAAACGAAAAAGACAAAAAGAAGGAAGGTGTCCTGTGTCAACTAGAGGATGGTGTTGTAGAGCCATTACCGGATCATAATAATCTTATAGATCATCTACCGCTAACCGACTGCTGCGAATGTGTTGAGCAAATACCAAAAGCAATGGCAGAGCTTTGCTTCAATATTATGAGAGGAAATGCGATACTGTGGAATTGCCCTAATTGGCGACAGTGCCAGAACACGTATTAAAAGACGGTTGGAGGATCTCTATTCTAGTATCGGTTGTCATTACATCGAAGGATACGCCAAAACGTGTGACAACATTGACAAAGCTTTTGAAGACAATTATATGGTACCTGCCCTTACAGCTAAACAAATCCTCTCCTCTCTAGTGGTCAGCTTTTTTAAAAAGAAAAGTGTATCTTTCGGTAACTTTTTTGAGAGAATTAAGCATAAATCTGTCAACTGTTCAAAACAGCCTTCAATGAAATAGCGTCAAAATCACAAACTGGCTGAAACTATACAGTGAATTGGAGAAATTACAGCACAGAGTGTACATTCTAGTATCGGTTGTCATTACATCGAAGGATACGCCAAAACGTGTGACAACATAGACAAAGCTTTTGAAGACAATTATATGGTACCTGCCCTTACAGCTAAACAAATCCTACGCCAGGTATTCAACAGACCCCAAGAAGCACAAGAAGCCCCAGAAAGGATTACATTCAGAGCTAATGATGGTGAAGAAGAAGCAAAGCAGATTATAATCGTTGCGGGTGAAAGGATAGAGAATTTGCATGTGATGTTAATGCATTTATCTGATATAAGGAATGCATTCGTATACTTCCAAGAGACTCCTAAACATCTACTTGGGCAGTGTGAATTGAACGATATACCGATCACTGTAAATGAAACGCGGAGAGAAGCAGCAGTGCAAATCGTTAAGTCAATTACCTTGTATGCACTACGACATTAACTTGGTAAAATGTGTGTTTTTATGAAAATGTGTTGAATGATGTGTTTTCAATTAAACAACCATAACAAAATGAAAATGTGTTTTTATTTTTGCTTTCATATACAGTAATAGTATTGTAAACGAAACATTTAAAGTGTATCATGTGCTCTCATTGTACGCTCTGTTTTTAGATGCAATGCATCTTTGTGTCAAAAACAGAGCGTACAATGAGCACATGATACAGCTCTGAATGTAATCCTTTCTGGGGCTTCTTGTGGTCTGTTGAATACCTGGCGTAGGATTTGTTTAGCTGTAAGGACAGGTACCATATAATTGTCTTCAAAAGCTTTGTCTATGTCGTCACACGTTTTGGCGTATCCTTCGATGTAATGACAACCGATACTAGAATAGAGATCCTCCAACCGTCTTTTAATATGTGTTCTGGCACTGTCGCCAATTTGGGCAATTCCACAGTATCGTGCTTTTCCTCTCATTATATTGAAGCAAAGCTCTGCCATTGCTTTTGGTATTTGCTCAACACATTCGCAGCAGTCGGTTAGCGGTAGATGATCTATAAGATTATTATGATCCGGTAATGGCTCTACAACACCATCCTCTAGTTGACATTTCTTCACTTTGTTCCTTTTTCTTTTCACCTTCCTTCTTTTTGTCTTTTTCATTTTCCGTCCTTTTACACCTTTTCTTTTCATTTGCATTCTGCGGCTGCTTTTCATTTTTCTTCTCCTTTTCATTTTGCTTTTTCTTTTTCTTCGTTTTTCTTTACTTTTTCTTTTCTGCTAATTGTCGTTTGAGATCTTGGCGAGTGGTATGAGATATACTGTTTCTATAAAGGTTATCTATAATACCATCTTTTAAAGAAAGATATTCTTCATATGTCATGTTATCATGGTCCTCTTTTGTCCTAAAGACCCTACATGGATATGATATAGAGGAGAGCTCTTCTTCGGGAACATCCTCTCCCCTACTTTGTAACATCCAGTCATTAAGCCCATATCCGTTATCCTGGTGATAATAAGGGGAGGCTACATCACATTTGGTTTTTCTCAGATCCATGGCTAGTTTTCAACGGTCGTCTTAGTGGGGTCCTTAGTTTTATATGATTTGCTGAGTGGGGTGGGACTTATTGCGTTGAGTGGTAGGAGTCATCTGTAGAAAGTACTCTGTTTGAGTAGATTTCGTTAAGATTCTCACTCTTAATGGCAGTTTGTGATTTTGAGGCTATTTCAGTGAAACAAGGCTGTTTTGAACATTTGACAGATTTATGCTTAATTCTCTCAAAAGGTTACTGAAAGATACACTTTTGTGTTTAAAAGCTGACCACTACCATGAAGTACTCTGAGTAGATTTCGTTAGGATTCTGACTCTTAATGGCAGTTTGTGATTTTGAGGCTATTTCAGTGAAACAAGGCTGTTTTGAACATTTGACAGATTTATGCTTAATTCTCTCAAAAGGTTACTGAAAGATACACTTTTGTATTTAAAAAAAGCTGACCACTACCATGAAGTACTCTGAGTAGATTTCGTTAGGATTCCCACTCTTAATGGCATTTTGTGATTTTGAGGCTATTTCAGTGAAGGTTGCTTTGAACATTTGACAGATTTATGCTTAATTCTCTCAAAAATGTTACCGAAAGATACACTTTTCTTTTTAAAAGCAGACCACTACCATGAAAGTACTCTGTTTTATTAGATTTCATAAAGCATCTGACTCTTAATGGCAGTTTGTGATTTTGAGGCTATTTCAGTGAAGGCTGCTTTGAACATTTGACAGATTTATGCTTAATTCTCTCAAAAATGTTACCGAAAGATACACTTTTCTTTTTAAAAGCAGACCACTACCATGAAAGTACTCTGTTTTATTAGATTTCGTAAAGCATCTGACTCTTAATGGCATTTTGTGCTTTTGAGGCTATTTCATTGAAGGCTGTTTTGAACATTTGACTGATTTATGTTTAATTCTCTCAAAAGGTTACTGAAAGATACATTTTTGTATTTAAAAAAGCTGACCACTATCATGAAAGTACAGGAGACTGACCCTGTCTTGTCACATAGATTATACTATCTGTGTCGTAGTAGAAAACTCTGTGCTGTAATTTCTCCAATTCACTGTACAGTTTCAGCCAGTTTGTGATTTTGAGGCTATTTCATTGAAGGCTGTTTTGAACATTTGACAGATTTATGTTTAATTCTCTCGAAAGGTTACTGAAAGATACACTTTTGTATTTAAAAACTGACCACTACCATGAAGTACTCTGAGTAGATTTCGTAAAGCATCTGACTCTTAATGGCATTTTGTGATTTTGAGGCTATTTCAGTGAAGGCTGCTTTGAACATTTGACAGATTTATGCTTAATTCTCTCAGAAATGTTACAGAAAGATACACTTTTCTTTTTAAAAGCAGACTACTACCATGAAAGTACTCTGTTTTATTAGATTTCGTAAAGCATCTGACTCTTAATGGCATTTTGTGATTTTGAGGCTATTTCATTGAAGGCTGTTTTGAACATTTGACTGATTTATGTTTAATTCTCTCAAAAGGTTACTGAAAGATACACTTTTGTATTTAAAAAAGCTGACCACTATCATGAAAGTACTGGAGACTGCCCCTGTCTTGTCACATAGATTATACTATCTGTGTCGTAGTAGAAAACTCTGTGCTGTAATTTCTCCAAATCACTGTACAGTTTCAGCCAGTTTGTGATTTTTACGCTATTTCAGTGAAAAACAAGGCTGTTTTGAACATTTGACAGATTTATGCTTAAATTCTCTCAAAAAGTTACTGAAAGATACACTTTTATGTTTAAAAAAGCTGACCACTACCATGAAATACTCTGAGTAGATTTCGTTAGGATTCTGACTCTTAATGGCAGTTTGTGATTTTGAGGCTATTTCAGTGAAACAAGGCTGTTTTGAACATTTGACAGATTAATGCTTAATTCTCTCAAAAGGTTACTGAAAGATACACTTTTGTATTTAAAAAAAGCTGACCACTACCATGGAAGTACTGGAGACTGCCCCTGTCTTGTCACATAGATTATACTATCTGTGTCGTAGTAGAAAACTCTGTGCTGTAATTTCTCCAATTCACTGTACAGTTTCAGCCAGTTTGTGATTTTTACGCTATTTCAGTGAAACAAGGCTGTTTTGAACATTTGACACATTTATGCTTAATTCTCTCAAAAAGTTACTGAAAGATACACTTTTGTGTTTAAAAGCTGACCACTACCATGAAGTACTCTGTTTGAGTAGATTTCAGCACACAGGGTCTCTACTGTAAACAGAAAAAACATAACATTTTTAAGTATCTAATAATATACTATCCACATAATATACTAGTTTAACCCCTACCAAAAAAAACAACATTT
This sequence comes from Harpagifer antarcticus, assembly GCA_902827135.1. Classification (NCBI taxonomy): domain Eukaryota; kingdom Metazoa; phylum Chordata; class Actinopteri; order Perciformes; family Harpagiferidae; genus Harpagifer; species Harpagifer antarcticus. The sequence continues at coordinate 667,533 of CADEHL010001345.1, forward strand.
AATAATTACATGATATTATAAAATAAAATAAAGAAAGTACTTACCAGAGCTTTTCAAGATCAGACACAGGTCAACAAAATATGCATAGAGGAGGTATGGTGCTGGCTCATTAGCACTCTCACTCTTCTTAGAATGATCCTGTGCAATTTTTAAAAGTTGAACTCCTATCCCCTTATAAACCAAAATAACAATAGCCCTTAATTAACACTAATCATTTAAAAACCCTTACATCTAATTTAGAGAGGACAAATAAAAAGTGTAAGGTGACTGTTTTAAACTAATTCCACCACATATATATCTTATTTTAACCCTATAATGTATTTACTTAAAAAGAGTCCTCTCCTGCTGAAAATCAGGTATGCCGGTCGCCATGTCTCTGCTTTAAAGAGTCCTTTATCCAGGTGCTTAACGATGCATCTTTTGCCCCCCACAGAGTGAAACTTAGTTATCACTATTAAAACATAAATAAGATCTTTTTAAAATTAATATGAATACCCTCTTTGCAAACAGATACTTCCTTTTAGTTAACAGTTTCACAAAAACTTGAGAAGAAACATGAGGAGCCCTCTGTAAAAGTGAGAGTCTTTACCAGTCAAACCTTTTTTGTTGCATACAGCAAAATTCTAATATTACACCCTCACATAACTTCATATTGGGCTTCCTTATAGTTGTGTGAAGTAATTATAAAAAAGACAATATCATGGGAGGAATAGGATATTTATTATTTCCCTCTTCAGAGAGACTTTCTTATAGTCAATAAAGTAATTACACATTAGTTCAAAATCCATACAAACTAAAGAGAATATCCCTAGGTATCACTATTAAAAACCTAAATAAGCTCTTTTTAAATGAGTATGAATAACCTCTTTGCAAAACAGATACTTCCTTGTAGTTAACAGTTTCACAAAAACTTGAAAAGAAACATTCTTAGCAAACACATATCATTTAAAACAAAACCCTGAATCAAATCTAGAGAGGACAATAACGTTTTTAGGTGTCTTAGTGAGTGAAAAATAATGGCTGTTTTATTTAGTTTGAACGTCTTAACTAACTAACTCCATCCCCTCGCTTCTCACTTCACAGAGGGTGTCTTAATCAACATATAGATTAACATCCCAGGCTTATCTCAAACCCCCACATCAAAAGGCCAACTCCAACGTGTGTGTGTGTGTGTGTGTTAATTGTTCTTAAAGGTAGGGGGAGGTCATTTTGGAGAAACCAGCTCGAGTGTATTAGAAAATACACAACCGGGGAAAAATCTGCCACTTACTCACAGAGCCCCTCCTCCAGTATACATGAACGCGCGCATGACCAAAAGAGGGCACGAGATAAGTTTGTGCACAGATCTCTGACTGTAGGCGTCTGACCCCCGCGCAGCTGCGGCATTCGTTTCTTGACTGGCTCTCCGAACGGATGGCGGTAAGTTGTCACAGGCATCTCTTGGTCATTTTTCTTTTTGAAAGGTGACTTGGTAAGTGGAAATTACTGTCTTTTATTTAGTTATGAGCATATTTCTATTTTCATCTAATTCCACCCCCCACAATCTCATAGCCATAGGAAGGGGTGGAGAAAGGGGGGAGAGGCCTGGGCTGGGAGGGGGCGGGGGGCTAGGCCGTCTCACTCATAGAGACACCTAGATTAACATCATAGGCTTATAACACACCACATCAAAGGGCAAAACATCAAAGGCTAATTAGATTAGATAACCCTGAGGGGACAGGGACCAGACAGCATAACTTCAAAGAGACTACCTTAATCGAACACATCAAAGAATTAGACAACAAGAGCACTCCACAGGGGGGCATTTCACACCTACCCGTTATAACACCTCACCCCTCACATCAAAGGGTCTCAAACAATGGGAGGCGGGACTTAGCTCTGATCAAAGGATCTCAACCAATGGGAGGCGGGACCTAGCTCATTTGCATAATTGGGGGCGTGTCACCTGTCACTTTTTTATGCATACTAATGAGACGAAAGCGGCATGAATATAACTACTCACATGGCGGTGAATACGACGTCAAAAGACACAGAGAATGTGATTCTCACAAGAAACGTGTTGCTCTAAAAGAGACATCCCACTCTATGGAGACATTCCTACTCAAACCAAAAAATGATGGCCACTCAGACAAGGTAACAGCAGCAGAAATAACCAGTGTTTACCATACAGTGCAACACTCCCAATCATACCGGTGAAATGACTATGGTAACAAGCTAGCGCCGACCATTTGTCCAGACTCTGAGATAGCAAAGAAAATGTCATGTGGTCGTGCAAAAGCAGCGTCCATAATAACAGATGTGCTTGCCCCTGCCTCTGTGGAGAGTTGTTTGACAGAGTTAAAGACACCAGTGGTCCATAGTGACAAAATAGCCCACACACCATTTTTTTCAGTGGCTTCAGATGCTTCAAATCATGGCACTATAAAACTCTTCCCACTGTCTCTGAGATATTGGACTCCAGAGTTGGGTTTGAAAAGCAAGATCCTTGACTTCTATGAGGATAGTGATGAGTCAGCTGCTACCATACACCACCAGATTACAAGCAAGCTAGAATAAAATGGTCTGCAACCTGACATGATTTCAGTATACACTGCCGACAATGCAAGTGTAAATTACGGGAGAAACAATTCAGTTTTATAGAAGCTACAAGCAGACAACAGTGGCATCATTAAGGCTAACTGTATGGCCCACATAGTGCACAACAGTGCAAAGCATGCTGGAGACAGGTTGAACATTGACATTGAGCTAGTAGTGAACAAAACATTCAGTCACTTTTCCTCATCTGCAAAACGTACAGAAGAATTGAAAGCAGTGTTCACCTTTGTGGAAGAAAAATATCAAGTTGTGCGGAGACACGTACCCACAAGATGGTTGAGTCTGTGGCCTGCTGTCAAGAGGCTACATGACAGCTGGAGAGCTATCAAGAGCTACTTCTTGTCACTGGGAGAGGATAAGTGCCCAAATTCACTGTGGCAGCTGTTCAAAAATGATGAGGATGGTGATGGGAAACCCCTAGAGCTACAGGTGTACCTGTCCTTCCTCAATAATGTGCTGAAAATCTTCCACGATGTTGTGCTGCTATTGGAGAGAGAGGACGGGACCGTATGTGAGCTATATGACATGATGCTCACTCTCAAGACAAAGCTCCAACAACGACAGATTGATTCCTTCTTTGGAATGGAGACCAGTGCTATCCTCCAACAGTTTCCAGACCAAAAGGCAGCAGCAATCAAACATGATCTTTCCAAGTTCTACCAGGCTGCTCTCAACTACCTTGAGAAGTGGTATGACTTCACAGACAACAACTACCAGAAGAATGTTGCAAGTTTGGCACTGAAGAGCAAGTTCACATTCTCCCATCTCTGTGATGCAGTGGAGGTCCTACAGATAAGGGGGAAAATAGACATGGATGAACTGTATGATGAATACTGTGTGACTTTGCCACGCCAGCAGGACGTTGTGGAGAGAAGAGCTCCTGTTGTGGAGAAGTGGTCCACCTTGCTTCAAGGCACAAACACACCAAATCTGACTGCTGTGGCATCCTTTCTCTTAAGCATCCCCATCACTAATGCTTCGGTAGAGAGAGTGTTTTCCCTCATGACGGCAGCGTGGACTGACCAGCAGAACCGGTGCTCTGTGGAGCTTATCAAGTCTGAAATTCAAGTCAAGACCAACTTTGAATACAGTTGTAAGGAATTCTACACCTATGCACTCAAGGAGAAGGCCTTATTGGAAGCTGCACGCTCAAGCATAAAGTACAAAGTCAAGAAGAGCATCTAAGGCAGGGATCACCAACTACATTTGTCCAAGGGCCAAAATGTATCCAATAGACACTATCGCGGGCCAGCGGGGGGGGGCATGAATACATGCTCTGAAAGTAATCAGAATACAGTTACAGTTACGTGTCTTAAAAAAGTAACGTGTTCAGGTTACTTTTAGAATACTTTTGGAATACTTTCTTTTTCCATAACAGATGGGTATGTTTTGGTGAGCAGGAGACACTTGTTTTACTGTTTTAATGGCTTATCAATAACTCAAACACAACATCTTGGTGTCATTCTGGACAGCTCCCTCTCATCTGCACCCCACATAACATCACCCGGACTGCATTCTCCTACTGTAAACCTTTCCTTAGAATATGTTATGAATTGTAAGGTGTCCTTGGGTGCTTTGAAAGGCGCCCCTAAATAGAATGAATTATCATTATTATTATTATTATTATTATTATTATTATTATTATTATTATTATTATTATTATTATTATCTGAAACGATGTAATAACTTTTAAAACTTGTTCCAGTCACTTGCCCCATGCATTCAGCAGCAGCAGGCCATTCGCTTTGATTTGATCCCGTTATAAATGTCATCATTTCGACAATAAAGAAATGCTACATCAACGTTATCTTGCACATTTTATCTAACCATCTCCGTTTCTAACTTTCAATATATTTTAAAAGAGATCTCTCTCTCTCATCTGCGTGCGGGGGCGGGGCCTCACAGACACGCTGCATCTCTCACTCGCTCACAGATATGCTGCAGCGCTGTGCAGTGTGCACACAGTTCTGCCGGTAATGAATATTACATTTTGTGAGGAAACTTTTCCACCAATAATTCCAATAAGTATTCCAAAATGTATTCACTTCAGGTTTACGAAAGTAACTGTAATCAGATTACTCGTTTTTCAAATGTAACGTCAGCTGAATACAGTTAGCCTACTTGATTTTTGCATTCTGATTACGTAACGCCGTTACATATATTCCGTTACAACCCAACCCTGCTTCTAGGCTACTGTCCCGCAGCTCCTGCCTCTCTGTTGGACTCTGTCGCAGCGGGGCTGCTGCTGTGGTGCGGAGCGCACAAAGCAGACTATTCACAACGAAGGATCACTTCTTCTTCTTCAAGGAAGGGAAGGTTTCGCAGTACGCAGTCTACTGTCCCGCAGCTGCTGCCTCTCTGTTGGACTCCGGTACTGCACCTTACTCACGAGACGTTGTAAAAAAAAAAAATGGGTGGGGGGCGAACGCAGTAACCACTCCGCCAACGCCACAGTCACTCCCGTCTGCGGGCCGGATGAGAATGTCTGGCGGGCCGGATGTGGCCCGCGGGCTGCCAGTTGGTGGTCACTGATCTAAGGTAAGATAAACTTTGTTTAGAATAAAGACTAAGAGTAGGATATTGTGGGCCAATGTGGTGTTAGATTTTAATACGGTGCTGCTATTCTTGTGTTTCTGTTTCACTGCCAGGTGCTTTCCATGGTGCTGGAAGTGCATAGACATAGCCTGTGACGGGGCCCACCTGCTGTTGCTGTGACAAAACTGAAAGCTATTTTATTTTATGTATTATTATGTTTTTGTTCCCTCCTGGCCAGTTTTGATTTGTATTTATGGTTTTATTTTATCTATTAATTTATGTTGTGCCTACTTTTACAGTTAATACACTAGTTGAATTAGGAAGATGCATTTCTAAACACTTGAAGTGAATAATGCCTGCTGCCTTGGTTAACCTTAGTTTACTTGTTACTTGTTACTGCATTGTTACTGCATTTTGACTGCACTTTCTGCTCTGTTGCTACATTTGGTTTGTCTGTTTTTACTAACCGGTATCAGTATGTTGTTACTTCGGCATCATTTTGAAACGTGTATTACAATTAAATCACGGTCAAATATGTTCATCTTGTTGTAGTTGTAGCCCCCTTGCCAGCGATTCTCTCTCTAGTTTAGCATACTCAGCCCGACTCAGCCTGGTTGTTCCTAGCCCTAGAACCACGATTTTATGGGGCCAGAAAAACTGTGAATTAGGACCCGGTAATAGGCCAAGTGGCCCGGCACGGCTCGGCACGCTTAAAGCGAGCTACCTAATGCAGTGGAAACGCGCCAGGCCACCCCGGGCCAGCATAACGTAGCCTACTTTCCACTTGCCCGCTCGGGCGACTATAAATATTGCTTTAAAAAAATTGTCCTGTGGTATTGGTATTTTGACTAGCAATTTAGTTAAATTGTTTCGTTTATCAACGCTACAACATAGCGTTCCGTGAGTTGTTGGGTGAAAAGCAAACAGCTGTTTGCTGCGGAGCGCAGCGCGAGCAGGCTCCCGTGAGCGAGCTCCTTCACTACAGACTATCGCGCCACCTAACCATTCGCCAAATGTTTTTAATACCAGCGGTAACCGGCCAAGCGCCGGGCAAAAAACAATCTTCAAATAAAAGAAAGTCACCGGAGGAGTTAAAGGAGAGTGACAGGGAGCATGAGAAGAAGAGGGAGAGAAAGTTTCAGCCAGCTTGATCGATGGAGTTGGCTTCTAGTGGTGCAGTGACACGTCCTAAAACCCTTTTAGAATCTATCAATTAGAATTATGATTCGAAAATGATAAAAGTAAACATGTGGAGATTATCCGGCTGAACAAAACGTGCATTTATCAAACAGGTTCGTTTTCCACAGACCTTATTTCCAGCTATTTTCCAAAACCCTGTGGAGAAATCCCATTGCTTTTCGTCGAGGGAACCCGCAGCTTACTTCCTGGTTTTAGGACGCGTCACTGGCTGCACCTCTCAATATGATGGCAATATAAACAAGGTCTTCTGTCGGCTATGTACATCAATGCCGACCTATGCTGACAAGTAGGCTAAGTGAAGAGTAGACAGTATAAAGGTATTGGCGGAATGTCCCAGCAGTTTAGGATAATGAAGGTTCTAATCAAATCAATTACATAGCCATTACATGTCTAACTCCTAATGACAGGAAGGCAGAAAGCACATTATACAAATAATAATACTCATAATAATAGCAGACATTTTTTAACAATGACCACAATATCATTATTTTAATAAACCAAATGAACAATTGAGGAAAATGAGGAAGAACTGATGATTCAAATGTTGTAGTACAACTGGTAATGTAGTTAGTGCATAAATTACTATTGCAACAAATGTGTTAATTTTCTTCATTATTAGTTGATTTTTTTTTGGACGAATGCTCCGGGCCAGTGGTTACAATGGTGGGGCCAGTGATAATACAAGTCCGGGCCGGTGGACTTACCCTTAATGTCTACCTCTGCGGTAAGTCACTATTACCCACCCCCCCCCCCCCCCCCCCCCCCCCGTCAACAATTTACTAGCGGTATTTAGCTACTTGCAGTACCGCGGTGGGCCGGCGGTACCGAAGTGGGCCGGTCGAGAGTCCCGGGCTGATTTGTAGTCCCAGTCCGCCCCTGCAGAAAGCTGACCAGTCCCAGAGGACCTGAGAGATCTGGATGGTTCATCATTTAGCAGGAGGTCATAAATGTATGTTGGGCCTAAACCATTCAAAGCTTTATAAACCAGCAGCAGCTGATTTAGTAACTGTTTTAATGTGACTGCTGAAACTCAGGTCAGAGTCCGTGACTACACCTAGATTTCTAGCTTTATCTGTTGTTTTGAACATTGCAGACTGAAGCTCAGCGCTAACTTTTATACGTTCTGCCTTGGCTCCAAAAACCATTACCTCAGTTTTGTCTTTGTTTAATTGGAGAAAGTTCTGACACATCCAGTCATTGATTTGTGCAATGCACTTACTCAGTGTTTGAATTGGAGCATAGTCTCCTGGTGAAATTGTTACGTAAATCTGTGTGTCATCCGCATAGCTAACTTATTTTGTTGTTTTTCATTATTTGAGCCAGTGGTAGCATGTAGATGTTAAAGAGAAGAGGCCCCAAGATGGAGCCTTGAGGTACCCCACATAGACATAGACATAGACATACTTTATTGTCATTTCAACAAGACACAGAGTGTACTATTACAACAAAATTTCATTGTACTGGCTTACAGGAACAGGACAATATAAAAACTTGCAAAAATTGGACATATAAATAGATAATAGTGACGTGGTGCTGATAAAATAAAGTGTGTGTTTAAAATATAAAGACTTACTACACATATAAATAAAATAGACATACTATATAAAAAAGATGTGCTCTTTACACAGCGTAATGTAATCTTTATGTTACTGGTCTACTTGCTGTTCAGCAGTCTGAAGGCATGGAGGAAAAAGCTATTGCAGAATCTGGCTGTTTTGCTCTTAATGCGGAACCTATTGCCGGAGGGCAGCAGGGAGAACAGAGCATGGTGAGGATTGACAGTGCCAGGGCTCGACATTAACGACTGCCCGTTGGCCCGGGGCCATCTAGTATTTAGCTCGGGCAATGAAGCCACACCTGCTGGTTGCCCGATCGGGCAATCTATTATGCCAGTATCATGCAAAATTGTAGACCTGCACCAGGCTGGGAAGACTGAATCTGCAATAGGTAAGCAGCTTGGTGTGAAGAAATCAACTGTGGGAGCAATTATTAGAAAATGGAAGACATACAAGACCACTGATAATCTCCCTCGATCTGGGGCTCCACGCAAGATCTCACCCCGTGGGGTCAAAATGATCACAAGAACGGTGAGCAAAAATCCCAGAACCACACGGGGGGACTTAGTCAATGACCTGCAGAGAGCTGGGACCAAAGTAACAAAGGCTACCATCAGTAACACACTACGCCGCCAGGGCCTCAAATCCTGCAGTGCCAGACGTGTCCCCCTGCTTAAGCCAGTACATGTCTAGGCCCGTCTGAAGTTAGCTAGAGAGCATTTAGATGATCCAGAAGAGGATTGGGAGAATGTCATATGGTCAGATGAAACCAAAAAATAGAACTCAACTAGACGTGTTTGGAGGAGAAAGAATACTGAGTTGCATCCAAAGAACACCATACCTACTGTGAAACATGGGGGTGGAAACATCATGCTTTGGGGCTGTTTTTCTGCAAAGGGACCAGGACGACTGATCCATGTAAAGGAAAGAATGAATGGGGCCATGTATCGTGAGATTTTGAGTGACAACCTCCTTCCATCAGCAAGGGTTGGGTCAGCTGGGTCTTTCAGCATGACAATGATCCCAAACACACCGCCCGGGCAACGAAGGAGTGGCTTCGTAAGAAGCATTTCAAGGTCCTGGAGTGGTTTTCTGGATTTGTTTTTCTATATTTTGTCTCTCATAGTTGAGGTATACCTAGGATGAAAATTACAGGCCTCTCTCATCTTTTTAAGTGGGGGAACTTGCACAATTGGTGGCTGACAAAATACTTTTTTGCCCCACTGTATATATACAGGACTGTCTCAGAAAATTAGAATATTGTGATAAAGTTCTTTATTTTCTGTAATGCAATTAAAAAAACAAAAATGTCATACATTCTGGATTCATTACAAATCAACTGAAATATTGCAAGCCTTTCATTATTTTAATATTGCTGATTATGGCATACAGCTTAAGAAAACTCAAATATCCTATCTCTAAATATTAGAATATCATGAAAAAGTATACTAGTAGGGTGTTCAACGAATCACTTGAATCGTCTAATTAACTCGAAACACCTGCAAGGGTTTCCTGAGCCTTGAAAAACACTCTGCTTGGTTCAGTACACTAAATCACAAGTATGGGGAAGACTGCTGATCTGACTGCTGTCCAGAGGACCGTCATTGACACCCTCCATCAGGAGGGTAAGACACAAAAATAAATTTCTCAAAGAGCAAGCTGTTCACAGAGTGCAGTTTCAAAGCACATCCACAAAAAGTCTGTTGGAAGGGGGAAATGTGGCAGGAAACGCTGCACAACCAAGAGAGATGACCGCAGCCTTAACAGCATTGTGAAGAAGAGTCGCTTCCAGAATTTGGGGGAGCTTCAAAGACAGTGGACTGAAGCTGGAGTCCAGGTATCAAAAGTCACTGTTCACAGACGTATCCGGGAAATGGGCTACAATAGCCGTATTCCCATGGTCAAGCCACTTCTGAACTCAAGACAACGGAAGAGGCGTCTGACTTGGGCTAAGGAAAAGAAGCACTGGACAGTTGCACAGTGGTCCAAAGTCCTCTTTTCAGACGAAAGCAAGTTTTGTATTTCATTTGGAAGTCAAGGCGCCAGAGTCTGGAGAAAGGCTGGAGAGGAGCAAAATCCAAGTTGCTTGAAATCCAGTGTGAAGTTCCCACAGTCAGCGATGGTTTGGGGAGCCATGTCAGCTGCTGGTGTTGGTCCACTGTGTTTCATCAAGCCCAGAGTAAATGCAGCTGTGTACCAAGAGATTTTAGAGCACTACATGCTTCCGTCTGCTGAAAAGCTCTATGGAGATGAGGAATTCATTTTCCAGCATGATCTGGCACCTGCCCACAGTGCCAAAACCACCAGTAACTGGTGTACTGACCATGGCATTACTGTCCTCGATTGGCCTGCAAATTCCCCTGACCTGAACCCCATAGAGAATATGTGGGGTATTGTGAAGAAGAAGCTGAAAGACACCAGACCCAACAATGCTAATGAGCTAAAGGCCGCTATTGAAGCATCCTGGGCATCCATAGCACCTCAGCAATGCCACAGGCTGATTGCCTCCATGCCACGCCGCATTGATGCAGTAATCCGTGCAAAAGGATTCCCAACCAAGTACTGAGTGCATTAATGGACATTTTCAAATGTTTGATTGTGTTTTGCTGTTATAAATCTTTTTTTTTTACTTGGTCTGAGGAACTATTCTAATTTTTTGAAATAGGATTTTTGAGTTTTCTTAAGCTGTATGCCATAATCAGCAATATTAAAATAATAAAAGGCTTGCAATATTTCAGTTGATTTGTAATGAATCCAGAATGTATGACATTTTTGTTTTTTTAATTGCATTACAGAAAATAAAGAACTTTATCACAATATTCTAATTTTCTGAGACAGTCCTGTATATATTTGTATTAATTACGTTGTTTATAAATTAATCTGAGGGCCGCAAAAAGAGGGGGTGGGGGCCGCCATTTGCCCATCCCTGCTCTAGAAGGTTGATGTGCCAAGTTTCTGTCAGAGGCCAGCCACCACCTATAGCTCTCTCTAGGCAGGTCCCCGCCATTCTGTCAAGGATGCATCTATGAACACCGTGATGTAGGAGGTCACCCGCCCCAGTGGAGGGGCCCCAGTATTGGAGGTTGCCCTCCACTGAGGGGGGGATAGTTACCAGACGTCGTTTGTGCCTCCTGGGATCTAAACGAAGGCCGGCAAACCACCTCTGCAGGCGACGCATATGCAGTAACCCCAGCGGTACCACGAGGTGAGCAGCCGCCATGAGACCCAGAGTCTGCATGATGGTCAAATCTGTCACCGTTGCCCCCTGTCGCAGTCTGCAAACTGCCTGAAGCAGGGATGCCTGTCTGCTCTCCGACAGGGTGGCACATAGTCTGCCTGCATCGAGCAGAATCCCCAGATACTCCATCTGCTGGTGAGGTATGGGACTGCTCTTCTTCCAATTGACCAAGTAAGGACGGCATGCAGCACACATGATGGCACACCTGTGCAATAATCATGCTGTCTAATCAGCATCTTGATATGCCACACCTGTGAGGGGGATGGTTACCAGACGTCGTTTGTGCCTCCTGGGATCTAAACGAAGGCCGGCAAACCACCTCTGCAGGCGACGCATATGCAGTAACCCCAGCGGTACCACGAGGTGAGCAGCCGCCATGAGACCCAGAGTCTGCATGATGGTCAAATCTGTCACCGTTGCCCCCTGTCGCAGTCTGCAAACTGCCTGAAGCAGGGATGCCTGTCTGCTCTCCGACAAGGTGGCACGTAGTCTGCCTGCATCGAGCAGAATCCCCAGATACTCCATCTGCTGGTGAGGTATGGGACTGCTCTTCTTCAAATTGACCAAGTAAGGACGGCATGCAGCACACATGATGGCACACCTGTGCAATAATCATGCTGTCTAATCAGCATCTTGATATGCCACACCTGTGAGGTGGGATGGATTATCTCGGCAAAGAAGAAGTGCTCACTATCACAGATTTTTTCAGATTTGTGAACAATATTTGAGAGAAATGGTTATTTTGTGTATATAGAAAATGTTTTAGATCTTTGAGTTAATCTCATGAAAAATGGGAGCAAAAGTATTGCGTTTATATTTTTGTTCAGTGTACATCAGCGGCCACATACCCTGGGTTTCCCTATTACACGGTCCTCAAACACACACTCAAAGGAAACTCTCCATGAATGACTTTAAAACACATAGGAATGTATATTTGTTTGCATTTATTGACATTACATTTAAAGCAAGAGACTTTCAACTGTTGTCTCTGGCCTGACTGTTGTCAGGCCTGGTCCTTAACCATTTCTTCACCTGTCAAGGCAAGTGCAGCACACCAGTCTCTTCCAAAAAGCAGGCTGCCTGGCATTGTCTTTCTCATTCTATGGGGAGTACAATAAAAAAGAGAATCAGTAGAGAAAGACATGTCATTTTATAACATTCAACAAAATGCTGACAATCGGGTGATGTCTTTAACCTGTTAAACCGGGGCGGGGGCTGCAGGCTTTTTTTTTTTTTTCAAGAAACTGTGTCTCAGGGCTTCTTAACATTTAACAACCTATTAATGTGTGCAAGGCAAGTTTATTTATATAGCACTTTTCAACACAAGGCAATTCAAAGTGCTTTACAAAAAATGAAAGACATTAAGAAAATGGCATTTAAAATCAGTCATTAAAAAGAAAAGCTAATAAAATAAACATTAAAAGAAGAAATACATGGATAAACATTAAAAGAAAAAATACATGGATAAAAGTTACAGTGCAGTCTAAGATATAAATAGTTCAATTAAAAGCAGCGACAAAAAGAAAAGTCTTCAGCCTGGATTTAAAAGTAGTCAGAGTTGCAGGTTTCTGGGAGTTTGTTCCAGATATTTGGAGCATAATAACTGAACGCTGCTTTACCATGTTTAGTTCTGACTCTGGGGACAGAAAGCTGACCAGTCCCTGAAGACCTGAGAGATCTGGATGGTTCATAATTTAGCAGTAGATCAGAAATGTATTTTGGGCCTAAACCATTCAAAGCTTTATAAACCAGCAGCAGTATTTTTGAAATCTATTCTTTGACACACAGGAAGCCAGTGTAAAGACTTCAGAACAGGAGTGATGTGATCCACTTTCTTAGAGTTAGTGAGGACTCGAGCAGCAGCGTTCTGAATCAGCTGCAGCTTCCTAATAGATTTTTTAGTGAGACCTGTGAAGACACCATTGCAGTAGTCGAGTCTACTGAAGATAAAAGCATGGACAAGTTTTTCCAAATCCTGCTGTGACATTAGTCTTTTAATCCTAGATATGTTCTTTAGGTGATAGTAGGCTGATTTAGTAACTGTTTTAATGTGACTGTTGAAACTCAGATCAGAGTCCATGACTACACCTAGATTTCTGGCTTTATCTGTTGTTTTGAACATTGCAGATTGAAGCTCAGCGCTAACTTTTATACGTTCTGCCTTGGCTCCAAAAAACATTAGTGTAAGTGTAGTAGTAGTAAGTGTACCTTAGTTAACGCACTTCGGATCTGCACAAACAAGATATCAGATTAAAGCTGAGATTCCACAGATTCTCAAGGTATAAGTATCATCACTGTGCAACCAAAACTCAGGCCAGTGAAGGCAAACCCAGATAATACACCATGTAGCTTTACGGGGCCAAAACGGCAAATATGTCATTTTCAAAACTCATGAAGGCTCTGGACAAAGAAGCCAGACTTATGACTTCAAGATTTTTGATGCTTTTATATCAGACAGAGGATCAATGAATGGAAACAAAGTAAGCAGAAGAGAATTTCAAACTTGATAACACCTCTCTGCTGGTCTGTTCCACTTGACTTAACATTTTAAACCCTATCTTGTCTAGCCAGGTCCACTCTACTCTTGTGTTCTGTTTAACTTGTCTGATTAATCAGAATGTAAGTGATTACCTACCTTTGAGAAGATACTGCGGAAGAAGCGGGAGAAGCAATTGCTGCTCCTCTTTGGCTTGTTCTCCTCAACATCGTCTTTGTTTTTGCTGAGACGCTCAGAGTCAGGCTGACACTGGACAAGAGAGATCTGGCTGAGGGTTTCGTCATCCTCATCATCAGAGTCGGTAAACTGATGAACCAATGTTATAGAGCTGGCAGAAGACAGAGATGAGTCATTTTTGATAGCTCCCGGTGTCTGGTCCTTGTCCTCTATGTCCACTAACTGTAGCGGAATGGACCTACTAGCAGCATTGCAGGATGTGGTGGAGGGTGTTTCTTGAGAACAAAGAGAGCCCTGTTTGTACTCTCCACTGCTCCTAGATGTCAAGTCAGCACTAGCATAACTGAAGGGGGCATCTAAATGTTCCAATGGCTGAGTCTTTCTCTTGCACCATCTACTGAAACTTCTCATCCACTGAGACCTTTCTTTCTTTCCTTTACCACTAGGCAGTCTCATGACCATTGTCTGGGTCGTGGGAGACTCAGGGTCCTCCAGTGTGTTTGGAGACTCAGGGACCTCTAGGTTCTTGGTAGGCTCAGGGACCTCCAGTCCCTTTGGAGACTCAGGGACCTCCAGTGTCTGGTGAGGCTCAGGGACCTCCAGCGTCTGGGGAGGCTCAGGGACCTCCAGCGTCTGGGGAGGCTCAGGGACCTCCTGTGTCTGGGGAGGCTCAGGAACCTCCAGCGTCTGGGGAGGCTCAGGGACCTCCAGCGTCTTGGGAGGCTCAGGGACCTCCAGCGTCTGGGGAGGCTCAGGGACCTCCAGCGTCTGGGGAGACTCAGGGACCTCCAGCGCCTGGGGAGACTCAGGGACCTCCAGCGTCTGGGGAGACTCAGGGACTTCCAGCGTCTGGGGAGGCACAGGGACCTCCAGCGTCTGGGGAGGCTCAGGGACATCCAGGTTCTTGGTAGGCTCTGGAACCTCTACTTGCTTGGGAGGCTCGGGGACCTCCAGTGTATTAGCAGGATCAGTGTCCTGCAGAGGCTTGTCAGCTTCTTCAAAACCATCCGCCTCTGTCTCCAGATTTTCTGGAAACAAGTAGCTGTGGCAAACTTCAGAAATCACCTTGTTGAGATCCCGATCAACTGGTGCGATCATATCTGAGATGTCTGAATCATTGTCGAAACACCAAGTGTCTCCCATGCTGTCATCACTCATGGTTGAATAGGACCATGGGCTGGTGACCTCTTTATCTTTCATAAGATCATCTCGATTCATGAGATCATCAAGATACGCAAGAGTCTGTTCAATCATTTCATATTCAGTAATGTGATCTGATGGGTCTGAAAACGCAGGAGAGATGGAGATTCCTTCCATGTTCTCCTCTTCCTTGCCCATGTTGTCTGAATGAGGAATCTGTGGAGATGTAAAACAGTGTTCTTGCTTATTTTCATTTATATTTAAACTAAGTGTATTAAGTTTACTTGATATATTATCTGCTGTATAAATACAATTAATTTAGCTGTAAAATGTTCAGATTACTTTGTGATACAAATTTAAATAGTGTAGCTTCACCCTTGTTCTTTTATACTTATCATACCTTAGGCTTAGGCTACATCAACACATATTTGCTTTTACATTGTTTGTTCAGATATCATGGCTGTAAATCTTTTTCCACATGTCCTTAATCTCACCCTAAAACTCACTAAAGGCTATTTACGTCACTAATAATGTCTTCATCACTCTTTATAGACTTTTAACAGTGCCAAGTCATCTCCAAACCAGTTTAAGCCTCTTTAAAATGCCTTCACATACCTGCCTGTTTTCAGGCATTTTCAGTTTGGTTGACTTTGTCTTTCTGTTCTCTTATTCTGAGCTTTCTGTCTATGGGTTTTCTCAGTAAGAGGGTTGTAATACATTGTCTGTAGTTGTGTGCAGATAATCACTGTGAAGTGTTCACTGTGGAGTCATACCCACTTAACGGGAAGCAACTAAGGTAAGTATACCTTAGTTAACGCACTTCGGATCTGCACAAACAAGATATCAGATTAAAGCTGAGATTCCACAGATTCTTGAGGTATAAGTATCATCACTGTGCAACCAAAACTCAGGCCAGTGAAGGCAAACCCAGATAATACACCATGTAGCTTTACGGAGCCAAAACGGCAAATATGTCATTTTCAAAACTCATGAAGGCTCTGGACAAAGAAGCCAGACTTATGACTTCAAGATTTTTGATGCTTTTATATCAGACAGAGGATCAATGAATGGAAACAAAGTAAGCAGAAGAGAATTTCAAACTTGATAACACCTCTCTGCTGGTCTGTTCCACTTGACTTAACATTTTAAACCCTATCTTGTCTGGCCAGGTCCACTCTACTCTTGTGTTCTGTTTAACTTGTCTGATTAATCAGAATGTAAGTGATTACCTACCTTTGAGAAGATACTGCGGAAGAAGCGGGAGAAGCAATTGCTGCTCCTCTTTGGCTTGTTCTCCTCAACATCGTCTTTGTTTTTGCTGAGACGCTCAGAGTCAGGCTGACACTGGACAAGAGAGATCTGGCTGAGGGTTTCGTCATCCTCATCATCAGAGTCGGTAAACTGATGAACCAATGTTATAGAGCTGGCAGAAGACAGAGATGAGTCATTTCTGATAGCTCCTGGTGTCTGGTCCTTGTCCTCTATGTCCACTAACTGTAGCGGAATGGACCTACTATCAGCATTGCAGGATGTGGTGGAGGGTGTTTCTTGAGAACAAAGAGAGCCCTGTTTGTACTCTCCACTGCTCCTAGATGTCAAGTGAGCACTAGCATAACTGAAGGGGGCATCTAAATGTTCCAATGGCTGAGTCTTTCTCTTGCACCATCTACTGAAACTTCTCATCCACTGAGACCTTTTTTTCTTTCCTTTACCACTAGGCAGTCTCATGACCATTGTCTGGGTCGTGGGAGACTCAGGGTCCTCCAGTGTGTTTGGAGACTCAGGGACCTCTAGGTTCTTGGTAGGGTCAGGGACCTCCAGTCCCTTTGGAGACTCAGGGACCTCCAGTTTCTGGTGAGGCTCAGGGACCTCCAGCGTCTGGGGAGGCTCAGGGACCTCCAGCGTCTGGGGAGGCTCAGGGACCTCCTGTGTCTGGGGAGGCTCAGGAACCTCCAGCGTCTGGGGAGGCTCAGGGACCTCCAGCGTCTGGGGAGGCTCAGGGACCTCCAGCGCCTGGGGAGACTCAGGGATCTCCAGCGTCTGGGGAGACTTAGGGACCTCCAGCGTCTGGGGAGGCACAGGGACCTCCAGCGTCTGGGGAGGCTCAGGGACCTCCTGTGTCTGGGGAGGCTCAGGAACCTCCAGCGTCTGGGGAGACTCAGGGACCTCCAGCGTCTTGGGAGGCTCAGGGACCTCCAGCGCCTGGGGAGACTCAGGGATCTCCAGCGTCTGGGGAGGCACAGGGACCTCCAGCGTCTGGGGAGGCTCAGGGACCTCCAGCGTCTGGGGAGGCTCAGGGACCTCCAGCGTCTGGGGAGGCTCAGGGACCTCCAGCGTCTGGGGAGGCACAGGGACCTCCAGCGTCTGGGGAGGCTCTGGAACCTCTACTTGCTTTGGAGGCTCGGGGACCTCCAGTGTATTAGCAGGATCAGTGTCCTGCAGAGGCTTGTCAGCTTCTTCAAAACCATCCGCCTCTGTCTCCAGATTTTCTGGAAACAAGTAGCTGTGGCATACTTCAGAAATCACCTTGTTGAGATCCCGATCAACTGGTGCGATCATATCTGAGATGTCTGAATCATTGTCGAAACACCAAGTGTCTCCCATGCTGTCATCGCTCATGGTTGAATAGGACCATGGGCTGGTGACCTCTTTATCTTTCATAAGATCATCTCGATTCATGAGATCATCAAGATACGCAAGAGTCTGTTCAATCATTTCATATTCAGTAATGTGATCTGATGGGTCTGAAAACGCAGGAGAGATGGAGATTCCTTCCATGTTCTCCTCTTCCTTGCCCATGTTGTCTGAATGAGGAATCTGTGGAGATGTAAAACAGTGTTCTTGCTTGTTTTCATTTATATTTAAACTAAGTGTATTAAGTTTACTTGATATATTATCTGCTGTATAAATACAATTAATTTAGCTGTAAAATGTTCAGATTACTTTGTGATACAAATTTAAATAGTGTAGCTTCACCCTTGTTCTTTTATACTTATCATACCTTAGGCTTAGGCTACATCAACACATATTTGCTGTTACATTGTTTGTTCAGATATCATGGCTATAAATCTTTTTCCACATGTCCTTAATCTCACCCTAAAACTCACTAAAGGCTATTTACGTCACTAATAATGTCTTCATCACTCTTTATAGACTTTTAACAGTGCCAAGTCATCTCCAAACCAGTTTAAGCCTCTTTAAAATGCCTTCACATACCTGCCTGTTTTCAGTCATTTTCAGTTTGGTTGACTTTGTCTTTCTGTTCTCTTATTCTGAGCTTTCTGTCTATGGGTTTTCTCAGTAAGAGGGTTGTAATAGATTGTCTGTAGTTGTGTGCAGATAATCTCTGTGAAGTGTTCACTGTGGAGAGTAAGTCTGAACTGAACCTGTCTCAAACTGCTGTGTGACTGTGATAGAACTTAGATAGAACTCTCTCTCTGTTGTAGGACTTCTAGAACTACAGAATGTATTCATGACATTCCAATCCATGCGTTACCAATAGCAACACCAATCAAAAATGCACAATCACAAAAACATATATAAGACATATTTAAAACAGTAAAAAAACAATACACGACAATCGTTTGATTGCCACATTGCACAAATGAGTTCTCCTGTCACGTCTCCTGGGATATTCCAAAGCTATATAGCCCAAGATACAACATAAATCCCCAATGACCCATGATAATCTGCTATATCATAATTATTTTCTAAAGCTGTTCATTTTTTCTCATCATGAAGAATATCCTTTTCCTTCTAAAATCCTCAGTTTAGAAACAATAAGTCAGAACAGAGGGACATAAAGAGGTTATCCTGACGTTTTTCATCAAATACATTTAGATTTTCTGCAGGTCCAGAAGTTCCTTCAGGCAAGTACACTGAAACATTTAAAAAATGATACACCTTCAGAAAACTTAAAGTTAAAATTGTTTTATAAGTACAGTTCTTTGGCCCTCCTGGGTCACAGCCTGGCAGCCTACATCTCTGTGCTGGACAGAGAGAGACTGAGGAAGCTGACCACCGGATCCTGTCTGACACCACGCTGTGGCTCTGCAGACTCTTCAGGTATGCCTGCTGTGGATACAAAAAAACGTATGTTTTATTTGGATTGATTAATACAAAGTAAAAAAACAGTGTCAGCAGTAGCACAGCGTCCTACTATCACAGCCTCTGTAGATTGATGAGGAATGACTCCTCAAACCCAGAAAAGGAGTCAGCATTTGACCACCTCCCGTTTCCTTCCCTCAAAGACAGCGATTTGTGAACGTGTTTTTGGTTACAAGCCTAAAACAGCTACTGTTGTTAACACAAGCTGCTTTTGTTTTGTACTGCAGCATAAAATACGTCAGTCAATATCCCACTGGTGAACGTCTGAAGGTTCAATGTCTCATAAGTGACTAAATGAGACTCCAAACATTAGCCATCCTTAGTTTAGCAGTGGAGACGTCATGCAATGTATGACGTAGTTTTCTTTATAGCCTAATGCTTATTTTTCTGCCGATTATGTATAATCTTCATCATTATAAAGTGGTGTTAATATGTAGAGATTAACCTGCTGAACAAAACGTGTAAGTATCAAAACGTGTGTTTTAAATATCTTGTTTTCTTCAATATTCCCAAAATCCAAAATTGCTTTTTGTTGAGGGAGGCGTTGTGATGCAGTTGGAGTGAAATGCACACCTAATTTACTGTGGCGTTGCTCTTTACTGAACTGTGTGATGTGTCTCTGTTGCTTTCTGGGCCCTGCTGGCCTGTATTTAGCTTCATGTGTCAGTGTAGTCAGGGCCGGCCCTATACTTTTGGGGGCCCTAAGCGAGCTTTGGCTTGGGGGCCCTCCTCACTCTAGTGCGTTCTCACTACACACAACACGGAACCAACTTTTTTCTTATGATGTTAGCATAAGCACACACATATAAATAAGCATGTAAACACGGTGGACCTAACCTCCTCTAGGGGGTCCTCCGGGGAAGATTTTTTTTTAAATATTGAAGTTAAAAGCATCAATCTGGTGCACTTTGAGAGCAACATTAAGAGATCTATGGATACATCTCTCAACACCCATATGAAACAGAACTGTAAACAGATTTTTCTTTATGGATATTTTACAAATCACTCCCCTTTTAAATTGTATTCTTGTTTTGTCATATAGTATTTCATAACTGTTTTTCCTTTATTCTCTCTGGCTGTCCATCTCATAATGTTCACAAGAATTATAATTTCATGCAAAGATCTGTCACAAAAAGAGGTTGCACATTTAAATTCAAGTGTTGTTATGGCAACGTCAGTGGCCAAACAGCCACATTTACTGCTGCAAATACGTTCAAACGTGCTGTCGACACGTAAAGCAATGGCAACTATGCCACCATTTCAGCTGACTTTTTCTCAGAAATACAGTAACATAACACCCATATATTTCAGTGCTAGATTGATGCTTAGCTAAGCTAACTATGAAACACTCCGGATCAACTGTGTACTGTAAGGTAGCTTCTAGCTTCATGTCGAACAGTAAGTCAACATTTCCCAAAGAGCTTTCTTTGAAGTCACCAGGTAACGCTAAAAACATTACATTTAGATTCTATGACATATTGTTTATTTAATATATCTGGCTAGCTATAGCTACTTGTTAACGGTTTACCTTACACCCGCGATTCAAAGTAACGTCAACGTAATTTATGCTTTGCTTACATGTTCGCATAACTTGGAAGTTTACCGACATTTACATACCTTGTTTAACCGGCTCAAGTGGTGGCTCTGGGGTTGTTGTGTGAGCCACCACTTGAGAATTGTCGTCTTTTTGAAGAAAATGTTTTCTTATGTCCATCTTCAAAAACTCTGAGTCCGACTGACAGTTTATTTTAAACATTGTCACAGCTCACAGGATAAGTACCTGTCAGCCAATGAGACGGATGTTTATTTCCATGCAACTCTCTGGTTGGTCTGGTGTCTTGCCTCTTTCACTGAACACGGGAAATTACAACCCTGCCGTCCTCTCTAGTGTCATGATGAGGTTCAGGTAAAGCACGGTTAATGTATTATATTATTGACTCAATAATATAATACATGACTTTGAGAGTAGGCAATCTAGTATGGGGTCAGTTCAGTCTCAAAATTAAATAAAGGCACACAAAAGGATACACGAATGTAATTCCGGATTTATATATAAATGTCTCCGTCCACACACATATTTTTCAATGCACACACACAAACTTATCATTTTATAAATGTAAAAAAGTTTCACAAATATATTTCTGATCCAGACACAAATAGTTACATCAAAAACACATTTGAGTGTTGTGTAGTGATCACTTATTAATACACTGGGTTACATAATTCACACACGGAACTTTGGGGTAGGGGTGTGGTTTCCACACGGACATTTATGTGTTGTTGTCTATGTATGTTGTGTGCCCTCCTGATTCTCTCTCTTGTTGTCCCGGGCTGCGACCCGACAACACCTCCTTTATTAAAGTACCCTTCTGCACCTTCGATGCACCGCCTCCGACTCTCATATCTCCTGGCACTATATTGGTGACTCTGACACGTCTGGGGAAGTTTCCGAGACGAAGCCGAACACGGCAAAAGGAACTCAGGTTCCTTTCTCGAAATGCCGGGGATTTTTTGGAGACGTCCGTGGCTGCCACCGGCACGCGGACTGAGGCTCGGTGCGTGCTCCGCAGAAGGCTGGAGACGTTGCTCGCCGTTCCCGCATCGGGGGGACGATGCACGACCTGCTGGGTCGACCAGCAACCCCATGGCTACCTCATGGGGCTGTTTCTCCGGGGCGTGCGGCTGCACGTCCCAGCGGCGCTAGCTAACCACGACTAGCAGCTATCCACGTGGGGCTAACGACGGCTAGCAGCTACCGATGGCTGCCAGCTAACGGCTAGCTGTTAACGGCTAGCTACTAACGGCTATCGACCTTTTCGAGCTTTTCCTGGTGCCTGAGAGGAGTTTTGACCATGTCTGGTTGGCCTCGTGTGAATCCTCTCGCTATTTCGCCC
This sequence comes from Harpagifer antarcticus, assembly GCA_902827135.1. NCBI lineage: Eukaryota > Metazoa > Chordata > Actinopteri > Perciformes > Harpagiferidae > Harpagifer > Harpagifer antarcticus. Next base: position 689,472 of record CADEHL010001345.1, read on the forward strand.
ACCTGTTTTTTGACCGTGGACAGTACGGCCCTTTTTGAGCTTTTCCTGGTGCCTGAGAGGAGGTTCGACCATGTCTGATCGACCTCGTGTGGACACTCTCACCTGTTTCACCACCTCGACGGCGGCTTCAGACGCCACTCTCGCTCATCGACGCCTGGGTGGTGCACTCCTGGACCCCGTCTCGCCTCGGCGGTTTCGGACGTCCCCATGCCTTCACCGGCCCGTGGGTGGCGCGCTTCGGGACCCTGCCTGGCCTCTTCCCTCGCCTCGACGGTTTCGGACGTCGCCCATGCGGCCATCGGCCCGTGGGTGGCGCGCTCCGGAGCCTGTCTGGCCTCTTTCTTCGCCTCGGCGGTTTCGGACGTCCCCATGTCTTCATCGGCCCGTGGGTGGCGCGCTCCGGGACCCTGCCTGGCCTCTCCTCTTACCGCGGCTCACGGTCCATTTCGACGGCGGCTCCGGACGGCGCCCCGTCTGGCCTCTCCCCTGTCCACGGCTCTTTCCTCCCGGGGATGCTGCTCCTGCCCCCCGGGGACCCTGCTCCTGCCCCCCGGGGACCCGGTTCTTTCCTCCCGGGGATGCTGCTCCTGCCCCCCGGGGACCCGGCTCTTTCCCCCCGAGGACTTTGTGCCCGCTGCCGTTGTGCCCTCGCCTGCGGCCGGGCAGCGCTCCTCCCTGCTGGGGACCACCGGGATGTTCGCGCCGTCCCCGCGTCGCAGCGCTGCGGCCCCCTTACGACGCCTACTGCGGCCCCGTTCCGGCCCGTCTTCCACCCCCGGTGAGGATACCCTCTCCTGTGGCCCCCTTCCGACGTTCCATGGCCCGGCCCTCACCTGCAACCCCACCCTCCTCGGCCCCTGTGGTGTTTCCTCCCAGTCGCGGGGATTGTGCCATGTTTGAATTCTGGGGGGGCTTGTGTAGTGATCACTTATTAATACACTGGGTTACATAATTCACACACGGAACTTTGGGGTAGGGGTGTGGTTTCCACACGGACATTTATGTGTTGTTGTCTATGTATGTTGTGTGCCCTCCTGATTCTCTCTCTTGTTGTCCCGGGCTGCGACCCGACAACACCTCCTTTATTAAAGTACCCTTCTGCACCTTCGATGCACCGCCTCCGACTCTCATATCTCCTGGCACTATAGTTGTTACATTTATATAAAAAACGCTTTCTGTGTGTGGATCTCTCTGCATTTGTGTGTGGATCTCTCTGCATTTGTGTGTGGATCTCTCTGCATTTGTGTGTGGATCTCTCTGCATTTGTGTGTGGATCTCTCTGCATTTGTGTGTGGATCTCTCTGCATTTGTGTGTGGATCTCTCTGCATTTGTGTGTGGATTTTTGAGACTCCCCTGATGCAGCTAGATTCACATACACACTTTTTTTAAGAGGTGAGTGTCTTCGGCCAATTTTAAGCCAATCACATGCGTGTGCCCCCACGAGGGTGTGCCTAATGCGTTTCCAACGTAGTGTAACATCTACGCGGTTTGCGGAGTCTGGGGGTGTGAAAGTTCAGAGTTCATCTCCAACAACATGGCTTCTGGAAGTGGCGCTCCCGCTAACAGTGTAAGTGAAGTATAATACTTTCACATATTGTCGTTAGTCATGCAATAATCTCGAACTATACAATATTACGTTTGCTTAATTATGAAGCAATATTTGGAACTTGTTTAGTAGGTTTAATTGTGATGTAGCTAATAAGCTAACATTAGCTAGCGCTGCTAAGTTTCTGCATGCTAAGTTGGTTGTACTGCTATCAGACTGAAAACTCATCTCTTTCGACTCCACTTCGAGCGATAGAATTACTAACAAAGCACTTATATACTAACATAGGACTGGCTTATCTAAAGCCAGCTGAGTAGCACTTGAAATGTTTGGTTCTATGATACCTGATGTACTTTATGATTCTGTTTTCTTCTGGGTTGTGTCTTCCTGGTCGTATGTACTTATTGTAAGTCGCTTTGGACAAAAGCGTCAGCTAAATGTAATGTAATGTAATATAATATTATCTTTAAATGAAGTTGACGTTATTAAAAATAACTGTTTGACAGGGTCTCAAGTCGAGGGAGCAGCACGGGCTCTTTTGCAATTATTAGCCAGGGAGCTTACTTCGCCATCAACCCCATTGCAAGTTAGGACAACAGAGAGTGTACAAGTCAGCGTACCAGCCAGGGCGGGAGGCAGTGCCCAACCTGTGCCTAACACCGATGTTAGGGTGAGGCAGGCGATGAGAAGGTGATTTAATTGACTAGTTATATATCTGTCAGTGCAAGGTCAAACAGTATATTTCTTATTCAAATGATGGGAAATAATGTCAACAAAACCATCAACTAAAGCTACATACACGTGTATGATTTATAAATCTTCTATGGAGTTATTAGAGTATCTCCTTTCTCTAACCATTTCTATTGTCATTCCTACATCAGGCAGTTCCCAAGTATGTTTAATACTGACCAGCCAAGAGGGAAAAGAAGGATCCCAACCCCTGCCTGTATTGTGATCAAAAGCACACTTATATGTGTATGTACTTGCGGGACCCACTCAATTGACACCGAAGGCCTCAGAAGAGCTTGAACTTGCCCACGCTGGCCTTGGGAAGAGGATGCTCATCCTACAAGAAAACGTGATACACAGTGAGGTAATATACATATACAAAACAATATTCTAGAATGCTCAATAATTGAACAATTGTAATCATTTGCTGTATAGTGAATCTTATTTCATTTTTGTTTTAAAGATTGTGGCTGTAGTTCAAGAGGAATTTCCTAAACTTAAAACGTTAAAAGGAGGCTGGATGTTTTACAAGTCCACAGGTAAAGTAGCCATTTTGTATCTCCAATTATAAAATATATTGCTGTTAATAACTGTCATGTGATATCCTACTTTTAAATTAATATTACTATCATCGTTTAAAGTCGTAGAAGACTACTGTAGTTTGCCTGTAAAATTATAATGTATATGCATTAATGTACAAATGGTAAGACTGTTTTAAAGGACACTTTCTGTCGTTCCTCTTTCCATTTTAAAGGTGGTAGTGGACGTCGCAAGATTTCCATAATCCCAACAGACTCGGAGGGGTACTCAACAAGGCTCCTGAAATCAGCCACCAACAATGGCAAAAGCGTAGTGTTTGTGGTTCCACTACAGGAGCAGCTCTCCATAGAACCACTGCCATATGATTCAGCCGAGTTCACAAAGATGCCACAGTCAAGCTGCATATCATGTGGCGATCAAATGCCTTTGATGCTGTTGCTTTTACATGTGGCATCACAATGCCTGTAAGCAGTTATTCCAACATTTGTTTTTGTGCAAATGACTGTTTCAAACATGTATCTATACTACTAGCTCTCCATCTCTTTATTCTAGGAGACTGAATCTCTGGATTCCATGGATGAAGAATGCCAAGTGATTGAGCCCCCTACCACAGGGATTGGAGAATCCTCTGAGGTAAATGTGTAGGGTATAACACATTTCACCAAACCTTTTTGTTTGTTGTACTGTAACACACACTCACTTGTATGTGCTATTTTTTAGCAGGTTTGTCCAATTTGTCTTGGATCATACCCAATGGATGTCCTTGCAGCACATGCAAGCACATGTGGTGACAGGTAACATATCTCCAGATATGTAAAAAACATAAAGCTATGATTTTACATTGCTTTGTATGATAGACGATATGCAGGAAGACATTAAACATAATCACAGCTAATGATTTGTCCCTATTTGCCATTCCTTCTTTTTTTGTGTCTTTTCTTAGAACTGACATCGCTAACCAAAGCGAAGCAGCCAGTCTCATAAAGACAGAGGAACTGCCAGGACCTTCAGTTCCACGATTGTCAACAACATATTCAGCAGGTTATTTATTCAGAACACTTACTGCTATGTTGTAGTTTTAATAGACCACTTTTTGTTGGGCTGTAAATGGTTAAATTACTACTCACAAAGACTGTTCCAAAACAAATTAGAAAACACTAACCACTTTTTTACTATTTCAAATGATGTTTTCAGCTTGGACCAGTGAAGTGGACCCAGAAAAAGCATCCAGTTGTTCAGAGAAGAACTTCTGGGCCAGAACGCCGAATGTCCAAGCCTTTCTCTTTTGATTGACATGTTTGATACAGAAGAACAGGACAGTTCTTTTCTTTCTTTCTTCAAAAGGAATAATGTCAACTGGGCAGCTCCATTTAAGTGCAGGCTGATAGCTATTACAAAACATCACCTGGGTTACATTTAGACTTTTTAGTTTTATCTTGCATAACGAGGGGTTTAGTGCATGTTCTTTCACAGAAGACACAATGTGTTACATTTATTGTAGTGGAAGCTCAAAAGATGGTTGCACAAAAGCCAAACGGGGCCTTAGTAACTTTTATTTGAATATAATTGAGTTGCTTGCACTTTCCATACTGATATCCTTTATTTTTCAAGGAGATGCAGCGGGGGTCGGCGAAGGTGTTCATCGACATGGATTGTCAATGGTAATGCAGAAACTAAAGACTGGCTTCAGTATCAATTCAGGTCAGGTGTCACCTATTATCTTTTCATGATAAAACATGTTTATTGTTGCTTGTTCCTTTTTAAATTGAATGAAATCAGGGAATAAATATTTGCATGTAATTGATGTTACAGACAAATTGATTGTTTTTAATCAATTGTGATCATGAATATCATGTTGCTTGACCTTCAACATTGTAATGGAATGACATGGTGTCTTATACATGTTCTCCTTTTTTATTTAGGCTCTGCTCTTACAAGCCTTTCTGAAGGGGAAAATGAACACCGGGTTCCCTCTGCAGCGGCTATGCTTCGAGAAACCTCTTTGAGATGGCAGGTGGAATGATTGGCCATTCCTTCCTGCATGGTGGATTGGGTCTCACAGGACTCCGTTTGCCTGTAGTGACTCTCTTGACTGGGGGAAGCATGGACACTGCGGCATCAGCTTTGACCCTGCTGGACTGTCCTGATCTGGATTATCGGGAAACGATTGGTTTTGTGAGTATCTTGGTTACAAGTTGACATGCTTCATACATTTCTCATCTTGTGCATAATCAAATGATCCATTCATAGGTCATTGCTGGGCTGTTATGCTAGAAATGATTTACAAAGCTTTTGTGTCTGTCTTTTACACCAGACATTGGCTTTATTTATTTGTTTTGGAATTTTTGTTGATTGCTCGTGCACAACTATGTAATTCTTAAATGATTTCCTCTTTTTTCCTGTTTTAGCTCAAAAAAGCAGAAGTTACTGCAGAAGAAACCAGCAGTGTGACCGATGTCTGTCTGTCCTGGGATCTCCCTGTTCCAACCTCCACCAACCACGACTGGCTGTTCCAGGAACTGCTTTCCCATGCTGTAATATATTTTTCTAATTATTTGGTTTTATTATTATATTATATTATTTTCTAAACAGTTAGGAGGTTAGCTTTGTAAGCCATGCTGCTTTTTGCTACTATATTGTCTTTCCAATAGAGTAGTGCCTCAGTGTAAATGTTGCCTTCTGTCCTTTCAATGATGTGTGTACTCTAGGTCCTTCACCGTGTTAGGCAGCCTGTCAAACAAAGGCATCAAAGAAACTGGAATCTGGCCTCTTCGTACGGAAAGGCCGGATGTTCACCCCATCCTTTTTCCTAGAGAGTCAAGTCAGGATCTCAACTCGCAGGTAAAGCTGCTTTTGTCTGTATTGGATTTGTTCATTATTGCATTTGTTTAAAACATTTCCATGTAATTCTTTTTGGAGACTCAGTTTTACAGTAATTTTCTACAATTGAACAAGAGTTTCAATCTTAAGCATTAAACTAATGTGTATATGATGCCATGTAGACTTTGATCCAGCACATCAACTGGCCACAACCCAATAGCAGCAGCGACGAGGACGAACCTTACCCTGTTCCATTGGAAAAAGTCAGTGTCATCACTGGATCTTTGCGGCAGTTTATAGAGGAAGGTAACACTCTTCTTATTTTCTCTTTTATTGCATCTCTATTTGTATTTAGTTGTTTTGATGTTAAAATTACTAAGCATGTACCAAAAAAGCAAGCATAGCGTCGCTGAAGTTCTAAAAACACAACATGCACATATATCAAGGTACACATATGAATCTCTGGGGTACATGATATTTATTAAGATTTTATGGACTCAAATTTCTGATGAAATGTTAAATACATAAAAATGTGTTCTTTCATAGTGTCGCCGGACATACTGCGCAACCTCATGAGGTTCTGGGTTGGGTGGGAGCTGCCGTCAAGATACCTAAACGTGGAGGTTGTTACAGCAAAGCATCCCGTGGCTCTGACCTGCTTCACCAGATTGAAGCTCCCCAGCCAATACCAAACGTATGAGGAGTTCTATCAGGACATGATGATGGCTCTAGGCTCCATCCATTCAGGCTTTGGGCTTGTGTCGTTGCATTTCAAGCTAATAATGCTCTTGCACTCCTAGTTCCTTTTCCTAGTGTTACATATAGATATATATATATATATATATATATATATATCTCTATCTCAACAGTTTTTACACCTGAAGCTTTTTTTCTTTAATAAAAGAGTTTTGGTAGAATTATTTTTGGCTATTATCATTGTTACACTTGCCACTCCCTTGAACACAAGCAGTACATTCAATTATGGTTTTTTATTATTCATACAGTAAATCAAACTCAATTCAGTTGCTAAAAAAACTGTATTTGACAATTAAATATTTAAAGTAGCCTTTGTTAAAGACATTATTTTGTTCCCCAGATTGAAAAAAACACCGTTTTCCTTTTCACGATGAGGTTAAAAAAGGTTGATAGCTAATTATTATATTTTAAAGGGACACTGACCAATTATTGTATTCTATACTGAAAGGGGATTTTTGGAGAATTATTACATTAGAAATGTATAAATCATAACCATGTACTCCTGATGCAGCACCTTTCCTTAACAGTACACATGATATTATCTTCTCACATGACAGCTTGCTAATTACAACCTTTTGTTTATCAACCTACAAATCTGAGGGACTCGTTTAGCGTCTCCTATTACCGCCAACACCTCACTGAAAAGTGAACTCTTACATTTCTCTTTTACAATTCCAATCCAACAACTGCAATTTGAGTTAAACCATTTTAATTGTAAGTTGCAAGTACAATTAAGGACAATACATGTTGATCCTCATTATCTGGCTTCAATGAGGTTCTCAACGTATTGGACAGTCTCGAGATAAATGTCAACTCCAAAACATTCCGATTCTTGTAGTGGATGGATTGTGTCCTGCAGCATTTCAGGATCTGAGAGAGGACTTTCCAGTGTAGGGACATTGACCCCAGGATGATCCACTCTCTTCCCACTGGATCTCTGGTATGAGAATACCCTGACAAAGACAAATTGTGTGTGTATATATATATCACATTAAACAAGCACTGTCATTATCACAAATTAATACAAAATAAGATAAAGAAAAGGTTATGCAATTTTCTATAATTACAAGTAATGATTGTGGAATATGTGAAGGTTATTATGGAAAAGACTTGACTTACACATGTGGTGAAAAAGAACCCTAGTCTTGATTGCACCAAGCAAAGGCTTTTTGAATGCAAGGGTCGTGTGATTATAGTTATGTGTAGAGAATAAGAACCTAAATGTAAGGATGTTTGTTTTTTTATTGATTGAGGATCAACAAGAGATTGTGATAAGATTTTTTAACACATTTGGAATTAACCTCAGGATCAGGATCTGACACAGGATGCAGGGCTTGGCCCACCTGCCACAACTGGTTTGGAGTCATGTTTTGCTCTGTCCTGATTGGATGGTTGGCCCATGCCTCAGTGAAGACATCAAGGTTGGCCTGGATGCGTGGCAGGAAAACATAGTGGCAGCAGAATATGTGCAGGATGCTGCTGATGTCAAGCAGGTGTTGTTCCTCAAGAGAGTGCAAGGTGTTGTAAAACACACCCGTAACACTCATGAACACATCACGCCAGAGACGTTCAATTCTGTATTTGAAAAAAAAATGGTCATAAATTGTAGTTACAGATGATTTGAACAAACTGTTCATTTTTCAAAGTTGAAATGTAATATTGTTATAATTTGGCAATAATCCATTGAATGACATAAGAGTCAGTGCACCATCATAAAGTACATTTTTGCTTGAAAATGTTCATGATCTTGACCTTTAAATTCCTTTTAAAATTTGAATTTTCCTCTGAAAGTTTGTTAAAGGGGATGTTAAGAATGAATAGTCTCAAAAGCTTCCAAAATTAGTTTTGACTTTTTTTAAAAGGCCATTTTATTCACCCACTAGCTAAGGCTTAGATTGTAGATGGCTAAAACCATTAGCCATCTCATATAGTCATTAAAGCAGTCAACAGCTGGGTTATATAGGAGTAAACAGCTGACTTCACTGGTGGTGGAACACTGGTGGGCAACAGAAGGGCAGCACCAACAGCAATACTGTTTGAAAATGGTCGGTAAACAAGCTACTACAAGATTATCTCTATAATTATCTCCAATCTGGTGCCCACCGCTACTTTGCTACCACAGTAGTTACTGTGATTAGAACGTTGATTTTGCCCACAAGTGTTCTGCGGGCCAACTAACGTTAGCCAAGTGACTTCATGATCCTACTCATTCTCGGTTGCCCATTAGCATTATTTAGCTTACTTGTTCGCACATGCTAGTATTAAATGCCACACATTACATATCTAGTAACAAAGCAACCATTCATAGTGTTAGAAATTAAAATCAATGTTTTGATGGTATATATGTAGCTTAAACATACCGTCAGTTAAATGCTGTTTTATACTGAAAAACCAGAAAATTCTTGTGCACAGCCAGATGTTAAGCTTTTATTCTGAAAATCATTCATCTCCGGTTAGCAGTTAGCATGTGGCTAATTTACCATTTCTTATAGAGGTGAATTTAGTAGCGAAATGACATGGAGTGATGCACACCGAAACCTACTGATTTTAACACTACAACTATAGACGTATTATTATTATCAGACATCTGTTGAGTGATGAGGCCCGAGCCTAGACGCCAAACTCAAACTATATGCTGCTTAAAAAACATGTCAAGAAACACATGAGTCGTCTGACTGAAAGCTAGTTAATGGACAGTGTAGGGTCATTGTGCTAAATGATGGCTACAATCGTTACACAGATAGTCAGTCGTTGTCATAACTGGGGTTGTGTTAGACTTTCTTGTTCTCTGTCCAGGGGTTGTCATCATTTCATTCAACAGTTCCTTTAATGAAGTATTCACTTTTTCAATGCTTGTGCATATACATTTGGATTGGATACAGGTTTAGGACCTGCAAATCGTTATTGAGAGTATTGTACAGAGGAGTTCTGTCCCAGTTGTACGTCTCTTTTGACCCAGTTTTAATGCAGCTTTAAAATGACAAATCAGCACTCACATATTGGTTCCTGAGCTCTGAGACGATGATTTTCAAACTGATGTACTCCTTCTCATCGATCTCTGATATGGTCCTCCTGTAGTCCTCCTAAAGATTACAGACAGCTTGTTATTAACACAACCAAATGTGCTTTTCAGAGCAGATATAGACTCTGGCTGCCACATGCTGCACACACAGATTACACACCACGTGAGGGTACTTGACAATTTTGGAGACCAGCTTGGCTCTTGTGATGTAATATCTGGAGATCTGGTCCAGGTAAGATGCTGCCTCTGACTCCACTGTCCTCAGCTCTGCCACCGTCTCCTCCTACACACACACAAGTTTGTATTATTATTATTATTATGATAATGTTATCTTAAAAAAGCAAAACAAATGATACCATTGCTGAACCTATGTGCATTATAACAGGGTTTAACTGAAACAATCAAGTAGAAAGTCATTTGGGATGTAGATAAGTATAGCAGTATACTTATTAAAATGTCCAATTTGCACTAGTGTTAACATGACTGCTGATTATAAAATGTAATATAAACCAGCATTTTAACACTATATACAATCCCAGTTGAGTGCTTAACTGAAATAAACAGTAACTGTGGAAGTTAAGGAGCAAGTTAAGTCAGTGCTGCTCCCTAGTGGCAAACATAGGGAGTGCAACACATTCAAATATAGAGCATACTGTATATTCTGTACAGATCTATAGAAGAGTAAATATTAGGGAAATAAAAGATAATGAGAATCAAGTCCTGTACTGCTATCCTTATTTCAGGATCATCTATTTTAACCCAGGATGTGTACTGACCTGTATGGACACTCCAAAGTTGTTTCCATCTTCTATCCTGGGGATGAGCAGCTGGACCCACATCTTCACCTGGCAGAACAGAGAAGAGATGAAGGCGTGTTAGTATGCATGCTAATGTTTATGTTGGCAAAAGAGGTGTATATTCTTTGAATTTTAATTAATGTAATAATCATTTTATAATCATTTAATTTTTGTAAACTTTTCTGGACTGTGCTAAGGTTAATATTTATTATTGTTTAGGACTTAGTTTCATGCCGTACAGCAGACTCTCGTGCACAGTTTAAAACGACCCTATGCCAGTAAGACAATAGAAGTTGTTTGATGGCCCGCGTCCACATGTGACCGTGTGATAGTACTCGAGTGTAACTTACTTCTCCAAGTTTCAAAGTGTCATTAAGTCGGTAGTGGACGCCAAGAGGCATATGGATTTGGAAGCTGTGATTACATGAATAAACCTTTCAGACTTACCTGTGACTACCCTGGGTCTTCATTCAAGGTATTTTGACTCTTTGGATCATGAGTCACTACAACATTCAAATTCTTCTACTTTTGATAAACGGCCACTACAAACACTTTCATTTCAAAAGCATAGTGAAGTACTTATACACTGATTGTACCCAGGAAGTTGCTAAAGGTTTCTGATACATAAACTTAGTTTCATGTTTACTGAGAAACAGTAAACACACCGACATGCTTCATCGTCCCATCTACTCTGCATCGCTCAAGCTCACCCGGACAGCTCCTACAGAGGAGGCTGCTCATTCTCAGCTGCACACAGTGGGTGTTTCTCAATGCTGAGTAAAGCTGCTCCAGAGCCACTATTTCAAGCATATTACGCCGCCGAAGTACTGTTCCAATGTCCAGGATACCTGCACACTTGCTCGCCTGTTCCACTCTTTGTTTTCTTAATGCCAGGAAGTATTCTTGCCTAGCTTCTGAAGCAAGACGGTCGGAAGACATGTGCTACCAAGCAAGCGTACTCGACATTGAGAAACACCCAGTCACACAGGACAGATGCCGGGCTAATAGTGGTGCAGGAATAAGTCCAAATTCAAGAAATTCGTTTTTTTAGCACTTCCAGGTTCGCCTTGTCTCAAGGTCAATCGTTTTCTGACTAGTTTTTGGATAGATTCCCGAATTAAAGTCATAAAATAAGTCAGTAAAAACCCCACTTGTGAATGTCTGAAGCTTTTACGTGTCTAAATAAGACCACTAAAGGTCATCATGCTGAACATTAGCTACTTTTAGCTTAGCGGTGGTGACGTCAATGTCTATAGCAATATGTCTGCCGGTTGCATTTACGCTTTAACTATTATCAACATGTTGTTAATATATGGCAGAGATGGAGTACTCGAGTCAAGTAAGCTGCTGGTTCCCTCGACAAAAAGCAAAGGGATTTCTACAACAGGGTTTTGGAAAATAGCTGGAAATAAGGTCTGTGGAAAACAAACCTGTTTGATAAATGCACGTTTTGTTCAGCCGGGTAATCTCCACATGTACAGGGGCGGCGCCAGGGGGGAGCTAGGGGGTGCTGAAGCACCCCCCAGGATCGCCAAAGCACCCCCTAAGCACCCCCAAGAAATATGTGTTTTTCTTTTCGAAAATTATTATTATTATTTTTATTAAATTAGAAAAAGTATTGATTACATCAATGCAAATGTGAAACAAACACATTTTTTACCAAAAACATAAAGCCAACACAGTTGATATGATTAGGCCAATGGCCAGCACCCATTACATTTTTGACCTACCCATAGGCTAAATTACTTTGTGACACTTGAGTGACTTCCTGTTAGCTAGAGCGCCAAATTATTTGCTAACAGCAAAGTGAAAAATGTATAGTTTTTTAGTCCTTAAACGTCCACGTGTGGACACTCAATCAAAACCACCTGAAAGCGAGAGGGATTCTGCACATAATAGCATAGCCTCGTGAGTACAATAGCTTACTTCTGGGTCTCTGTGTTACATTCAAGCTCTGCTCTGTGTGTGTGTGTGGCACGAGCCATTTTGTGTGCGTGCGCGAGAGAGAGAGCTCGCGCACCGGTGGGTATCTACTGGAGATCGTTGTGGTTAGCATCTGGTGCTAGCTAGCCAAGCTAACGGATATAAGGAGCTTTTTCAACAACAAGGTGGAGGAAGAACTATCTCCTGTCAGAATGAGAGTCTCAGATAACCTCAGCTCAGGTGAAGTAAAGGACTCTCAGTGTTTAGATTAGTGTTCACTTTAGTGTAGTTATCTCAGTGGGTCTCAAACGGTTTGTTTTAAAAGGGGAGTGATTTGTAAAATATCTATGAAGAAATAGAAAAACTGTTTACAGTTCTGTTTCATATGGGTGTTGAGAGATGTATCCATAGATCTCTTAATGTTGCTCTCAAAGTGCACCAGATTGATGCTTTTAACTTCAATATTTAAAAAAAATGGTGTTTCGGGGCTGGTCCGGCCAGAGCAAAAGCACCACATATGTCACGCTTACGTCGAGGCGGGGGCAGGGGCGGGATCAACTCCTGAACAACAACAAGAAGCCCGCGTTTTATCCAGTTCGTACACAACGATGGAGAAACTTAACAAGCAGCAGTGGTCCACTGAAGAGACCAGCTACCTACTGGGAATCTGGTCTTCCGAAGAGGTACAGAGGAAGCTGCAGGGGAGCACGCGGTCCAAAGCAATTCTCCAACAATTGCAGAAAGAGATGGCAACCGCTGGTTTTTACCGTACCGTGGAACAGATTGGCAACAAATAAAAAAAAGTCAAGAAGGACTATCGGGACCAAAAGCGAGATCTCGGACGGAGTGGTAGCGGTCGTTCGAAAACAAGTCCACATTATGACATGCTAGACTCGGTCCTCGGAGACAGACCGACGAGTGGTTTTGGATCCACGGTGAACTCGCTTTCTCTCACGTCGATGATGTTGCAGGACGAGTCGCTGAATGTGCAGAGCTCATTTGATGCCGGTGAGTTATGCATTACCCATTTGTTTTATTTGTGACTTTTTGTTTTACAACATAAACTAAACCATGTAGCTATCGACAGACCTGGTAATAAAGCTAAAGTTGACCTACTACAGCTACCAGATGTGTGCATCCAAACCAATAATATGCTAACAATAATAAACAAAGGTATCCCCATGGCAAAGACAGCTAACGCCTCCAATGTATCTTCTTTCTTCTCACTAACGATTTATGATTCATTGTGTTTATATTGTGTCTACAGAAATATCTGGTTTGGAGTGTACTGTGTCGGAACCACCACTGCCGTCGGCGTGTAGCTCGCCAATGCGGATGCAAGAGTCTCCTTTTCCCACAAGCAGCTCTTCCCAGGAATCTCTGGTGAACCTAATCCAGCCAGTGTGCCGACACAAACAGGGTAAGGTTTACAGTGGTCATAATAGTAATACTGTTCCCTGTTGCCATGTGCATTTATCATGGCATAGTCATTGTAGTAGTTATTCAAGTTATACAACTGCAGCCATAATAACAATACAACATTTCATTACACAGTATATAATATACATCTCATAAAATGCCATGAATACAGTGTTGACTTTATTTTTCTCTTTTTGTAGTTAAAAGGAAGCGGGATTTATCCTCTGGCCTTCTGGAGTATCTGGAGAAAAGTGAGGATAGGAAGGAAAGGCTTCAGGAGCAGGGCCAGGCGTTGCTTAAGGAGCAGGGCCAGGCGATGCTTCAGGAGGTGCATGTGGCCAATGCTGAGTTCCTACGAGTTTTCACCAGAATCGAGCAGAACAGCCACTCAATGCTTGGCATGGTAGACAGGCTTGTGAAGGTGATGGAGGCCAACAACAAAAGCTGACCATATTTTTTTATGTAAATAGTTCATACCTTTTTTGTATACACGTTCTTTTTTTGTATACACATTATTATTATTATAGTATATTCGCCACACTTTTTGGTGAATTATTGTCCATACGTCTTTGATTTGTACAATAAACAAAATTCAAGTCATGTCTGATCCATGGATTTTATTGAAAAACAGATAGGCATGTGTATTTGAGTTAAGAATATAGTCTAAAACCGTGTGGGTATGCACTTTTTTATAAGAATATAGTCTAAACCACAGCAATGACAGAAAAGCTGCAGATAGAGCCATAAGAAAGGAATGCAACTGATTTAATGTGTAATCTTTTTATAGGCAACAATTTAAGCTTTGTTAGTTCCAGGTTTAATATGTGCAATAAGTTCATTTCAATAAGTTTTGCAATAAACATTGAACCAGTCCGGCCCTCGACTAGTACCCATTTATTTTTATTTTGGCCCACTGTGTGTTTGAGTTAAGAATATAGTCTAAACCGTTTGGGTATGCACTTCTTTTTATAAGAATATAGTTCATACTTGTTTGTATCTAGATGCTGTGATTTGTATACAAAATAAACACACTTCAAGTCTGATCCAGTGATTTTATTATATAAAGATGCATGATACAAAATAGATCAGGTTTAACTACAGTAATATTAGTGGTCCCCCATGTTGAAATAGTCCATCAATGCGGATCTAACATCAGCTCCTTCTTGTCTACCATCATCTGGTAAGGGATGTAAAGCGGGTTGGTCGTACACAAGTTCATGGCAATCGTCAGTGAAGTTGTCGCTATGTTCCTCACATATGTTGTGTAGTACACAGCAAGTCACTGTCATTATTTTGCTGAGCTCCAGCTCGCAGTCGTTCCTTTTTAGGAGGCACCCCCATCTTCCTTTTAGCTTTCCAAACGCCATCTCAACAACCGACCGTGCACTGCTCAGCCTGTAATTGTAGGTGTGCTGTTCAGGGGTCAGTCTCCCAGTGTCTCCCAGACACATCAGTCTCCCAGTCTCCCATGTGTCTTCCATCTATTGCACCAACACACTGTGGTGTTCTCCAACGTCTGTTGAAAAAAGTGGCCATTTCCACCAACTTTTCCACATCAGGAAATGTGATATGTAGTGGAAGCAGCACTTCCATGGTTGCCCTGCAGAAATCCTGAACACAGAGGCAAACGGTGCTTTGGCCTACCTCGAAAAGATGGCTGATGGTCCTGTATTCACCTCCGGTGGCCAGCTTCCAGAGGGCAATTGCAACCCGTTTTTTATTGGGTATACACAGACGGTAATTTGTGTCTTCTCCCCATAACGCCGCTGACCTGGTTGCAGATGTAGTCAAAGGACTGCCTGGACATGCGGAAATTCTGCATGAATTGCAGAGGGGAGAAGTCTGGAACAATGGTGTTCCACCAGTCGGAAGATCTGGGCTGTGTCCAAATAACACGCGACCTCCGCCTTTCCGCCAGCTTCAACATGATCTGTGGAAATAACATTGAGAATCAGTTTTAATGTTATACCATAGTAATTAATTTAGCAAAGCTGGGTAGTTTGAGCTTGGCGCATGCAGAGGCTAACAACAGCTAGCTCTAACATCGAATAGGACGTATATTTACCTTCTTTCTCCTACGGAATCTGAATCGTCGTTGATGTTTAGGATTGTAAAGCAGTTTTGAATTTAGCATGTAACGACTGTAAAGTTGGTAGTAAAGTCGTCCCATTTCTTCCATTTCGTTTCGACAGAGAAAAACCAAAACGAGTAGCGCTTCAACACAATCCGCCATTGTTGTTGTTGTCGGTGTCAGCTGTGAGGGTTTTCCGCGCGGTTTGGCTTTATGAAGCAGGCACGCAAACGGTTACGTCATGACGCAAATGATGACGCAATGACGCAGCACCAGTCGGACTCTGGGCGGTGTGAAAAGAGCCTCCGCTAAACCGAAGAACCGGTTCTGAACCTGAAAAGCTCTAGCACGGAGCTTGAACCAGAGTTGCGTTGGTGTGAATGAGGTACTGGAGGAGGTGAGGTCCACCCCCCACTTGTAAAAATAGCACTTTACCCCTGCTTACACCTATATGCCGTGAGCTGATTATCGAGCCTTCATTGTAACAGTCGCGGGTGCACTGTGTGTGTGTGTGTGTGTGTGTGTGTGTGTGTGTGTGTGTGTGTGTGTGTGTGTGTGTGTGTGTGTGTGGGGAGTGTTGCAGTAGAAAATTCAACTGTAGCGCCACTGCACATGTCTACCCTACCTTTATAATTTTCGAATCATAAATCTAATCGATAGATTATAAAAGGGTTTTAGACGCGTCACTGCACCACTAGAAGCCAACTCCATCGATCAAGCTGAAACTTTCTCTCCCTCTTCTTCTCATGCTCCCTGTCACTCTCCTTTAACTCCTCCGGTGACTTTCTTTTATTTGAAGATTGTTTTTTGCACGGCGCTTGGCCGGTTACCGCTGGTATTAAAAACATTTTGGCGAATGGTTAGGTGGCGCGATAGTCTGTAGTGAAGGAGCGCGCTCCCGCTCACGGGAGCCTGCTCGCGCTGCGCTCCGCAGCAATACAGCTGTTTGCTTTTCACCCAATGACGACAAGCGACTCACGAAACGCTATGTTGTAGCGTTAATAAACGAAAAACAATTTAACAAAATTGCTAGTCAAAATACCTATAACACAGGAAACATTTTTTTTTAAACAATATTTTTGGTGGCCCGAGCGGGCAAGTGGAAAGTACGTTATGCTGGCCCGGGGTGTCAAAATAGTGCTTCCAGGCCAGCGGGCCATTTATAATGTCGAGCCCTGATCATATATGACCAGCTTAAAAATCAAATAATAATATATAATCCCAGTTAAAGTTCTACTCAAGATCATACCAGTCTAATCAGCTAATGGTGACCAGCTAGAACATTGTGACCACTATGACGAAATTGTTCGTCATAGTTTTCGTTGACGAAATTAACACTGGTGGGGACAGGGAGTAGCCTAACGGTAGTCTGTTGTACTCGTAGGCTACCCACTGGAAGGCAAAACGCAAATACTTTCTGTGCTTTGGATCAATTTCGACATGAAAGTAAGCGTCCTTCAGGTCGATGGTTGTGAACCAATTTCCCGGCTGCACTAGTTCCAGTAATTGTTTTACATATGAAACTTTTTGCAGGCAATGTGCTGATTCAGGCTGTGAAGATCCAGAATGGGTCTGAACTCTCCTGTCTTCATGGAAACCAGGAAGTACATGGAGTAAATCCCCTTTTCTCTGTCCTGAGAGTGCACAACAGCCACAGCCTGTTTTTGCAACAGGGCCTGCATTTCTGTTGAAAGGAAACCTATCTCCTCCTATGATGATAGATTTGCCTCTCTTACACCCCTGAATGGAGGAGGGACGCTGCAAAACTGGAGTGAGTAACCCAGTCGCAGTGTTCTGTCCATCCATTCTGTCAGTACACAGCTGAGCTTCCATTCCCCATAAAACTGTGTGTAACACTTCTTATCTTGGGCTATGCTATCTGACTAGAAGGATTCTGGGTTCTACTAGAGTGGATAGACAGGTAAGTAATTAGACCAGAGACCAGGTGGTTTGAATTGAACAGCTGGCAATTTACTGACGAAATAGACAAATAGACAACACATTAAACATAGACAATGAATATTTTCTGCAGTATAATTAGAGGTAAGTATTTCACCTTTCCCTTGTTTTCTGATTTCTGTGACTTAGTAAATGGTATCCATATAGGATGAACAAAATAAAATAGCCTATTTTATTTTAGACCGGTCTACTAAGTATTATTTATAGATTTTTCCTATTTTAATCTCTTCAATATCCTGAGTTAACTCTTTTTCTTTTCCCTTTTCACAGGTAATATATATATAATTCAATGAAAAAAACACAATTGTACCATCAATGAAAGCAAATGACAAATGAAAACCTAGAGTACAATATATAGTGTCTCTTTAAATCCAGGTACAATTTAAATCCAGTTCCAACCTTATAATTTCTTCAATACTCCTACCACTCTGGCAGTGAGTTCAGCTATTGTCTCTTGATAAACCAGCAAGTCTTCTCACTGGCGCGAAGATCAAAGCAGTCCGTGGGTCTGGCTCGCCATCTTGTATCAGAGTGCGTGTGTGTTGTCCTCTCACTCGCGATCAACTTTTTTATCCAGTCCAAAAAAACCTGTCCAAAACACCGTTGGTTAATGTTCACCGTCGACTGGGTTTCCCGACCGTGTGGATGGTATTTTTTATTTTTTTTAAATCAACTTTGAATCATTTTTAATATAATTTACTCCGCTCGTCTCATCTGCGTCTTGCTCCGTTTTTTCTTTTCTCCTGCTACGCTGCGCGTGCCTGGTGGTGAGCAGAGATCCCTTAAAGGAACAGTACCTTGTAATTTGTCATACTACTTTTATTTATTATTATTTTTAAAGGAATTGGTCAATGTTATTATTGACCAATTGTAAACGTGTATTCTTTAATGAAATCACTTTTGAATGACTTTATGCCTACTATGTTTTAATGTGGGTTACATCCTCCCCACTTTACCTAATGCACGTCCCTGTGCATTGTTTTAGAAGTCTATATTGTCAGGACTCTTTGTCTTTCTAATTTAGGTTGTATGAGTGAATCTGTTATGACTTCAGTAAGGCTCTGAAATAAAGACTGTACTATCATAGCTAATGGATTTCCCAGCTCAGGGTAAGTCAGTCTTTTAGGGGTCTTTCTGTCTCTGATGGATCTTCTGAGGGTTTCTTTCTCCATTTCCATTTCAGATTGATTGATATTGCTTTCATTTTCATTCTTCTCCGGAGTTGCTTGAGTTGGTGAATGGACACTCAGGACCAGTTCAGGTAGGTTTGCTGGTTTCTGTCCAGCAGGTGGACTGTTTCCACAGGGATCAGGTAAGCAGATAAGTCACAATCAGAGGTTTCCACAGGCCCGTTTTCAGGGAAAGCTTCGGCTACATCTGAAGATTTTTGATCAATAGTAGATACCATTTCAAGAAGTTCTTGTTCAATTTCACTAAGGGGCTATTCTGTAGTTTCGGAGATGTTATTGAAATCTACAGCCTCCACACTTAGGTATCTGTGACCATCGTGATAATATTCATCTGGGTCAGATTGGGATTCGTTCTCATTAGCTCCATCAGAGCTTTCTTGTCTTGGTTGCTGTCGAGTTCTTGGCCGTCTTGGGGGCCCTTGTGTGTTAGTTCCATCTTCCACTGGGATTAAAGGAAGGAAACCACATGGGAGCAAAAGGTCACGGTGTAGGGTTATTTGTGGACCTTTTCCATTTTCAGGCCTCACAACATATACTGGAACGTCTCCAGATTGTCTTAGGACGATGTAAACGTCTGTCTCCCATTTGTCCGCTAGCTTATGCGTACCCCTAAGGCGAATGTTTCTGACCAAGACTCTGTCACCTTCTTTTAGAGTAGATTCAATGACACGTTTATCGAATCTTGTTTTGTTGCGATCTGCTACTTTCTTTGCATTTTCAGAAGCAACTCTGTAGCTTGTTTCGAGATGGGATCTCAGGTTTTGAACATACTGAGAGTGTGAACCTTGTTGGTGATGAACAGGTAAGCCAAATGCCAGATCGACTGGCAATCTAGGCTGTCGCCCAAACATTAGCTCGTAAGGGCTAAACCCAGTCACGTCATTTTTAGTACAGTTATAGGCATGTACTAAAGGTCTGACATGTTCTCGCCAATGATTTTCTGGGTACCAATGAGCTCACACAGTTATTTTATTGTTCGAGACTCAAAGTCCCGACCTTGATCACTGTGAAGTCTTTCAGGGATGCCATAGTGCACAAAGAAGTGTCCCCATAAGCACTTAGCTACAGTTTGCACTTTCTGATTCGTGGTTGGGATGGCCACTGCGTACTTAGTAAAATGGTCTGTGATGACCAGAATATCTTTGGTGTTACTCGAGTCTGGTTCTACAGAGAGGAAATCCATACACACAAGTTCAAGTGGCCTTGTAGCAGTGATGTTCACAAGTGGTGCTGCTCTTTCAGGTAAAGACTTCCGTCGTACACAACGGTTACAAGTTTACATTTTTTGCTCCACATCGGCTGACATTTTAGGCCAATAGAAACGCGCTCTGATCAGGTCCAGAGTACGTTCAATGCCCATGTGGCCAAGGTCGTCATGAAGGCTCTTTCCTGCTCTGTATTGCAGTTGGAAGTCGAAAGTTGACAGAGCGGCTAGCCATCTGTAGCTTGTGGCGTCAAGCTTGGCAGAAGTGAGGACGTAGGTCAATGGATTTGCTGTCAGTAACAGGTAGGAATGGGCTTCCATACAAATAGTCTTGGAGTTTTTCTGTGACTGCCCATTTAAGGGCAAGGAACTCCAATTTGTGTGCTGGGTATCTGGCTTCAAAAGGTGATAAGCCACGACTCGCATATGCGATATGCATATGCGATAATAACCGCACAATCCCAAAAAGGTTCTTAGCTCCTTCAAGTTGTTTGGTTTTGGCCAGGTTTTGAGTGAGGCGATCTTTTCAGGGTCTGTTTCAATGCATTTTTCTGACACAATGTGGCCCAGATATTTGACAGTCGTCTGGAAGAATTTACACTTCTTAGGAGACAACTTCAGGCCATACTCTCTCAACCTTGTGAGTACATTTAATAACCTTTCTTCATGTTCTTCAAGTGTTGACGAGAAGACAATGACGTCATCAATGAAAACAAGGGCTTGCTTGAGATTCAAATCTCCCATGCAACGCTCCATGAGCCTCTGAAACGTGCTAGGGGCATTTGTTATCCCTTGAGGCATTCTGTTGAATTCAAAGAATCCAAGTGGGCAGACAAATGCAGTTTTTTGCTTGTCTGACTCTTCCACCTCGATTTGGTAAAAGCCAGACTTTAGATCCAATACTGAGAACCACTTGGACCCGTTCAACACTGAAAAGGACTCTTCCAGGTTTAGCAAGGCATAGGAATCCTTCACTGTTTGGAGGTTGAGTTTTCTGTAGTCGATACAGAGTCGGACATCACCGTTCTTCTTTCTGACAACCACAATCGGTGAAGAGAAGGGGGATTCTGATTCACAAATTATTTCAGCGCTGAGAAGTTCCTTTAGATGCTTACGCACAGCTTCGATGTCTTGTGGGTGTATGGGTCTCGCTTTGTGTTTGAATGTGGTTTCGTCACTGAGCTTTATGTGGTGTTTTAATTTGTCAGTGCGCCCAAAGTCGAGATCATGCTGTGCAAAAACATCTGACATCGAGTTCAGTTTTTCGGTTATGCGTTCTTTCCATTAATAGGGAACTGAGGACTCTCCAAAGTCAAATCTTTTCTTTGGTTTTTTGTCAGGTTTTGTTTGAGTATCTGAGTTGTTGTGAGTGACAGGCTGGACACTTTGAATGGCATTGACTTCAGCTATCACGCTCTTTGGGGAGATAGTGATATCGTGGTCCGATTCATTTTTGAGGATCACTGGTACACAACAAGGTAGTTTGGATGGGAGACTTGCTAACCCATTTGTGACCATTATGCCACCTGGCAAAGAGGATGTTTTTGATGATTCGATCACCACCCACTTTCCGGCATTGGGTATTTTGCAGCTGACTGATCCTTCCACCACCTTAGTCTGACCAGGGCCAAGAGTCTCTGGGTCTTTTCCAGACAGTCTCACAACTCCTAGGCTGGAGTCCACTTCCTGTCTTTGTCTCAGTTTGAGGGTTTGGAGAAGCACTCTGTACCCATAGGGCAATGACTGGGAGTTCTGAAGTGCAGCACTTGTGTACAACTCATAAAGAGTGTCAAGGGTGTTAGTACCTATCAAAACTGTTGACAGGGTTGACTGCATGTCAGGGAAGATCAAGGCTAAAGTGGGCACTTCAAAGTCAAGGCCAGGGGAACTCCTAGGGAATGTGATATTAACTTCAACATATCTCAAATAGGGGACATCTTGGCCATTAGTGGCTTCTACTTCAAGTAGGTTGTTTAAAGACTCAATAGGTAAGTTGGATAGATTCTGTTCGTAGAATGATTTGGGAATTGTGGTTACTTGCGAACCTGTGTCTAACAAACAGTTACAGTCTTTCTCAGCAATTGTCACATGTGCAGTAGTTTTAGCTCCAATAAGCCCTTTTGGTATGGTTATTGCTCTCTGTTTCGAGTTAGAAAATGCTAACCATTTACATTGCTTCCCTTTGGGACTCTTAATCTGTTTCTCAACCTCCATTTGTCCCTCAACAGTGGATGGTGTTAGTTTAAATAATCTGATGGTGAATGACCATTTTTCATCTCCCATTCCATCTGTTTCTCTTTCAACTGTTTCCTTTTGAAGGCTACGAGAGGGGTTTGCTTCAGCCTCACATTGGGGCTTTATGTGTCCGTCTTCGCCACACCTGAAACAGTACCAGGTTTTTGTCTGTTTACTATGGCTGTTATTATTGTTATCATGGATGCTGGGCAGTGTTTTCTTCTGTTTAGTCCTGTCGGTTGAAGATTTGGTAGTGGCATCTGGTGTCATCTTTGAGTATAATCTGTGTCAGCTGAGACTGCAAATGAGCTATTTGTTTTTTCAGGTCTTCCATTTCAGATCTTGACTCATTGTGTCTTTGTGGTGATGAGTTGCATTCTCCTGCACACTCAGAAGAAGCAGCTTGGAAGTGTGAGGACACCTTCTGTCTTGATACACCGAAGTATTGTTTCATTCGGCATTCTTTAGAGTTACGTTTGTCTTCCCCAGTGCGAAGCAGCAAGAGGAGCTCTGCAAAGGTAGGTGGAGTTTGCTTCTTTTGTTCTAACTTCAGCTCTGAAATTAGAGCATTATCCCAGCAGCCTCTGCAAAATTGTTTCAGGAGCTGGCTGTCCACATCAGTTGCTTTTACTCCACCTCTCCTGAGGGTGGTGTTCAGCATTACT
The DNA here is from genome assembly GCA_902827135.1 of Harpagifer antarcticus. NCBI lineage: Eukaryota > Metazoa > Chordata > Actinopteri > Perciformes > Harpagiferidae > Harpagifer > Harpagifer antarcticus. The sequence goes on from CADEHL010001345.1 coordinate 712,349, forward strand.
TGTAGTCGTTGAAGGTCGGCGGAAGATTTCTCGCCATTGTTTTGTAGTGTGTTTAGAAACATGGCATAGAGGTCGTCTCCATCTTCAACTGTGCCATAGGCTGAGTCTAGAATGTTCAAATAGAGTGATGGGGATGAGTTAGGAGTTAGATGTTTCACTATGTCAACTGCAGGTGACAAGAGGCTTTCTAGTATTCTTCGTGATTTGTGAAGATCTGACTGTTGAGCATCTCTCAATAGGAAATCTGCGTTAGAGCGCCAAGTCTCATAGTCAACTTCGTTGTTTGGACGGGGGCAGCGTCCAGAGAAGGGTCGGAGTCTTAATGAAGCATGCATTTGTGCTGTAGAGTCTTCACGCTTGACAATATGTTCAATAACAACCTTCTGCAGATCAGATGGATAGAGATCAGTGAAGCTCAGAGTAGGCTGAGTCTTTTCTTTGGTGTGTTGTTGAGATGATGCTAACCTGGGCTCAGGGATATGAACACTTTGTGGAGGAAGAACGCTAGGCTGTGGACTCACCTGTGTTACAATGTTGAAACTTTCCTCACGGTTTGTTTCAGCATCATCATGTTCGCATTAACGCTGTGTTAACATCTCAGTAAATGAGCTAGTAGATCATTTTAATTCAAAAATTAAAAATATTATAGATGCCATTGCTCCAACTAAGGTAAAGGAAGTGACTGGCAAGAAAATATCTCCATGGAGAAAGGCCATGACCGTGAGAGCAGAAAAAAGAGAGTGTCGAAAAGCTGAACGCAGGTGGCGAAAAACAAATCTCCAGGTTCACTTTGAAATCTATAAAGAGAGACTTGGTCTTTATAATTTGGAATTGAAAAACGCACGACAATCGTTCTTCTCTGACATCATTACCGAAAACAAAAACAACGCACGTGCATTGTTTGCTACCGTTGATAGACTAACTAACCCCCCAGTGTCAGTAGCCTCTGAATTTCTATCCACCAGGGCGTGCAATGATTTTGCCTCCTTTTTCACTGACAAAATTCAGAAAATCAGACAAGCAGTCAGTGCCTCTGCATCAGGAACAGCAAATGTGTTGTCTCTGTGTCCTCTTAACATCAATTCAAACACCATGACACAATTCCATCAGATTAATGATAAAAACCTAGAGGACATTATTCAACTTCTGAAATCCTCCTCCTGCTGCCTTGATATTATTCCAACGGGATTTTTTAAAGATGTTTTGCCTTGCATGGCCTCAGATCTACTTCATATAGTAAACAAATCACTTCACTCAGGTATTTTTCCACAGGCCCTGAAAACTGCAGTCATTAAACCGCTCTTAAAAAAGAATAATGTAGATGCTTCAGTAATGAACAATTACAGGCCCATATCAAACCTGCCATTTCTAGGTAAAATCATTGAAAAAGTTGTTTTTCAACAGCTGAGTAATTGTTTGCATTTAAATGACTGTTTCGATGTGTTCCGGTCAGGCTTTCGTCCAAACCACAGTACTGAGACTGCTCTTGTAAAGGTCTTTAATGACATCCACTTAAACACAGACAGTGGCAGAACTTCAGTGTTAGTATTATTAGATCTCAGTGCTGCGTTTGACACTGTTGACCACAGCATATTACTAGACCGACTGGAAAACTGGGTGGGACTTTCGGAAACCGTCCTAAATTGGTTTGAATCCTACTTAAAGGACAGAAAAAACTTTTTTTCTATTGGTAAATACACATCTGAGTTGACAAATATGACATGTGGGGTTCCTCAAGGCTCCATCTTGGGGCCTCTTCACTTTAACATCTACATGCTACCACTGGCTCAGATAATGAAAAACAACAAAATAAGTTACCATAGCTATGCAGATGACACACAAATTTACGTAACAGTTGCAACAGGAGACTATGCTCCAATTCAAACACTGAGTAAGTGCATTGAACAAATCAATGACTGGATGTGTCAGAACTTTCTCCAATTAAATAAAGATAAAACTGAGGTAATGGTTTTTGGAGCCAAGGCAGAACGTATAAAAGTTAGCGCTGAGCTTCAGTCTGCAATGTTCAAAACAACAGATAAAGCCAGAAATGTAGGTGTAGTCATGGACTCTGACCTGAGTTTCAACAGCCACATTAAAACAGTTACTAAATCAGCCTACTATCACCTAAAGAACATATCTAGGATTAAAAGACTAATGTCGCAGCAGGATTTGGAAAAACTTGTCCATGCTTTTATCTTCAGTAGACTCGACTACTGCAATGGTGTCTTCACAGGTCTCACTAAAAAATCTATTAGGAAGCTGCAGCTGATTCAGAACGCTGCTGCTCGAGTCCTCACTAACACTAAGAAAGTGGATCACATCACTCCTGTTCTGAAGTCTTTACACTGGCTTCCTGTGTGTCAAAGAATAGATTTCAAAAATACTGCTGCTGGTTTATAAAGCTTTGAATGGTTTAGGCCCAAAATACATTTCTGATCTACTGCTAAATTATGAACCATCCAGATCTCTCAGGTCTTCAGGGACTGGTCAGCTTTCTGTCCCCAGAGTCAGAACTAAACATGGTAAAGCAGCGTTCAGTTATTATGCTCCAAATATCTGGAACAAACTCCCAGAAACCTGCAGGTCCGCTGCAACTCTGACTACTTTTAAATCCAGGCTGAAGACTTTTCTTTTTGTCGCTGCTTATAATTGAACTATTCATATCTTAGACTGCACTGTAACTTTTATCCATGTATTTTTTCTTTTAATGTTTATCCATGTATTTCTTCTTTTAATGTTTATTTTATTAGCTTTTCTTTTTAATGACTGATTTTAAATGCCATTTTCTTAATGTCTTTCATTTGTTGTAAAGCACTTTGAATTGCCTTGTGTTGAAAAGTGCTCTATAAATAAACTTGCCTTGCCTTGCCTTGTGTTTCACTTCAACAGTGAAATGCATTAATCGGAGCTATTACACCAGGTTTCCTGACAACAACACGCCGGCTTATAGCGTCTCTGAACCCGCACAGTGCTTTGACAGCACTTTCTGCAGTTTATTCCACTCAAGCGTGCATCCACCTGCAGCAGGGCAGAGGTTCTCTGCCCAGCCTGCTGCCTGTGGGAGCAGATGGGCTGCCACGCTCCGCCGCCATGGTCATCACCAGGGGTAAGTCCTGACGGACAGACCTGGGCGGTGGACTTCCATGGACGCCAGACCCGGATGTGCTCACAGTGGTGGCGGCCGCGGCGCTACAGTGGAATATTTCTACTGCAACACTCCCCACACGCACATACACAGAGTACCCGCGACTGTTACAATGAATAGAAGGCTCGATAATCAGCTCACGGCATATAGGTGTAAGCAGGGGTAAAGTGCTATTTTTATAGGAGGGGAGTGGACCTAACATCCTCTAGGGGGGTCCTCACCTCCTCTACGGGGGGTCCAGGGGCATGCTCCCCCGGGAAGATTTATTTTTAAATATTGAAGTTAAAGGAGACATGTCATGGCCATTTCCACTGATCATAATTCCATTGTTGAGGTCTACTAGAATAGATTTATATTGTGCAATTTTCCAAACTCACATTGGTTTCTCATACAGCATCTCTGTAAACTATGTGTATTCACTGAATTTCACTGCCTTTAACGGCTCGTTGTAGCTCCAATAGCTCCAGCCCCCAACCTCCCTGTGAGCACAGTGTGCTCTGATTGGTCGGGACGTTGTGAATCGCGCTGAGCTCCATGGAGGTGTTGTTTCCTTGTTTAGCGATACACAGCGAAACACAGCCAAACTCATCCTGAGCACACACAAAGTCACAGCCGAAGTAAAAACAATAAGTGTGCCTTGATATTGAGTAAGAAAAAGGTTGATGAACGCATTGAGAATGGGTCTGCAGAGAGAATTTCGCCGCGATCCCAACTGTCTGTTATCAGCCTGCAGCCAGGGAGGAGAAATCAGCAGAGCTGCCTGCACTGAGTGTGTGTTTGAGGAAGTCCGTGGATTGGTTAATTTGGACCAATCAGCCTGGTCATAGCTCTGGGCGTGGCTACTGGGTGTTCAGACATCACAATGTCCAGGAAGAACATGAGAAATCTCTAACGAGGCGTTTTGGGGAGGTCTTTTCTGTGTTAGAGTTTTACTCGCTACAGAGTGTACTTTGAGGGTTTTTGACTCTGCAGACCGTTTACATGCATAAAAACCTTCATAACACACTAGGGACGGGTAATAACCGGAAAAGCATGACATGTCTCCTTTAAAAGCATCAATCTGGTGCACTTTGAGAGCAAAATGAAGAGATCTATGGATACATCTCTCAACACCCATATGAAACAGAACTGTAAACAGATTTTCTTTTTCTTATATTTTACAAATCACTCCCATTTTAACACAAGAACCGCCAGAGGTCGTTGTATACCTAAAACCGCCAACGGGTCAAATTTACCCGCTTTTGATTTTCAAGGTACAATGTTCCTTTATTTATCATGGAACAGTGAGTTTTGATCGCAAAGGGATGACACTTATTTGTGAAGTTTGTGCAGATAGCATGAAGTATAAAATATCACTAACAGTGCTGATTTAAACGCTCTATCTCTCTCTCTATCTATCTATAACTATCTATCGATCTATCTGTCTATCTCTCTCTCTATCAATCAATCTATCTATCTCGCTCTCAATCTATCTCTCTATATATGTCTATATTCTATTCATTTTCACGTTCACACAGTCGGTGATTTTTGCCGGCCGTCTTTCCTGCAACGGCAGTTTTTCTGTATTTCCTTTCTCCTGTAATATGACTTGATCACTTTAAACTCCGCAGACTGAGCTCTGATTGGTCAGCAGGCGGTGCTTTCACTGAGTTGATCTCTTATCCTAACCCTCCGGACCAGGCTAGCCGTTCAGCATAAGTTACCATAGAGATCTAGCCCGCTACGAAGTGAACCAGCGTCGTAGAACCGGAAACCCAAAGTTTTCCCTGAAGTTAGCTAAGCGAAAATCCGGCTTCTTAGTGCAGGCCTCTGGTCATTGCAAGGCAAGGCAAGGCAAGGCAAGGCAAGGCAAAGCAAGTTTATTTATATAGTACTTTTCTGTACGCGACAATTCAAAGTGCTTTACAAAACAAATTAAAAGACTTTTTTAGGAATAGATACATTAAAAACACATTATACAATTTAACAACAGAAATTACAAAGCAAAGATAATAAAATAATAAAGATAAAGACCACAGGTATACAATACATGTTTAAAAGGCATACTGTAGTTCGAATATGAGCATCTCAATTAAAAGCAGCGGCAAAGAGATATGTTTTTAGTCTCGATTTAAAGATAGTAAGCGTTTCTGCGGACGTGCATGATTTGGGTAGTTTGTTCCAGAGTGTCGGGGCATAACAGCTAAATGCTGCCTCTCCATGTTTTGTTGTCTCGGAACTGATAGCAGACCCATCCCAGAAGACCTGAGGCACCTTGATGGCTCGTAATTATGCAGCAGTTCAACAATATACTTTGGTCCTAAACCACGTAATGATTTAAAAACTAGCAATAGTACTTTAAAATCAATTATTTGGCCGACTGGAAGCCAATGTTGAGATTTCAGAACCGGACTGATGTGATCCACTCTTTTAGTGTTAGGGAGGACACGTGCAGCAGCGTTCTGGATCAGCTGCAGTTTTCTGATGGATTTTTTTGTCAGCCCTGTGAATACACTATTGCAGTAGTCGAGTCTACTGAAAATAAGTCCTGTTGTGACATTAGTTTTTTATTCCTCGATATATTCTTCAGGTGATAATAAGCAGACCTAATGACTGTGGCTGTTGAAATTCAGGTCTGAGTCCATCACTACACCTAGATTTCTGGCTTTATTAGTGGTTTTGTAGTCTGCTGACTGAAGCTCTGCGATTACTTTTAATCGGTCCTTCTTTGCTCCAAAAACAATGATCTCAGTATTTTGTTTGTTCAGTTGTAGAAAGTTCTGAGTCATCCAGTCAGTGATGTGCTCAATGCATTTGCTCAGTGTTCTAATTGGAGAACAGTCTCCTGGTGTGATTTTAAAATAAATCTGGGTGTCGTCTGCATAGATGTGATAAATTAGATCGCTCTTTTTAATAATTTCAGCCAGAGGTAGCATATCAATATTAAAAAGCAAAGGTCCTAAGATGGAGCCTTGAGGAACCCCGCATGACATATTTGTCAAAGTTTTTTCTGTCCTTTAAGTAGGTACTAAACCAATTTAGAGCTGTTCCTGAAACTCCCACCCAGTTTTCTAGACGGTCTAGCAATATGTTGTGGTCAACAGTGTCAAACGCAGCACTGAGATCGAATAATACTAAAACTGATATTCTCCCACTGTCTGTGTTTAAATGAATGTCATTTAAGACCTTAACAAGAGCAGTTTCAGTGCAACAGGAACAACACATGTCATTGTACAGAGGGGCAGATCTAGAGGGTGGCAGGAGATTTTGAGGGGTGACATCCCCTGGCAGAAGTAGGCTATATGCTGATTTAATAACAGTCATATCAATCAATGTTAACTTGGAAAGCCACAATATTTATATTTTAACTCAATAACATCAGGATACATTATTGTGGCACATCAGTAAAGCCTTAAATAGAAATACTGTGTATATATAAGGTGGCAGACATCATTTAATGAATTTTAACTGAACAGTCCTATCACCTGAACAGTCCTATCACCTCAAACATTTTGAAAATATATCTACACTTAATCAAATAATAAACAAGGTGAAACTTAAAGGTGGGGTAGGTAATTTTGGAGAAACCAGCTCGAGTGCACCAGAATTTGAAAATACACAGCCGGAAAAAATCTGCCACTTCCTTACAGAGCCCCTCCTCCAACACACACGAACACGCACATGACCAATGAGGGCACGAGATAAGTTTGTGCACAGATGGAAAGCTAACAGGCAGGTAGGCCATCCAGTCATTTTTGCCGGGCCGGCTTATAAAGAAAAAATATTTCAGATTTCTAATTACTTCTAATTTCTAATGTCTTCGCTGCTTTTTGCAACTTTTTCACTGTTAATGCAAATTAATAGTTCATATATTGACCTTTGAACATTATTGGATGTGCAGAGATCATTGATGCACAATCTGCTGGAAAGAAAGTGTAATCCATGATGCCGCTCTGCTGTTTCCTTCAAAGTGTCCTCCAGCTGTCCAGCAGAGGTCCTCCTAAGACTCCTCCACAGACAGGACACCAATGCACTACGCAGACAAATATTCTGGATCGACCTTGAGCATGTTATATTAAGAAATACATAATAAAGGTGTGTGTGTATAAGATAAACACATTTAGAGGAACTATAAGGCCACTTAAGTTAAGCACAACTTTGTTTATTAATTACTTTAATATATCTAGTTTTTGAAATGAATGGTTCTGCAACATATTAAGTTCGTTTTTTGTCATACAAATATAGTAGTACAAAAATAGCGCAAATGTAGACTCAACTAAAAGAGGTTTGTGTCGGCCTTATTACATGTATCTCTAGTTATGAAGTCACCAAATATGAACTTGATGTTTACAGACAGGCATGATCATGCAAGAAAGCAAATAGTTCACTGTCCCTGTGTCCATCTTTGTAATACAGTATATGCACTCAAACACACACGAATCATACTCTGAAATGGAATAGAAACAATAATACCCCAAAAGTTATGCACATACTCTATTGTCATTATTAAAGTTAGTCATTTCAATACAAAATGTGATTTTTATGTATCAAAGACTGATTTCTTATAAGAAATGTGCTCTGCTAATTGTGTTTGTTTTAATTGTTTCAGGGACAGAGACATTTTTTATTAAAATAGTTTTTTCACTAGATCACTATATTTAAAGCGAGATAAAAATATAATGTATAGTGGTTTGGTAGGCTTTATGCAAATAATGTTTTATTACATTTTCTTTTTTATTCTGTACAGTTATTTAAATGTAAATACAATGGCTAGAGGAAATGTAATTTAGTTTGTAAACTATGTTCACTGTCATGTCATCACTAGCAATACTTGTTTTTGTCCTATTGTCTTCACAAAATAATAAACCCTAACCTTGTTTCTTCAAAAATCCGTTAACAAAATATATAAAACTGTAAATATCAGACAGAATTTTGTTGTTTTATAATTTCAGCTTTTATTAGTCATACAGTTGGATTCTTAAGTTAAGAAATTTGAGTCATCATACAACCAGATATGCTGGAAAACCAATCAGTAGATCAGTCACACAAATTCAAAATAGAGAACAAAGTGAAAAGTAAACTGCTTCACTAAAATGAGAACATCCGTGACATATTGAAGACAAAACCAACTTTGACCAAGACTGCACTATGCCCAAAAACACTTGCAAATCATTTTTTGGCACAGAAACTATTTATAAAATGTATTTCAAAACTAATATCTTCAGGTGCTTATGTCTCACATCTGAGGCAGTCAAACACGGACTTGGAAGACTGGGAATTTAAGTGCACTAAGTTTTTATGTCAAAATAACATTTCTGGTTTTATTTGACACCATTGGGATCCTAGCTATGAGTGTTAAAGATACAATGAAATTGAACATGGCCTGAGCAGTGATCTGAGAGCTGGTGTTGCTGAGAGATTACTGACCAGAGCACATTGGACTGTATAAGCTAGGAATGTTGTTTTTTCCCTTTTTTGAAACAATCTCACATAACCTTGGTTAAATAACGTCATGTCACAGCTTGAGATGAGTTTGAAATACTTCCCATGATGAATCTGTGTTAACTTGTCGACCAAGCTGAGGTCTGTAACTTCCAACCAACACGTCTTCTCAGTCTGTTTCTCTCTCAGTACATCCTGTATGAAATCCCTTCTTTCTGCGCTGTAAAGACTGTGCAACTTTTGCAGTTTGTTTCCTCTCTGCATCAAACCTTTAGTACAATCCCAAAGACTTTCACTTTACACTCAACAATGTGGATGACCTTTTGTGCTGTTAAATCTTTATTATACTCAGTAAGAGGAAGCTAAAGTTAGCTGGGCTCAATACGTACCCCTAGCCAAGCATTTACGTAGCCTACTAACGTGAGCATTGATTCTCTCTTGATATTAGCCTTCTTTTTATTGTATTAACTCAGTGTTGTGTTCGTCTCACAAGATTTGTTGATGGCAAATTACCAGATTTTAAAACGTAATGCAGTATAGTCTGGGACCTCAATCCAGACACAGAGTACAGAGTAATATATACGAAGTAACATAGAGTAAAAAATAAATGTCCATACGCAGTAATATATGGAGTAACAAAGTGAGTAACATTCATATGGATTAACATAAAGATGAATGTATGGTTTCATTTATAGATGAACTCAAGTGGTAACGGACAGAGTCACATTTGGAGTAATGTACATAGTTATGTAGACAAAAAGATACACAAGGAGTTACATATGGAGTAACATACGGAGTAACACGTGAGATGTGCACGGAGTTATGCACAGAGTATGGAGAAAATAAATGGAGTAACGCATAGAGTAACCTTCATAGTAACTGTGACGACCCCTCCTTACCACTAGGGGTTTGGTTCTGGCTCTATGCTTCATGTTGCAGGTTTGAGTGCTCTTGTTAAAAAACTATTGTTATATTTTCATACCCCTCGTCTCGACTCCCAGGTTTTTGTTGCAGCCCAAGAGCCGGGTTGTAACAGTAACCTACAGAGGAAGCCAGGGCTGGACTGGCCATCTGGCGAACCGGGCACTTTCCCGGTGGGCCGACACAACTTAATATTATTTACATTTTTGTTCTGACGGCCCGTTCAGGTACATGTATGTCAGTATTTTAGTTTGCACTGATACAACACATTTTCCTCTGGTCAGGAGCCCCTACTGTGTTTTTGTTTGATGGTTGTGGGCCGGTCTGGGCCAAAATGCCAGGACTGTGTTTCTGTCCCAGTCCAGCCCTGGAGGAAGCTCCAGAGTAACCTATGGGTAACCGAGAGAGTAACCAGAATGGAAGAATAGAATACAAGTCGTTATTGTCATTATATATAAAATACAATGAAATTACGAATGCCCGTACCAGCGGTGCGTAAAATACACACACAATACAAACACACATATACACAATTAATTCCAAACAATGAATAGCAAAGTAACCTATGGAGGAACCTACAGAGTAACCTACGGAGTAACCACAATAGTTTCATATGGAGGGATCCACGGAGTGACACATGAAGTAATGTAGGGATTAAAGAAACGGCTAACGAGATTATTTTAATTTTTAGTGTGACTTTGCCCATTCCCCTAAGCACTAGCGTCTCTCTCCCATGCAAACAATTAAAGCTCTGCCATACTTATCTAAAATAATCAAATATTAAGAGAAAGCATTACGTATGTAAAAAATCTTATGCAGACTTATAGGAAAAATCTCTGCACGGTATTTGCCTCTTTGCAGCGGGCCGTGGCTCTGACCTGCAGAGAGGGTCAGGGGCAGCAGACCCAGCTTGTTTACATGTGTGTGTCGGTCCACAGCTGTTTAACAGCACGTCTTTAACTGCTGTTTTTAAGGCATACAGATATTGCAATAATCATATGCCAGTACCGACATCTTACATACATTAATGTAGGGGGATAAATCAAACTTCAATGTTTGTCAGCGCGCAAGAAAGCTTTCTCTTTGCCATCGAGACATATCTAGGCCACACACACAAACACACACTGAGAGAGACTGCCATCTTCATTAGTGCTGAGTGCCAATGAGGCCTCTGGATTTATTGGCGGGCAGGGGGAAGCAGACATGTACACGCACACATGCACGCACGCATGCACGCACGCACGCACGCACGCACGCACACACACACGCACACACACACACACACACACGCCATTCTGGTCAGGGCTGAGCTCGTTGGGGGTAGATAGCTGCACCCACACTGCATTAATAATGTTTTTTACAGCACTGATAGCATGCTTTGTGTGTGTGTGTGTGTGTGTGTGTGTGTGTGTGTGTGTGTGTGTGTGTGTGTGCGTGCGTGTGTGTTTGACAGGGATCTATATCAATGCTACTCCTGTTTATGGTGACGTGGTTCTGGACGTATCACAGCATACAATAGGTAAGCAGCAGGTTCAATTCTGGACATGTTGTCAGTATATCTCATGCACTTTTATAAAGTGCATGTTTTCAGTATTTAGAACACGCAATAATGACTAGCAGGTTTATGTTTGGAGGGAAGGTTTTTTAACGTGTGCCCAGCTGTAAAATGTCCGTCCTGAACAATTACTATCAATAGCACCTACCTCTACATATTTCTTGTTACATTTGTGATACAACATAGTTCAGCTGAACATGCCTGAAACTGCTTTTCCTTCCAATATGTCCTTGAAACGGCAAAACATCAAACACTCGCCTGATGTTAATCTGCCAGACTGTTATTTCTCAGTGCTGTGCATGAAATAATTGATAGTATGGTAGAACATTTGTATTATTAACTTTTTTGGAGTCTTAAATGTTCTATAGTGTTTTCATCATTGAAGGTAGAGTGGTCTTTAGTATTTTGTATAATTGAAAATAAAAATTATTCAAATATAACATATAAAACACATTTTTTCTCCTATTTATCCCTGTAATTGCATTGCATTTTTAATACTGTATTTATATTACATAGCATTAGTATACCTTCTTGTCCCTGCCTTTCATTGACTACCAAATGTATCATTATTAAAGAATCTTAATCGTATTGTTTGCTGTAAAAATGTGATTTTAAAGGGCCACTGCCACACAAAACTTACTATAGCCCTATTATGTTCAATACTGTTCAGGTGGACAGTGACCTGCGTACAGCTCGGTCTAAACACAGAGCCACATGAGTCTATGCAACAAAAGCACGTTGGTAAAGCTTAGTGGAAGGTTACCATTTGGCTGAACATTAATACAGCAAAAAGGTCATACATTGTGCTAACGTTACTGTAACATCAGATTATCCCAATCCTACAGAAACAGTTTGGGGAAATAAGATTTGTATAATTCTTGCAGCGAGTTAGATAAGAAGCATTTTTTAAACTGAAGTGTGAAAATACCATGTTGTTATTTTGTGTTAGAGCATTTCATGACTGATTCTCTTTGTTGCCGTGAGGTTGCCAGACAACCAGCAGGGACCTCCAGTAAAACACACCCTTCTGTCCCGCACATCGCTCCCAGGAAACCTCATTGGTGCTTTTAGACTGATTTTTTAAACTTTTCCTTAAATTGTCTTCTCCTATTTCACAAGGCAGCCAACACAATTATGTATGACTTACTTATACTTTCTCACGTATGCCTTTAAGTTGTAACCCGTAACAAGTTTTAGAAACTATGTGCAATTTGCATTGCATTAGAGTGAATTGTATTTGTATTGCAGACTTATACATGTTTATTCTAATTCCTATATCAATTATATTATTAATGGACTAGAAGTTAATTGAGCTGTATACTGTACATCTGTGTGTGTGTGTGTGTGTGTGTGTGTGTATGTGTGTGTGTATGTGTGTGTATGTGAGTGTGTGTGTGTCTGTGTGTGTGTGTGTGTGTGTGTGTGTGTGTGTGTGTGTGTGTGTGTGTGTGTGTGTGTGTGTGTGTGTGTGTGTGTGTGTGTGTGTGTGTGTGTAAGGGTCAGTGGGATGTGTTCTATTAAAGTCTCTGTTTTGTGGCAGTCTGACTCTGAGACACAGAACATCACTGCCTTTTATACTGTGCTAATAAGACACACCCCACCAGTATAATCATCAGGCCAGAGACTCAGAGTCCGAATATCAATCCAATAAATGGGATTAGTTCTTTTATAACTGTGAATGAGAAATGAGCATGTAATCATTTCCTGATCTCCATAACCTGAAGTCATAGTCAGAAGAAGCATTCAAGAGAGGTGCAGAGTTGAAGTATTTTTGTTGGCGGACCCGGAAATTAGCATTGCAAGAGCTCCCTCAACAAAAGTGTGTGCTCAACAAAAGCAATGGGATTTTCCCAGTGGATTCATTAATATTGCAGGAAATAAGATCAGTGGCCAACACACAGCAGGATGATCTCCACATTTTAACAACACTTCTATAATAGTTCAATAGAAAATGCAATTGCCAGAAGTAAAAAGCTAACGTTAAGCTATGAATGAACACCATCACAGTTACTTGGCTGCACATCACCTCCGCTAATCTAAAGGCGACTAATATTTGGCGTGATGACGTTTATAGTGTCATGTAGTCCCTTTTAAGGTCACATAGAAGCTTCTGACATTCACCAGTGGGGTATTTACTGACATATGTTGTAGAATTATATTTCAGGACTCATTCCTGCACCTTTCTATTGAATCAATCTGTGTTCACAACACTGTAATGCATCTCAGACACACATCCATGACTGTCTGAGACAATTCAACCATCCAACTGCTCTTACCACGACACAGGAAATGGTTGCTGTTCTGATAGGGCTGCACTTAATGATCCATCTGGGGTCTAAAAACAGGAAGTATTCTCACGGAGTAAGCTTTTGTTTGTAGAAGAGACACTGTACATCTAGTAAAACCGAGCCAACTTTGATACTGGTAATAATATTCAACTTTCCTGCTAACATCAAAGCCACACTTGAATTAATGTCTTGGAGGAATGTAAATCAGGTCGTGTTTTTTATTTAACAAGATGTTCTCAAACTGGTATCTCAAAATTAACTCTTGGCAAGTTTGCATCCGAAGTTCAACAGAGGTCACAGTAGGTGCACTCCATAATACCCATGATTATGTTCAATTGCATTTACACCTCCTCAAAGCTTTGGTCCCTTTTCCACTGAAATGAGTCCCAGCTCCTTGATCGTTGTAGTTTGGATCACAAGTTGAACCAACTGCTAACCACTAAAGAAGCAGTTTGCTTTTCCACCAATCAGATCCCGAGAGGAACCACGTCATGACATCACTGTTTACAAAGCTGCAATGCCAGCGTGAATATCCCTTAGAAAAATGACATCGGTGGTTAACATTGGAGCTGTGCTTATGTATTAATTATTCTATTTGTTGGGGAAATATTTTCCAAAGCCCATAACTTTGACCCAGTTGATCAGTTCAAAGTGTCCTGACTGAGCACAGACATCTGTAACCTTGGCTGCTGTGCTCTCAGTGTTCTGTCTCCCTGTTCCTGCCTGTTGGCGTCAGCTGATAGAGGTGTTATGGTTCTATGTTCCTGCCTGTTGGCGTCAGCTGATAGAGGTGTTATGATTCTATGTTCCTGCCTGTTGGCGTCAGCTGATAGAGGTGTTATGATTCTATGTTCCTGCCTGTTGACGTCAGCTGATGGAGGTGTTATGGTTCTATGTTCCTGCCTGTTGGCGTCAGCTGATAGAGGTGTTATGGTTCTATCTTGTGATGCAGCATGTTGATGATGCTCTCAGAACTAGCTAAACACATGGGTCTGGGGTTGAGTTCTTCAGAATTGATTGTGGCATCTCAACCGTGTGGTCAACTCGTGGCCCGTGACATGTCTTGTGAATTCTCCGTCCGAAGCTCCAAATAAACCGTCAGTGTTTGCCATCAAAGCTCCAGCTCTCCATCGTGTCTCTCTTTGAGTCCTGACTCCAATTGCTTCAGAAGTTTCCCCCACACTATTAACTCTAAGGCTGTCAATGGTAATGCATTGGAGCCTTTAAAACATAACAATAAAATGTGTTATTAATTGCATTACCAAGTTTTAACTAAATGTCCTCGTATAACTCCAGTGAGAATGTTTACCATGAATTGCATGGCAGTGAAAAGGCAAAGAAAGAGAAACAGCTGGGACAGGCTTCATGTCTTCACTGACTAGAGATCAGTAAGAATCATCACTACCTGGAAGTAACGGCACCTGATGCATGACTAATGTTCTGCACTCGTTCTTTAGGTGGTTATAACACCTTAGGACAGGCATTTTACTGACCCGTACCCCAGTTTCCTGAAGTTGCATAGGAGTGGTCAGGGTCACCACCGGAGGAACAGATAGTGTATCAGTATCATAGCTGCAGAGATAAGGCCAATATTTAAAGCCAATAATTAAGAAATCATGTTATAATAAAGTCAAAACACCCTCTGATTTCTCTATCCAATACACCAACATTTGTTTCATCTTTCCCCCAAAAATACAAGTACATTCTAGTATTATAAACTTGTGATTAATCATGACAAATCACAGATTAATATTGTGAATACAAAAATATGTATTTGTTTTATTTGATTTCCAGCAGTAATTGACACACAGTAAAGCAAAGGAACAGACGTAAGGAATGATCCACCTTTAATGCTTCGATGAGTCGGTACTTGTTGTTACCACGATGATGCTATTCGTGTTAGTTCAAAGTATAACCAATTATATTGTGTCACTGTGCAATCTACGTGCTACTGCTTCTGCATTCATCTGTTGTCATCTTACAATTTATTTATTTTCATCTTACTGTAAAATAGTTAATTTTACATTCTGATTGTGTATATATCATATCCCATTTACATATACTTCTTGCACTATTTTTGTATAGTATTTTTTAATTGGTTTTTATTGTTTATGGCTTCATGTTGCATTATTGGAGGAGCTCAGGACATAAGATTTGAATTGCCATTTCTACTCTGTAGCTTATGTGCATATGACATTCAAATCTTTTTAAATCTTGAATCTCTGCAACAACATTTCTCAGTAAACGCCGTCCCAATTTGAAGCCTTTTTCAGGGCCGAAAGCCGGCGCTGCTGCCGTGGAAACACAGACAACTGAATTGCATCAGGCTCTGAACCGGCCCTGTAACTGCTTCAGTGGCTGGAGGCAAAGAAGCACATAGAGTCGTAGAGATAGAAAAAACAGGGAGCGTCATACTAGAAAGAGTGTTACTTTGTCACTTCATTCTATAACTGTTAAAGCTCCATATAAACAACATCAGATAGATTTTGGAAGGTATTTTCCCAATGAGCGATCCCTGTTGATGAATAATTAGAGGAAATAAAAGCTGTTTCAATGTTCCTATGGAGACCGTTTTTTAAGACAGAATACAAATTGTAAACAGCTCCGTGAAGGAGGATGACAGCAGCTGATCTGAACAGTTCACATCTGAGAGAAAGAAGGAGTGAGGTCTTTCATACCTACCCACAATGTCAGGGTATGTGTCTGTGTGTGTGTGTGTGTGTGTGTGTGTGTGTG
This sequence comes from Harpagifer antarcticus, assembly GCA_902827135.1. NCBI lineage: Eukaryota > Metazoa > Chordata > Actinopteri > Perciformes > Harpagiferidae > Harpagifer > Harpagifer antarcticus. The sequence goes on from CADEHL010001345.1 coordinate 728,418, forward strand.
TGTACATGCAAGTGTGTGTTCACGTGGTGCCCATTACACTGCCTCTGTGTGTGTGTGGTGGCTGTGAGGAGGTTTAACAAGCAATCTCTTTACTGCTTTGTGTGGTGCACACCTTCTTTTACTACCCTACCACAGTGAAGACGGAGCAGACACGCACGCACGCATGCACACACACACACACACACACACACACACACACACACACACACACGCACACAGTTCCAATAAGCTCCACGTGAATGGGCCGGGTGGTTTGGTATTGAGTTCTCTGGGGCTCAGTTTATGGGGAAGCTGCAGTGAGGGAGGGGGGCAGAGGGCAGAGGGGGGGGGGCGCATACATTAGTTTAATTGTAGTTGAGGCCTGAGACCCCGGGCACACATAGCATTCATGTAAAGTGCAGAGGTTCTAATCCACCTATTCTTATATCAGGAACATTAGAGGGAATTCCTATTAACAGGTCAGCGGTACGAGAGATGATCAATATTCATGTTTAAAAACAGAGGGTGTGGAAGATGAAGGCAAAACCGATTTGATTACATGACATTTTATTAAGTTGACGCTATTATGCAACTTACAATAATTGCATTCAACCATGAAGCAAACCTAAAGCAAGAAATCTGCAAGAAAATTAGCCTTAAATGCTAATCAAGGGATATCTAAAGAAGTTTTACACACGGCATCTATTGCACGTCTGTCCGTCCTGGGAGAGGGATCCCTCCTCTGTTGCTCTCCCTGAGGTTTCTCCCATGTTCCCTTTAAACTGTGGGTTTTCTCCGGAAGTGTTTCCTTGTACGATGTGAGGGTCTAAGGACAGAGGGTCTAAGGACAGAGGGTGTCGTATTGTCATACTGATATTCTGTACAAACTGTGAAGACCACTGAGACAAATGTAACATTTGTGATATTGGGCTATATAAATAAACCTTTATTGATTGATTGATTGAAGTGAGATTTGTTTTGGCCAAGGTGTACTCAAAACAGTTTTCAGTTTGCGAAAGAAGATTGTAGACTTTCTGTTTTTGTCTGGTTTTGTAGACTGTTTGTCATACGAGTAGGCTGTTGACCTCATGTGTGAGCCTGCTGTTGTTGGTGCAGGTGAACAGCCAATGGAGGAACTCTATGGTCCAAATGCAGTTTTGGAAGCCATTATCTATTGTCTGATGACGATTCAGCTTTTCATTAACTTAATGTAAGAATTGGAGCAAACTGAATGAACTGGCTACTTGTGAAACAGTCCAGAGATGGAGGTTGTCTACTTAACTCTCGTATCTCAATGGTTCTGTAAGAAATGAGCACAGATGATATAATACTGTATTTCAAGAGATTGGGATGAATAGCCCAAAAATAATTTCGATTTAAATACTGAAAAAACTGAAACGTTGACTTATTGACTAATTAAGTGTATCATGTCAACAAATGTCACATAACTGTATTAGGTTAATTGAAAGAAATAATATCAAGTTTAAATAACAAATACTTAATATTATTCCCTTCAACTAACCTTATAAAATGTTGTGACATTAGTTACAAAACTTAAATAAAATTAAATGTTTCAGTTTTTTCAGTGTAGTATATATTTGATGGACAAACAGAATCAGGTTTGTTGAAATAGATATGAAGAGTGGGGTGTCAATAAAGCACCGATGCTTGGTACTGGCTGTACCAACGAGTGTTGGTGTTCTTTTTATATTATTGCTCTCTGTTCTGGATCGCAGGATCCAAATATCCCCTTTGTTTTGGTTGGTGGTACACTGTAAAAATTGTTGCTTTGGTAAAAAAAAAAAAAAATGTGTCAACAGTTTCCGAGTAATTTTAAGAGTTTAGTCAACTTTTGCATTTTTTGAGTTGGTGAAACGTACTTTTTTAGTTTTCCTCTACTCAAGAACGTGTTACTTTGCTAAAACTTAAAACAAATGTGTCAACAGTTTCCAAGCAATTTTAGGAGTCGGGTAAACTCACTAATGTGATTTTTTCTGCATGTGAAAAGATGAGTTGAGCCTACAATTAAAAGCCCAGATATTAAGTGTAACCAATGCAAATAACAATCTGCTAAGAACCACATAAGACAAGAATAAATAAAGTAAATTATAAAACACAATTGAGTTGCCGGAACCTATAAACCACAAACTCTTCCTGATTTCAATCCAACCCTTTAAATATTTGATAGCATTGACACATTGCAGATTAAACAGATTTAAAAAAGGGAACGTTATGGACATGTTAATACATTATATTAAAATGCAGTGGCGAGCCGTGACTTTTATACCTAGGTCCTCTGACCCCCCCCTTCCCTCGAAAGAAAAGAAGAGTTATTACGTCACAGCGTATACTTCAGCGGAATATCAAAACAGCGGCCCGGGGTGCAAAACGCATCAATGACAACGACCCTCTACCACACAAAACAACACCATTTATATAAACACCTATCATGACAGGGCACCCACAGCCAAGTAACAATTAAAAATGAATTAAGTCGGCACGGCGGCCCACATTGAAAATGACTTAGGCCTACCTTTGATGATCAAATCATTTAAACACAAAGTCCATCCTCCTGTCCTTTTGGATGAAGCACTTGCGGGTCATTCAGCTGATCATTCAGTGTGCATCGAGACCGGGTGACGACACCACCTATTGACGCAGCAACCACTGTAAGTTATATTCTTGTTTAATTAGACTTCTCTGTTTAATTTATTCTACTCTGTATAATTGTTCTGTAGTTACTGTAGCTAAAACGGCGCTTTTGAGAGATTTAAATCTCAGATCTGCTCAAAGGGAACCTGTTACACAGGTCTCAGTGGGGTACTCAACCCTGCATTACAATATAGGGAGGGACACTCTGCTGATTGCGTGAAGTACAACAGCATGACTTACCCATTTTTCAGCTAAAAAGCACTTAAATACCGCATTTAAATTCTGAAGAACTCAGTGTGCATCGAGACCGGGTGACGACACTACCTATTGACGCAGCAACCACTGTAAGTTACATTCTTGTTTAATTATACTTCTTTGTTTCATTTATTCTATTTTAAATTATACCTCTTTTGAAAATCTCGTTTTTAGTCTTACGCATCCGACCTGGAAAACTTTGCAGCCAATCTTATTTGTTACAGTGTACCGTGCACCAGGTCCTTATTCAGAATTCTTATCAGAATTCTCTGAGTTTTTATCAACTTTGGTTCTTAAAACAGATAAAGTAATTATCGTAGGTGACTTTAATATTCATGTTGACGATGATAAAAATAGCCTTACTGTTGCATTTAACTCTATATTAGATTCTGTTGGGTTTTGTCAGAGTGTAAATAAACCAAACCACTGCTATAATCACACTCTCGACCTTGTTCTGACTTATGGTATTGAAATTGAGCAACTATTAGTCGAACCGCATAATCCTGCTTTATCCGACCATTTCTTAGTAACTTTTGAAGTACTGTTACTAGACTACAAAGCATTAGTCAAAAGCTCCTGCAGCAGACACCTATCTGTTAGTGCTATAGCCAAATTTAAGGAAGAGATTCCACCAATACTTAACTCGATAGCATGTCTGCATGTAGGGGAGGAAACGTATACAAAATGTCCACCACCCCAAATTGATCATGTTGTTGATAGTGCTACAGATGCGCTGCGAATAAAATTAGACTCTATTGCTCCTTTGAAAAAGAAGAAAATAAAACAACATAGATTAGCTCCATGGCATAATGCCGAAACCCGCAAAATAAAGCAAAAGTCGAGACAACTTGAAAGGATATGGCGTTCCACTAAACTTGAAGAATCTCGTTTAATTTGGCATATTACTCTCAATGAATATAAGAAAGCACTGCGTAAAGCGAGAGCAGCCTACTACTCTTCATTAATAGATGAGAATAAGAATAATGCAAGATTTCTTTTCAGCACTGTAGCCAGGCTGACAGAGAGCCATAGCTCGATTGAGCCTTCTATTCCCATAGCACTCAGTAGTAATGATTTTATGTGCTTTTTTAACGATAAAATTGTTACTCTTCGAAACAAAATGAATGACCTCTTGCCTTTGACCAGTATAGTGTTATCAACTCCCGGAAACGTAAGTTCTAATATTACACTAGATAGTAAACTAGAATGCTTTTCAGCCATAAACCTTGAACAATTAAATTCAATGATTCTCTCTTCTAAACCATCAACGTGTATGTTAGACCCAATTCCAACTAAGCTGTTGAAGGAAGTTTTTCCATTAATTAGCACTTCTTTATTAAATATTATGAATATGTCTTTATTATCAGGCTATGTTCCACAATCATTCAAAGTAGCAGTGATAAAACCGCTTCTTAAAAAGCACAACCTCGATCCAGAGGTTTTAGCCAATTATAGACCCATTTCTAATCTTCCGTTCCTCTCAAAAATTCTTGAGAAAGCAGTCGCAAAACAGTTGTGTGCTTACTTAAAAAACAATGATTTATTTGAAGATTTTCAGTCTGGCTTTAGAACACATCATAGCACAGAGACAGCTCTGGTTAAAGTCACAAATGACATTCTAATAGCCTCTGACAAGGGACTTGTCTCTATTCTTGTTTTGCTCGATCTCAGTGCTGCATTTGATACTATCGATCATGATATCTTATTGCAAAGACTAGAGCACTTAGTTGGCATACAGGGAACTGCTTTAGGCTGGTTTAGGTCCTATCTATCTGAACGCTCTCAGTTTGTACGTGTCAACGATGAATCTTCCACGCAAACCAAAGTTAGCCATGGAGTGCCACAGGGCTCAGTGCTCGGACCTATATTGTGTCCACAATATATATGCTTCCGTTAGGCAATATTATAAGGAATCATTCTGTAAATTTTCATTGTTATGCGGATGATACTCAACTATATTTATCAATCAAGCCTGATGAAATTAATCATCTAAATACAATTCAAGACTGCCTCAAGGACTTAAAAACGTGGATGACCTTAAACTTTTTGATGTTAAACACGACCAAAACTGAAGTTATTGTTCTTGGCCCGAAGAATCTACGAAACAAATTATCTAAAGATATACTAACTATGGATGGCATTAATTTGGCCTCCAGTGAGACTGTAAGGAATCTTGGTGTCATATTTGATCAGGATTTATCCTTTAACGCCCACATAAAATCAATTTCAAGGACCGCCTACTTCCATCTACGTAACATTGCAAAAATCAGGCATATCTTGCCTCAAAACGATGCAGAGAAACTAGTCCATGCATTTGTTACTTCAAGGCTGGATTATTGTAACTCTTTATTATCAGTGTGTACCAAGAAGTCAGTCAAGTCGCTTCAGCTGATTCAAAATGCTGCAGCTCGTGTACTAACCAGAGTTAGGAAAAGGGACCACATTACTCCTGTTCTGGCTGCCTTACACTGGCTCCCTATTGAACACAGGATATAATTTAAAATTCTTCTTCTCGCCTACAAAGCCCTTAATGGGCAGGCGCCATCTTACCTTAAAGATCTCATTATACCCTACTGTCCTACTAGGGCATTGCGTTCCAAGAATGCAGGGTTGTTGGTTGTTCCTAGAGTCTCTAAAAGTACAATGGGAGCCAGAGCCTTTTCTTATCAAGCTCCACATTTGTGGAATCAGCTTCCAGTTTGTGTTCGGGCGGCAGACACCCTATCCGTTTTTAAGAGTGCGCTTAAGACCTTCCTTTTTGATAAAGCTTATAGTTAGGGCTGATTAGATTCAGCCCCTAGTTTTGCTGATATAGGCTTAGTTTGTCGGGGGACATCTTACTTCTTCCTTCTCTCTGTCTATACCTGTGTACTCCCATGTTCCGATTAACCCAGCTTCCCCAAATGTCTTTCTTTTTGGTGTCTATATATACGCTGGGATCCGGAGTCATGGATGATCCTGCGGTCCTGTGTCCTGCATCGCGAGCCCTGGATCTTGAGTCGTGGCTGTGGTCCTGGATCATAGGTCCTGGATGGATATCCTCGTGGATTCATCTTCCTATTATACACACATGCATTTCCAAACATTTGGACTACCTATGTTGCAAATGTATTATCCTTTAAATTTACACACGGCATCTATTGCACGTCTGTCCGTCCCGGGAGAGGGATCCCTCCTCTGTTGCTCTCCCTGAGGTTTCTCCCATTTTTCCCTTTAAACTGTGGGTTTTCTTCTGAAGTTTTTCCTTGTACGATGTGAGGGTCTAAGGACAGAGGGTGTCGTATTGTCATACTGATATTCTGTACACACTGTGAAGACCACTGAGACAAATGTAACATTTGTGATATTGGGTTATATAAATAAACATTGATTGATTGATTGATTGAACTGAGATTTGTTTTGGCCAAGGTGTACTCAAAACAGTTTTCAGTTTGCGAAAGAAGATTGTAGACTTTCTGTTTTTGCCTGGTTTTGTAGACTGTTTGTCATACGAGTAGGCTATTGACCTCATGTGTGAGCCTGCTGTTGTTGGTGCAGGTGAACAGCCAATGGAGGAACTCTATGGTCCAACTGCAGTTTTGGAAGCCATTATCTATTGTCTGATGACGATTCAGCTTTTCATTAACTTAATGTAAGAATTGGAGCAAACTGAATGAACTGGCTACTTGAATAATTTCGATTTAAAAACTGAAACGTTGAATTATTGACTAATTAAGTGTATCATGTCAACAAATGTCACATAACTGTATTAGGTTAATTGAAAGAAATAATATCAAGTTTAAATAACAAATACTTAATATTATTCCCTTCAACTAACCTTATAAAATGTTGTGACATTAGTTACAAAACTTAAATAAAATTAAATGTTTCAGTTTTTTCAGTGTAGTATATATTTGATGGACAAACAGAATCAGGTTTGTTGAAATAGATATGAAGAGTGGGGTGTCAATAAATCACAGATGCTTGGTACTGGCTGTACCAACGAGTGTTGGTGTTCTTTTTATATTATTGCTCTCTGTTCTGGATCGCAGGATCCAAATATCCTCTTTGTTTTGGTTGGTGGTACACTGTAAAAATTGTTGCTTTGGTAAAAAAAAAAAAAATGTGTCAAAAGTTTCCGAGTAATTTTAAGAGTTTAGTCAACTTTTGCATTTTTTGAGTTGGTGAAACGTACTTTTTTAGTTTTCCTCTACTCAAGAACGTGTGTTACTTTGCTAAAACTTAAAACACATGTGTCAACAGTTTCCAAGCAATTTTAGGAGTTGGGTAAACTCACTAATGCTAAGAACCACATAAGACAAGAATAAATAATGTAAATTATAAAACACAATTGAGTTGCCGGAACCTATAAACCACAAACTCTTCCTGATTTCAATCCAACCCGGGTGGACCCGTTCAAATCCAGTTTTGGACAGTCTGCCGTGGTTCCATCCCATTTCAAAGTGCTGTTCAACGCTCGGCGTAACCCTCGGCGCACACTCAAACATCCAATCACAGAGCTTGAGGACTATCACGGGGTTTCTCAAGCGAAGCGGAGAGAATACTTACTTCCGGGTGTAAAATTCTTTAAAGCAACTACTATGAGCTGCTCCGACCCTCGGTCCTGACGGACTCCAACTTGTGTTTATTAATCAAACAAATAAATAAACACAAGGATAATTATGTGTTATTGTTGAGTAAATAACAGTGTGTTAATAATACAAAATTAGAAGGAAAAAAACTATGAAACAATACAGATTTCAGTATTCTGAGCCCCTACTCTCCCCATAACTGACGGCAACAAAAGTCCTACATTATTCAATTAAAATAAAGAAGTAAAAACAATAAGTGTGGCTTGATATTGAGTAAGAAAAAGGTTGATATACGCTGTGAGAATGGATCTGCGAGCATTTCGCCGCGTTCCTAACGTGTCTATTACCAACGTTCAGGGAGCTCTATGCAAGTCAATGGGACGCCCTGCCCGTTGAAAACTGACTCTCAAGGGGTACCCTGTCCGTAATATAGTGACGGGGAGGGGCCCTGACCGACCGGGATGGGATGCCGGAACCCTCCACCTCCCTCCCTCGACACTGTGACATATTGGTAGCCCGAGTGGTTTGTAAAGTTGAACAGGGCCTGCAGCCAGTACGTGTTATCAATTAGACCCTCCAGAAAAATGCGATTCTGCGATCGCAGAATTGACCGCATAATCAGCAAAATGGCGCAGATTTTTAAAAGGACGCATATTTATCAAAAGGCCGCATAATCCCCGCATTTTTACACACAAAGTTGAGAAAAAAAAAGTTAACTCGTCTTGACGTGAAGTAGTGATGATGATGATGATGATGTAGATGACGCGACGTCATCAGCTCGCGCATCACATAAGGTAAACAACACCGTAGAGTGAACGTGTGGAGCTCACACGAGAGAGAAAACACCAAGATGAAAAAATATAATCCTTCTCATTTACCAACGAACATTTCTGCGAAAGACCGGGCAAAGCAGTACCCCGATGTCTTGCACGAAAGTGGGGGGAAACTATTCTGCACCCCGTGCAACTGTGTTGGAGCATAAGAGAAAATCCACGGTGACGACCCACTTTGATTCATTCAAACATTCGAAAATGCTTTCTGCTGCTGCGGACAAGAAAGCCAAACAACTCACGATCACCGAGGCATCAACCTCCACAACCCTTTCGAGGGCTACAAGAAACGAGGTGAGAAGCCTACAAGATTGAAGCTGGTCAGATAACGAACAAGTAAATGAAAACAGAATGAGGCGGAGAAGTGTGTGTGAGAGAGAGTGTGATTAAAATAGCCCAATTGCTTTTACAATAAATAAACATTGAATGTGTTTAATTGAATAGTAAAGGGGTTTAACGTTAGTGGCAGGTTGTGTGTGAGAGAGAATAAATAAGACAGCCCAATATTTAAAAAAAGAATATTTTGCATATTTCGCAACTTTCCGCATATTTCGCAACTTCCTGCAATTTCACCACATAAAATCACATAAAAACCCTGCATGTTTAATCGCATAATCAAGGATTTTAGCCCGCATAATCAAGGGTTTTTGCCCGCGTTTTTCTGGAGGCTCTAATCAATGTAAACAACAAAGCGCGAACATTGAAGAGGGGCATGAAAGTGGGCACGCTGTTCACTGACATTGAGGTGGGGGATGAAGTGAAGCAGGGCGTAGACGGTGATAGCGGAGACGTACATCAGTCTTGGACAGTAGGCATGCTTATGAAACAGTTTGGGGTGGAAGAGAAGGGCTATTCCCCCGGGGAGCTTAGTGCAATCAGACAGTGACTGCACCACAACACCTCTGTGTTTAGTCTGGGGAGACTGATTTAGGCAGGACTCTCTTGATCTTGCATGAGATGGACACTGGGGATGCCAAGCCTGTTAAGATGCACCCACGAAGAATCCCCCTTCACTTACAGCAAGAAGTAACTGAAAATGTCCACCCTGGATTTGGTGAGTGGCTATTGGCAGGTGGAAGTAGATCCTAATGATCGCCACAAGACTGCTTTCATTACACGCCAGGGTAGTGTTAATTTGGTCAGCTATTTTTTTATTTAGTTTTAGTCTTAGTCCTGTGTTACATTTCCTTTTTAGTTTTAGTAATATTTAGTCACCTTCATCCTGTTTTTATTTAGTCAAGTTTTAGTCGACTAAAAGTCTGAGCATTTTAGTCTTATTTTAGTCGACTAAAACAGTAACTATTTTTGTCAAGATTTAGTTGACTAAAGGTCTGAGCATTTTAGTCATATTTTAGTCAAAGAAAACTAATTATTTTAGTCTACTTTTTGTCAATGAAAACTGTTGAGTCTTTTTTAGTCATCAGATTATATAGAACATTTCAGTCAAACTAGTCTAGCCAAAACCAATAATTTGTCATTTTAGTATATATAAATAAATAAGATTATCTTGTCCTTATTTGATGAAAAACACAGGTTGAATGATTAAGAATACAGCTTTGCAGAGAGAATCTGGTCAGGTTTGTGGTGTTTTTACCAGCTGTGTTATGGCCACATTGCTTCCCTTCTGATAAAACAATGCATTCGCTTTTTATTTCCGCCTCATTGAAGCGAAAATGGGCCCAAATATCACATCGTTTCTTTCTCCAAGCAGTGGTGGCTTTAGACTTTTTCGTTGTCAGTCATTTTGACGGACAGGATTGTAACATTTCCGTCATAATCCATTATTACCCGTCGAGTGCACAATTTATCACTCACTCGCGCTGACGGGGCGGGGGGGGGGGGGGTAATTTGGTTAACGCGGGTGCGACCACTGCTCCCAAGCCCTGTTGTTGCCATTTTATTTTCTGTTATATAACGTTAGTTAGACCATGAGTTAGACCCGAGTCTTCCTGACAGTTCATATTGTGCCGCTGCCCGGTGTAATTCAAATGTACCGCCACGCGCAGCACAGACACACAGCTGCTGCCCAGCCGCAGCACCGGAAATGGAACTGCTGGGAGAAAAACTGACTATCAGAGATGTAACGTTATCTTTGATAATATTTCGTCTCCTCATTTTTCGTCTACGAAAGTAAACAGAGATTTTGGCATAGTTTTTATTTAGTAAACTACATTTTCGTCACGTCACTTTTCGTTAACAATATTGCATGGTGATTTCATTGCAGTTATTGTTTACTGCCGTCGGTGCCGTCTCGTCATCGTCTCGTTTTCGTCATGGAAAAAAAGGTTGTTGACGAACATATTTCGTCATAGTTTTAGTCAACGAAATTAACACTACGCCAGGGGCTGTTTGAGTTCAATGTCCTGAGTTTTGGTCTTTGTAATGCACCCAGTACTTTCGAGAGGTTGATGGACTTGATCCTCGCAGACTTGCAGTAGACTACTTGTTTGGTTTACTTGGATGATATTATTGTGTTTGGCCAGACTTTTCAGGAGCATCTGACCCGCCTGGATGGCGTGCTCCAAAAGCTGTGGCAGGCCAATCTTAAAGTCAAACCATCCAAGTGTAACTTGTCCATTACCTCGGCCATGTCATATCTGCAGATGGGGTGATGCCAGACCTTGCTAAGATAGAATCAGTTAGGGCGTGGCCTGTTCCAAAGGACCAGACTGAGGTTCAGAGTTTTTTTGGGGCTAGCCTCGTACTATAGGCGTTTTGTAAAAGGTTTTACTAACATCGCTCGCTCCTTGCATCAGCTATCAGAGAAAGGAAAGCATTTCCGATGGAGTGAGGACTGTCAAAGTGCTTTTGACCAACTTAAGGCTGGTCTGATCACGACCCCTGTGTTGGCGTATCCTGACCCCAGTAAACCGTTTACCTTGGATACAGATGCAAGTGATGTTGGAATTGGGGCAGTGTTGTCTCAGGAGGAGGGAGGGCTAGAGCGAGATATTGCATATGCTAGCAGGGCCCTTACAAAACAAGAACGTAAATATGCAACTACAAAAAAAGAGCTTTTGAGCATGGTGACCTTTACAAAGCACTTTAAACACTATTTGTTAGGTAAAGAGTTTGTTTTGCGAACCGACCATAATTCTCTGCGCTGGTCGCACAATTTTCAGGGCTTGGAGAGGCTGGATGGAACAGCTAGCACATTTTCAATATAAGATCATCCATCGTCCAGGCAAGCTCCACAGTAATGCTGATGCTCTTTCCAGACTACCAGCTTTTCTAGAACAAATGTCACATTGTGATCAGAATCCCTCCCAGGGAATCATAAGCATGGTAACCCAAAATGTGTGTGCAGTACAAGAGACCCCCTCGGCTTCAGTGCCATGTCAGGTAGGAGAGATGGATGAATTGGCTCAGGCCCAGATGGATGGCACTGAGTTGCGGCGGATAATTGACTGTAAAAAGCAGGCTGACAGTCTTATGCCAGAAGACCCTGAACTTCAGAGATATTCCCCTGTGTGGAATCATGCAGGGGTCTAGACTAGTGAGAATTACACCTTTATACTCTGATGCTGTGTCACAAGTGCAAGTCGTCCTTCCCCGGTCCATGGTGTCGAACGTTTTGGAACAGCTGCACAATGTTTCTACTGGAGGTCATTTGGGGGTGCAGAATCTCCAGGGAAAGGTTAAGGACCACTTGTATTGGCCAGGATGGTTTAGAGATCTTACAGTATGGGTCAAGGAATGTGTGGATTGTGCTTCCCGTAAGACTTCAGGAAGGCTGCCATGTGCTCCGTTACAGCCATCAGTTATGGCTAGACGATTTGAACGGGTGGCTCTTGATATCCTTGGCCCTCTCCCAGAGACGGCTAGTAAAATAAGTACATTCTGGTTGTTGGTGATTATTTATTGTTGGACAGAGGCTTTCCCACTCCCCAATCAGGAAGCACGCACCATTGCCAAGGTTTTGACAGAATAATGGGTTTGTCGCTTTGGTGCCCCATGCAGTATCCACTCAGACCAAGGACGCAACTTTGAGTCCACACTCTTTAAAGAATTATGTGAACTGTTGCATAACCATAAGATCCCCATATCATCCCCAGTCGGATGGGTTGATCGAGCATTTTAATCATACTCTTTTGTCTATGCTGTCCCTCTTTGTGGAGGATAATCAGTTAAACTGGGACACTCTCTTGCCTTATGTGATGTTGGCTTACCGCAGCAGTGCACATGCTAGTACCTCCTTCACTCCATATCAGGTCTTATTTGGATGGGAAATTGTCTTGCCTGTTGACATCATGCTAAATGTGGACAACCAAAAGTAATGTGCCTCAGTGAACGATTATGTGTCTAAACTGATGGAGACATTGTCTACTGTAATAGAGGCAGTAAAGAAGCACCAGGCTAAGGCATCAGAATGACAGAAAACATCCTATGAGGCTAAGAAGCATGTCTCCAAAATTGCAGAGGAGGTACAAGGGTCCATTTAGAGTGGTGGAGAGGGTGACCAAAGTGCTTTACAGGCTTGTGCCAGTAGAGGGGGGTCCGGAGGGTGTTTCAACCGACTTAAGCCTTTACCTCTTCTTTAACAGCACCATCACCGCCAGCTTCTGGGTCCAGAGTCGAGGGACGGATGAGTTCCCAAGCTGGGACCAGTCGGAGTCCTCGGGTCCAGTTCGGTTCTGACAAAGTGGTAGTGTTTCCTACCACACCTGAGCGAATCCAACATATATTACAATACTCTACACAGCGAATCCTAATTACTTCAATATACACTCCTTTATGTCATTTGCATACTGTCTGATATCTACTATATGTTGTAGTAAAACATCTCCTTAATAAAAACTGTATTTATTGATATTTCTAGCTAAATACTGCATTTTACTGTACTACATTGAACACATCTTGCTGACGTTATAAATGCATCCTCACCCAATACACACTTTTACGTCACCTCCGTCACTGGCTACTGACAGCTAACATGATTCAAACATGAATTTGCATAGCGTTGCATAAGCATGAAAAATGTGGTTTGCACTTCATATTGTATAGTAACAATTCGATGCTGCAGACTATGAGTTTAAATTGGTCCGACCTCCTCTAGCGCCATAACCCACCGGACGCGTCCCAGAAGCGTTTCAGAAGCGTTTCAGAAGCGTTTCAGAAGCGTAGCGTTGTGCGTGCAGGCTCGCAGTTTTGTTATTGATTCGGGCATCCTGGACATTTGTACTTCTACAAGAAAGTAAGTAGGCTACGTAGTGTTAGAAATTAAAATCAATGTTTTATGGTATAATGTACCTTAAACATACCGTCAGTTTAAATGCTATTTTATTCTGGAAATCCTTCATGACGACATCCGGGACTACCGTCCATTAGTATCATTAAATTGGCTATTGACGCCGTTAACATGTATTACATATAAAGTTATGAAAGAGATAAGGAGGAGAAAAGGCATGTGGAAGTAAGCAATGAATGTAAAATGTCGAAATCCTCTGTTTAATGCGATATCGGACACAGAAGAACGAGGGGGGAAGTCGCCTACGTCACTACAGCTCACAGAGAGGAGGAGCGAACAGCCAGCAAGCGGGAAGGACGAAGCTAGGCTTGTGAGGTCTCTTCTGCACGGCCACGATCTGGGAGAGGAAGCTGCAGCCTTTTTCTCCTGACTGAACAATCTCATGCTTGTAACATTACCGTTCCTTTTTATTAATTAAAGTACCATTTGAACCTTCTCAGAGACTCCATTTAGTCTCATTTTAAAGCTTCTCTCTTGGACGCGAGAATAACGAACATAGATAACAATTGGGACCAGCTGACGGGATTCTCGTTGAACCGGGAGAGACTAAGAACCAGCTGTTTTCCGGAGACGCGGCATCCGTTCAGACACACAACGAGCTCCTATCAACTCGGTAAGAAGAAGCCTGTTATATCGAATTCTTCAATAGTTTATGCAGGACAACGTTAGGTCTGTGTGTTTGACGGCGCCAGCAGATCCTGAAAATATCTGTGCATTTAATGTTAAAATGCCTACAACAGCTAACTATATGGAGGGAAGCTGAAGAAAGATTTATAAGAGTTACAAGTCTGATACTCCATCTGGAATATGCCAGCCCAGGCACACAGCATAAATGTGGTCCGAGTAGCAGACCTGCCAGTGAGGGAAGACATAGCAGAAAAAACAAAAGACACCGTAGCTTGTAGGAACAAGACAAGGAGAAGGGAGGGGAAACTTCCAGAGAAGGCAGGGCAGACACCTCCAACAATTCAAGCTCAGAAAGAACCAGAGAATGCAGGGCAGACACCTCAAACAGTTAAATCTCAGATAGTGCCAGAGAATCAGAAGCAGAACCAACAACCAGGAGGTTTCCAAGGAGGCACAGGCAGATGACGTTTACAGTTTGAGGGATGTTACCATTGCAGCCAAATGGGCAATTGGACCAGAGATTGCCCGCAACTACTACGGCAACACCCACCACATGCACCAAACAACGGCCCTCCATGTAGTTAACCCGGGGGAGGTTTCCATGATTACGACAGAAGCAGGGGGTCCCAGGGATGTCAAAGACGAACAGCATTGCCAAACATGACCCAAATGCCACTGACAGCCTTGTATCAACCACAACAACGAGGAAGCTCAGAGGGCCAGACCACCAGGTGATGCATCTTCAGCACAAGGGTATTTTGAAAACCAGCTACATTGAGCCATATCTGTCACCACAGGAGGGAGAGGTTGAATGTTATTCAAAAGATAGGAGTAGCATACACATAAAGCATCCACAGAGTAGTAGAAGATTAAAACATAGTAGAACATGTAGCAGACTATTTTTGTAATTATGAGAAGGATAGAGATTACGAGTGATGTTGTTCCCCCATACAGAAAACGATTGTGTCCACACAGCTAGTGAGGTCAAGACGGCGGGTTTCCACCCAAAATATGAAGATGGAAACCTAGTACTCGCCCAAGAACTACACCGACTGCAGTTCAACGGGCGGCGATACACCTGATGTGGAGCTGTTGAGACCTGACAACAGAAACTTGATTCTGCTGTGGTGAAGTCTGGCTACAAAGGGAGGTGTCCGATAGGGTCGCTTGTCTCAAACCAGTGACGAAGTCAACAAGAACCCAGCAGAATTAGAGAGTGACTGTTAGCGGGAGAACAGAGACGGAGCGACAGAGACTGGCCCAACATTTTCCAGCCTGTACATAGATAGACCCCGTCAGAAGACCGGGCCTGTATACGGTGAATAACGTTTATCAGGGAATGTTTAAATAACCACAGACACCAGAATGATGTAATTTAGCAACAGAAAAAGACAGGAATTGCATTTGACCCGCCCCCCGACGACGCCGGCCAATAGGAGAAGATCTCAGATGACAGGAAGAGCAAGCCATCTCTCCTACCTGCTGACCTGGGCTGACGGGAGACCGTCTCCTTTTGCAATTTCATTTGTACACCACTGCACAGTGGCGGCTGGTGGAAAATATTTTTGGTGGGGCTGTTGATATAGTGAGTAAATAATATTTTTGGGAGAAATAACTCCTTAAATTAGGACTTCTGGTGATGTAATGGCGGAGCTCGCTTTAATGCTGCGTTCAGACCGGACGCGATGCGAAAATTCGCTTCGCTCTAAACGCTCCTATCGCATCGCTCGAGTTTCACCGCGGCTGCCAGCTGTGTTTACTCGCATCATTCAAACAAGACGCGCTCGGGAGCTACAACTAAAACAAAATGAACATATTTTACCGTGATTAAATTGTAATACACGTTTCTAAATGATGCCGACGTAACAACATACTGATACCGGTTAGTAAAAACCATGAATTAATGCTTTGACAAGTCTGCAGACAGACGGCAGGTGAAAAACCTTTTAGAATGCTTGTTTTCTGAATGGAGCTTGGCTAAGCTAACGTTATATATGCTCCGACCGTCCACACTCACAACAACGGCCTACAGACATAAATAAACCAGCGACTGTATTCTCCATGACACAGACAGTCTGTGGTTTGTACTAGACAGCATTTACCTGTTTGCATCCAGCTAGCCATGCCTTTCTGGTGTACCAGCTACGTGAGAAGCCTTGTTGATACGTTTTGTCTTTTTCACGAGCTTGCTGCGATATATACAAATCGGGTTGGTCCGGTCCAAGGTCTTTAAGCAACAGTTTATCTCCCAAACTTCTCCTTTCGAAAGGATTCGAGATTAGCTCTTGGAGTTCCGAATGAAAGTCCATGTGTTCGGGCAATTGTCCCTCACCAGCTGTGGCTATCTACGGACTGAAGAGGACGGCCATGGAGGGTGAAAAGGAGTTTGACACTGCAGAAAGACAGTTTGTGGTACGGCACTTCTACGTGGACGACGGGTTGAAATCATTCTCCAATGTTACGGAGGCCGTTGATGTCCTGAAAAAGGCTCAAGAAATGTTGACCCAGTCAAATCTCAGACTGCACAAGATCGCTCCCAACAACGCGGAAGTCATGAGAGCTTTTCCAGGAGAAGACCTTGCTAAAGGTCTGCAAGACCTCGACATCGGTCAAGACTTGCCTCCTATGCAACATAGTCTTGGGCTTGGATGGAACCTGTCTACCTGTCTACAGACACGTGTGCCTTTCGCGTAACAGCCAGTGATAAACCCTTCACACAGCTTATGCCTGATGGCTGTGAATGGGATGCACCTCTCCCTAAAGAGAAACTGGAGGAATGGCTAAGATGGAAGAACTCCTTGGAAGATCTTCAGGGTTTGAAAATTCCTCGGATGTACACATCGCTTTCATTCTATGGAGCTCATAAGAAGGAAGTGTGTGTCTTCTGTGACGTCTCCACCAAGGCAATCGGTGCCGTTGCGTACCTCAAAGCGACAAATACAGAAGGACAGAGTGAAGTGGGGTTCATGTTGGGAAAGGCAAAACTTGCTCCTTCCAAGCTAAACCCAGCTGATCAGGCTTCAAGAGGTATCCCAGCTAGTCAGCTTGCTCTGTCTTCATGGCTGGTTGGACCCACCTTTCTGACCAATCCACAACCTTATCAACCAGACAAAAAAGCCTTTGACCTCATCAATGCTGGAACAGATGTTGAGGTAAATAAAATTATTGATGGACTTTTATTAATCCCTCATGGGGAAATTGTTTCTCATTTGACCCATCCTAGTGTTAGGAGCAGTGTGCTGCCATTTTGAACGGCGTCCGGGGAGCAGTGTGGGGAACGGTGCCTTGCTCAGGGACACCTCGGTAGCACTTGGTCTTGCCGGGACTTGAACTGGTGACCTTCCAGTTGCCAAGCCAAGTCCCTATCGACTTCGCCACCACCCCCAACCAGAGGTCACTGTCTGCACCACTCGTCTTTCAGACAACAAGCTCAGCGGTGCACGCTTTGAGCGGTTCTCCAGTTGGAGATCTCTCTCAAGAGCCATTTCTCTGCTTTCCCACATTGCTCACTCATTCACTCAAGTTTACAAAGACAGTACTTGCCATGGATGGCACACTTGCAAAAGGCCTCTAACTAAGGAGCAACTTGACCAAGCCAAAGCTACGATCATCCTCACTGTTCAAAGCGAAGTATATGAAGAGGAGATCAGTTGCATCAAGGATGGAAAGCCTATTCCAAGACAGAGTTCACTCAGCAAACTTTGCCCCTTCATGGACTCACATGGTCTCCTACGCGTTGGTGGTCGTCTGGAAAAGGCAAGAATAACTTCTGACGAATCTCACCCAGTACTTGTTCCTGGTAGAGATCATGTTGCCACACTATTAATTAGACACTTTCACGAGCAAGTTCATCACCAAGGTCGGCACTTCACGGAATTAGCGGGGGCAGCCGGATTTTGGGTCGTTGGAGGAAAACGATCCATCAGCAGCGCTATCTACAACTGTGTAACCTGCCGCAAGTTGCATGGGAGGCAGCAGGAGCAGAAAACGGCTGATCTGCCGGCCGATCGCTTAAGCACAGACCCGCCCTTCACTTATGTAGGACTCGACGTGTTTGGACCTTGGTGTTACGGTGTGTGTGGGAAGTAGGACCCAAATGCAGATTATAGTGACAAAATGACTCCTTTATTTCAAGGCTACATAATCACAAAGACAGAACAGAACACTCACCGCAGACCAGGTCATGACACAAGACGAACCGACAAAGACAGACAGAAAAACCAGAACTTAAATACACACAAGACTAATCACACAAACAAGACACAGGTGAGGAGGGAGGAGAAAACACAGGGACACCAGGTGAACACAATCGGGTAAATTAGACACACCAGGGAAACTGACAGGGAATCACAGACAGATTACAACAGGCAGGAAACGGGGGGTGAACACTTTACAAAATAAAACAGGAAACTAAAGACAGAAACAGACAGACAAAACACAACACGGACAGATCGTGACAGAACCCCCCCCTCAAGGGACGGATCCCAGACGTCCCTAAACCCCAAAAACAAAAATCCCACACAGTCCAGCAGGGTGGGTGGAGGGGGTCCGGAGGAGGGACGTATCCCTAGGCCACCAGGGTGGGTGGAGGGGGTCCGGAGGACGGGACTAAGCTGACCACCCAGGAGCCCAGTAGGGGACCAGGAAGGGATCTCGGGCGGACGGCCCGGGGGCAAGGCAGAGTCTAAAGTGGGGAACTCGGGCGGACGGCCCGGGGGCAAGGCAGAGTCCAAGGTGGGGGTCTCGGGCGGACGGCCCGGGGGCAAGGCAGAGTCTAAAGTGGGGAACTCGGGCGGACGGCCCGGGGGCAAGGCAGAGTCCAAGGTGAGGAACTCGGGCGGACGGCCCGGGGGCAAGGCAGAGTCCATGATGGGGAACTCGGGCGGACGACCCGGGGGCAAGGCAGAGTCCAAGGTGGGGGTCTCGGGCGGACGGCCCGGGGGCAAGGCAGAGTCTAAGGTGGGGAACTCGGGCGGACGGCCCGGGGGCAAGGCAGAGTCCATGGTGGGGCGAAGGCCACAGCGGGCGAACTCAGGGGGCCGAGCATGAGGGCGAAGACCAGACAGCTCCGGAGGCCGGGCAGGACCCGGTGTCGGCCGGACAGGAACCGGAGCCGGCGGGACAGGCTTCGGCAGGATCCCCCACGGAAGAGGACCAGGAGTTGGCAGGACCCCCAGCAGGAGAGTGGTTGGCGGGACCTCCAACGAGACAGGACAAAGGGTTGGCAGGACCCCCGGCAGGAGAGTAGACGACGGGACCTCCAACGAGACAGGACAAAGGGTTGGCAGGACCCCCGGCAGGAGAGTAGACGACGGGACCTCCAACGAGACAGGACAAAGGGTTGGCAGGACCCCCGGCAGGAGAGTAGTCGGCGGGGCCTCCAACGGGACAGGACACAGGGTTGGCAGGACCCCCGGCAGGAGAGTAGTCGGCGGGGCCTCCAACAGCACAGGACATAGGATTGGCAGGACCCCCGGCAGGAGAGTAGTCGGCGGGGCCTCCAACGGGACAGGACACAGGGTTGGCAGGACCCCCGGCAGGAGAGTAGTCGGCGGGGCCTCCAACAGCACAGGACATAGGATTGGCAGGACCCCCGGCAGGAGAGTAGACGGCGGGACCTCCAACGGCACAGGACATAGGGTTGGCAGGACCCCCGGCAGAGGGCTAGTCGGCGAGGCCTCCAACGGGACAGGACAAAGGGTTGGCAGGACCCCCGGCAGGAGACTAGTCTGCGGGACCTCCAACTGGACAAGACATTGGGTTGGCAGGACCCTCGGCAGAGGGCTAGTCTGCGGGACCTCCAACTGGACAAGACATGGGGTTGGCAGGACACCCGGCAGAGGGCTAGTCTGCGGGACCTCCAACTGGACAGGACATGGGGTTGGCAGGACCCCCGGCAGAGGGCTAGTCTGCGGGACCTCCAACTGGACAAGACATGGGGTTGGCAGGACCCCCGGCAGAGAGCTAGTCTGCGGGACCTCCAACTGGACAGGACATGGGGTTGGCAGGAACCCCGGCAGGAGACTAGTCTGCGGGACCTCCAACTGGACAAGACATGGGGTTGGCAGGACCCCCGGCAGAGGGCTAGTCTGCGGGACCTCCAACTGGACAAGACATGGGGTTGGCAGGACCCCCGGCAGAGGGCTAGTCTGCGGGACCTCCAACTGGACAGGACATGGGGTTGGCAGGACCCCCAGCGGAACCTCCAACGGTACAGGACATGGGGTTGGCAGGACCCCCGGCAGAAGACTAGTCTGCGGGACCTCCAACTGGACATGAGTAGGGGCTTGAGTGGGGACTCGAGAGAGGGCTTGAGAGGGAACTTGAGAGGAACCTGGAGAGTGGACTCGAGAAGGAACTCGAGAGTTGACTCGAGAGGTAACTCGAGAGGAGACCTGAGGGGAAACTTGAGAGGTGACTCGAGAGGACACTGGAGAGTTGACTTGGGAGGTGACTCGAGAGGACACTGGAGAGTTGACTTGAGAGGTGACTCGAGAGGACACTGGAGAGTTGACTTGAGAGGTGACTCGAGAGGACACTGGAGAGTTGACTTGAGAAGGAACTCGAGAGGTGACTCGAGAGGTAACTCGAGAGGGGACCTGAGAGGGGACTTGAGAGGGAACTCGAGAGTAGACCTGAGGGGAAACTTGAGAGGTGACTCGAGAGGACACTGGAGAGTTGACTTGGGAGGTGACTCGAGAGGACACTGGAGAGTTGACTTGGGAGGTGACTCGAGAGGACACTGGAGAGTTGACTCGAGAGATAACTCGAGAGGGGACCTGAGAAGGGACTTGAGAGGGAACTCGAGAGGAGACCTGAGGGGAAACTTGAGAGGTGACTCGAGAGGACACTGGAGAGTTGACTTGAGAGGGGACTCGAGAAAAGACTCGAGAGGTGACTGGAGAGGGGACTCGAGAAGGAACTCGAGAGGTGACTCGAGAGGTAACTCGAGAGGGGACCTGAGAGGGGACTTGAGAGGGAACTCGAGAGGAGACCTGAGGGGAAACTTGAGAGGTGACTCGAGAGGACACTGGAGAGTTGACTTGAGAGGGGACACGAGAAAAGACTCGAGAGGGGACCTGAGAGGGAACTCGAGAGGTGACTCGAGAGGTAACTCGAGAGGGGACCTGAGAGGGGACTTGAGAGGGAACTCGAGAGGAGACCTGAGGGGAAACTTGAGAGGTGACTCGAGAGGACACTGGAGAGTTGACTTGAGAGGGGACACGAGAAAAGACTCGAGAGGGGACCTGAGAGGGGACCTGAGAGGGAACTCGAGAGGTGACTCGAGAGGTAACTCGAGAGGGGACCTGGGAGGGGACTTGAGAGGGAACTCGAGAGGGGACTTGAGAAGTGTCTGGAGGGGAAACTTGAGAGAGTTGGTTCGCCAACAGAACACGGGGTGCTGGAGTCGGCCGGTACGCCGACAGGACACGAGGAGCTGGTGTGGGCTGAGGAGCCAACAAGAGACGAGGTGCTGGAGTCGGCCGGTACGCCGACAGGACACGGGGAGCTGGCGTCGGCCGGTATGCCGACAGGACACGGGGAGCTGGCGTTGGCTGGGGAGCCAACAGGAGACGAGGTGCTGGAGTCGGCCGGTATGCCGACAGGACTCGGGGAGCTGGCGTCGGTACTGGAGCCAGAACCATGGCTGCTGGGGCCGGAACTGTAACCGGAACCATGGCTGCTAGGGCTCGGGCTAACCTGGCCTTGCGACGACTCCTTTTAGCAGCCGCCTGAATACTCCGTGGACCTCCATAAGCCAGACGAGTACCCGTGAACGGATCCTGGACAGGAGCAGGAAATGGGGAAGAAGCCGGGGCTGACTCCAGACGGAACCCACCAAGGCGTATGGTGCCAGGTTGGGAATCGGGAGGCAGGGAGCTAGCATGCCTGGGGCTAGCAGGCCGGGAATCACGCACCGTGAGGATCTTTGAAATCCAGCCAGGTAAGAACTTCACCAAACCTGGTTTCTCTCTAGCCATTTGGTGCGCCTCCGACAACACAGCCTCTCGCTGCTGAACTCCGGGTGCTCTCTTCCATCGATCCGAGCAGTTAGCCAAAAAAAAGGAAAAATTGAATAATTCCCACTCGAACGGATCTGCTGGGCCCATTTCTCTTCGGTTCGTAATGTTACGGTGTGTGTGGGAAGTAGGACCCAAATGCAGATTATAGTGACAAAATGACTCCTTTATTTCAAGGCTACATAATCACAAAGACAGAACAGAACACTCACCGCAGACCAGGTCATGACACAAGACGAACCGACAAAGACAGACAGAAAAACCAGAACTTAAATACACACAAGACTAATCACACAAACAAGACACAGGTGAGGAGGGAGGAGAAAACACAGGGGACACCAGGTGAACACAATCGGGTAAATTAGACACACCAGGGAAACTGACAGGGAATCACAGACAGATTACAACAGGCAGGAAACGGGGGGTGAACACTTTACAAAATAAAACAGGAAACTAAAGACAGAAACAGACAGACAAAACACAACACGGACAGATCGTGACACTTGGTCTGTCAGTGCACGAAGAACACACGGAGGTCAAGCCAACAGCCAGCAGTGGGCGGTTGTCTTTGTGTGCATGAGCTCACGAGCAATACACATTGAGGTGCTGGAATCGATGGATTCTTCCAGCTTCATTAATGCTTTAAGATGCTTCCTTGCCATCAGGGGCACTGTGAAGCAGTTCAGATCAGACTGCGGAACCAATTTTGTGGGAGCCTGCAAAGAACTCCAAATTGACTCCAAAGGATGCAACAACGATCGGATTGAGAACTATCTGACAGAACAGGGGTGCACATGGCAGTTTAACCCTCCACACTCCTCACACATGGGTGACAACTGGGAACGAATGATTGGGGTCATACGTTGTGTCCTAGATGCTATGCTGGTCAAACTTGGCACTGCAAAACTGACGCATGAAGTGCTGACTACACTCATGGTGGAGGTAACAGCAATAGTCAACGCCAGACCGTTAACCTGGTCTCTACGGACCCAGAGAACCCACTCATTCTCACTCCAGCCACTCTCCTTACCCAGAAATTCAGCACACATCCTCCACCACCAGGCCAGTTCGGTGAAAGTGACCTTTATAGGCGTCAGTGGAGACTGGTTCAGAGTTTGGCCAACACTTTCTGGGAACGGTGGAGACAAGAATATATCAGCAATCTCCAAGGTCGACGCATTTGGAGGAACGAAAGGCCTAACATGCAAGAGGGGGATGTCGTCTTGCTACGGGACAACCAAGTTCAGAGGAACAGCTGGCCGGTCGGGCTAGTTACAAAGACCTTTCCCAGTGACGACGGGAAAGTTAGGAAGGTTGAGGTGAAGATTGTCAAGGACGGTACAACAAAGCTGTTTCTTAGACCTATCTCGGAGACAGTCCTTCTCTTACAAAAGGACACTAATAAGTCACTGTGAAGTGAGCTACTACAGTGCATCAGACCTAACACTCCTTTCTCAGTTTCAAGTTAGTGTTGACATCTTACAGATGCCATGCGGGGAGTGTTCTGTCATTCTCATGACTGATCTCTATCTCCTTGACTGCTATATCCTTAGTGGCCTCTAGGGACAGGCAAGCGCGTTCCTAGTAAAACGTCTGTGTTAGGCTTCCGTTCTGCCATTTTGTTTGAGAGCCGCATGGGGAACAGGTCCCTGACTCTATCTGTCTCCATCCGGTTATTTTCACCCTTGAGAAGGCATACTCTGTGAGTACATTTGTTTAGGGAAACATTTTGTATAATGTGCTACTTATATTTTTGCATCTCATGTAACATTTATCTAAATTCAGCATATGTAGTTAAGCCATGTATGTAATTGCTGCATGAGTAGTAATTGTCCCTTATTGGATGTTGGAGTGCATTTGGTTTATTTTGGGGGAAAAGTACATTATATTTTGTTGTTGTTAGATATTTATACATGTCTTTGTTTGTATCATTTCAGTTTCACACCGCTCCTATTAAAATACCAAACGTCAGCTCCTGTCTGTCATTTTTGGGAGAGTGTTTAGCTCGCTGCATAGCCATGCATCTACACGCGTGGTGAGGGCAGAAGACACGTCATGCTGTGTGTCTTTTCTTCAAATCCTTTCATTAAGCAGGAGGTGACTTATTGCAATTGTATCAGTTAAAAATAAACATGTGAGGTGTGTGTGTGTGTGTGTGTGTGTGTGTGTGTGTGTGTGTGTGTTAACAGGGCCTTCATGTGGCTCTGTGGTTTTCTCTATCCCGAGCTACAGTTCCTATAATCATTATATGTCCTTGCTTAATTTGACCTTCATCCCGCAGTAATTAGCTCCAACATGCCACAGCGTTTTTGTGAAGGTACGTCAAAGCTTTAATGACAATGTAATAACAGCCTGAACATGATGTTAACATTATAATACGGTGACTACTGAATGTCACTGACTTTCTGTGGAATATATATATATATATATATTAAGTTGCTTACTATTAACCAAAAAAGGCAACAGGATGAAGAAATAATGAAGCTGACAGTGGTCATTCTAACTAAAGATTACATTCAAAGATTCAAGGGTTTAATTGTCACAACAGCTACAGCGTTGTTGACAGGCAAATCCCAGGCTCCTCCAACAAGGCAACACAAAATACTTCAACATAAAAAGACATCAAAAGAAAAATGCATGAATAGGGCAAGTGACAAAATGACGCATGCAAAAAGTCAACTCAATAGTTTGGTGATAATTGTGCAGGGATTACAAGATAAAAAGGTTCATTTACATCCCGAAACTGTGGTAGCATTAAAACAAATGTGTCTTTTATTTTATTATTATAAGTTATGACGTGTAGTTATATTTTAGCGTGGTTGATATAAAGTTATTTAGTGTTATAAATTACATTTCATTTAACTGACACTTTTATCCAAAGAGGGTGACATAAGGGCAATACACCATAAAGATACAAACAGAAGGTACCTTCGTTTCAAATGAGCCAAACCATTGATGGTCCTTGAACATAAGTCTGAACTTGTGTTTAGGTTTAGGGCAAAGCTTATGTTATGTTTTGAACATAGATAATGACAAAATAGTATGACATATGCAACATGTTTTGCGGGTTGACTTTTAGAGAGACAACACTGTACATTTTAAAAATAATTAAATGTTTTTTTCTGTGTCAAAGCATGAAAAGTCATCCACGGCATGGACAGGGTAATACAGCCAGGTAAACAACCGGGGGCAGTACTGATATGTAAGAGCGTCAGAAGTGTCTGCAAGAGGATACAGTTGATGGCAGGTGGCTGAGTCATGGATGTATTACAGTTTTTTCAATTGCTTAAACACAGTTTTGAAAATCAGGGCAAGTCTTCTCAAACACTTTACACAATGGAGAAAACCACACACCCGAAGTGCAAAGACCTCAAACATCCCGCAGAATGAATCACTGCACTCAATACACACAAATCCAAACCTTTGCACCAAATGGCTCACACTTCATTTATAGTAGAAGACTCTTTGTCCAACAAACTACACACTGTGGTGCTCATTCAAAAACACACTCAACTAACAAGCATCAGTGAGTCAGAGGTCAGCCAGAGTCAGAGGTGTGTGTGTGTGTGTGTGTGTGTGTGTGTGTGTGTGTGTGTGTGTGTGTGTGTGTGTGTGTGTGTGTGTGTGACCTTTGGCCACTGTTTGTCTCACTTTCAGAGTGATTTTTAGAAGTATTTTCTTTTTGCATTGTCCAAAAACGTAAGTGACATGTAATACTTGCGCACCTATAGAGTGCCACAGTGACGCGTCCTAAAACCCGGAAGTAAACTCCTTCCAGTTCCTTCTACAAAAACCAATGCAATTTCTCCATAGGATTTTGGAAAATATCTGGAAAGAAGGTCTGTGGTTGACACAAATTGAAGAGACAGATCACGTTTTGTCTACCCTACTTTTATTATTTTCGAATCATAAATCTATCGATCATAAATCTATCGATTAGATTTATGATTCGAAAATTATAAAAGTATGCTAACTTACTTCCGGGTTTTAGGACTGTGGCACTCTATTGATTCCAACCAAGCGGCAAACTCTGGGGAACAGCCGGGACGCCAATACGGAAGTGCCACACACTGCAGTTCATACATGGGCCGCTAGGGACTGGCTGCAGAAAGGAGCAATTTCCATAGACCCCCATGTTAAAATGCCCAACTTTACAGCAGAAAAAAACATGTTTCTACCCATGGATGCAATAAATATTATTATCGATATAGTTAGATTCCACCTTCATGATTATGAATCTGTGAGTGAATTGTTTTCTAACACGACCCTTTTATTTATATTAGGTCTTAAAGTGTTTGCATAAATTAGGGCGTGGTCACTTTGATGGACACTTACATGCCTCACTGTCAGCTAACAGCAACTTGTCCACTCTGCTAGGCTACAACCATAGAGGCTACAACGTTAGTTAGTCCTAGTACTGTACTTGACCCTTTAGCCGTGTTCGTGGTGATTGTGCCTTTTAGGGAATATTGTTACAAATACCAGACAATTCAAATGTGTGCTTGAATGTACTAACAGAACTTCCAAGAAGTCTAAAATGATAATATTATACATGTTAACCCCGTTCGCAGGTGTTTGTGTGCTTGGTAGCTTAGCTTGTTACTTATTAGCCAGCTAAGGACGTAACCCTTTATGCATACATATACATTTTAGTTTATGATTCAGCCTTGGGTAAGACTTTTATAGTCTATGGCTATGACAACCATAATGCTAAACAGGAGCAAATGTTAATAGGGGACCCATCCCAGTAGTGGCCGCCGGAGCTAACGGAGCCGCAGGGGGCTAGCTCCAGCCGGCGTCCCGGAGCTAGCCCACACCGTTAGGTCCGGGCAGTGGAGTCCGTTGTTATAACTGGAGATCAAGGAATGCAGCGAAACGCAGACTTGGTTCGCCTGCTGTAGTATTAGCTAAATAAATTATGTTGAACAAGGCTTATTAAGCTGAACATCGCCACAATTGTTCTGCTATGTATCAGTACTTCTTTTCTTAACGTGTGAATGACAAGCATTAAGAATAACAAAATATAGCTAATTCTCTTGCAGATTGTCTCATTTGATTATGAATGTAACGTTTATATAGGGGAACTACACTGTTAGCAGTAACTTGGTATGCATGTATTTCATGTTCGCTTAGCTTCTTAGCCTGAGCTAGCTCTGTTTACTTCCAGTTCGAAGTTTCGGAGCAGGTCCCGCCTCTTTGCCCTTATTTGGAGCAGGCGAGATTAGACTTTGACGTTGCTGTTAAGCCGTTAGTAGCCGACTCCACCTACTAAGGGTTTCTCGGCAACTCTGCAGAATCCTATGGGTGACGTCACGGACACTACGTCCATTTATATATACAGTCTATGATTCCAACACATTGTACATGAGGGGCGGGAAATCTCTAAGCTGTTGACGAATCAGACGGTGAAAAGAGGTACTGCAGCACAATAAAACAATTAAATAAAGAGCTTTTTGAACATTAAAGCATGGAGACACTACATACTGATGGACCTGAGAATAAACAGAAATAGACCCCTTTAAAGATTAAATAAAACTATGTTTGGAAAGTTATTCAGACTGAAACATTTATAAAAAAATCATGAATGAGCCAAAACCTTATTTTCTTACTGCTTCACTGATTATAAACAAATACATACCTTTTTTTCAACTCTTCTTACAATTCTGAAATTGAAGGTTTAACTCACACTTATTTCATTACTGTGAAATGTTGGACCACCAAAATATTTGTATACATGAGAACAAATTAATATAAACAAGAGATTTACAGTTTTTCTCTATGGCCTGTAATGATACAACGGACAAAACCAATACCGCCCAAAGATTTTTGTGCGTGGGCAGGGGCGCCGTAAGGGGGTGAATAGTTGGACGATTCTAAGGGCCCATGACTGACAGGGGCCCACACAATTGTAGAACATTAAGAAAAACATTTTTAAGTAACCGATGTGATTATCTTTTCATGGGGCCCAAAATCCCTGGCGGCGCCCCTGTGCGTGGGATCACAGCTGAGTTTGATACTTAGGAAAGGCTGTCTCTGCAGGCCCTGCATGGCCCTGCATGGCCCTGCATGGCCCTGCCAAAGGGGAGGGTTTGTTGGAGCAAGTTGTTTTGGCTATGAACAAAGTTCTCAGGCAGCCCATCTGATGCATGTCAAGGGGCTTTACAGTCTTGTACAGAAGAGGAGATTTTACTCACTTGTTGTGGGCTTCCTAACTTAATATGTTTGTTTTCTTGTGTCCAGGATGAGGAGCTTGAGAGGCACACACACACACACACACACACACACACACACACACACACACACACACACACACACACACACACACACACACACACACACACAGAGTTTCCCTCCCACAGAATTCAGCCACATAGTTCCTCTCTTTCCTGCTGGAGATAGTTAAACTGTTACATCTGGTGTGTAATTGAGTGTTGACCACACAACACTGGCTCAATAAAACATACTAAATACAAGCTTGCAATCCTCTCTAAACCATTACTATATATCTGTAGTTTATTTAGTAAACCCTGGTTTTGCTTTATTTTTAAAACTGTTTTTATCCAGACTATAAAAAGAGCAAACCCTGATTTAACTAGATAGATGACAACAGCCCACCCATCGTTTACTTCTATACTTAAAATAAGATACATTTACATGACAATGTTAATGTGAACAGACAGAACAGTTATGTTCTAATATGTTTTCTTTCATGTGTATATGTGCATCCCAATGTGAAGTATGACAAACTGCAGTGCATTATGAGTACTTGGATGTTGAACTCAGAACGATCAAAAAGATGAGCGTACGAAGAGAACTGGATACAGCATTGAGGCAGGGTCTCGCTCATTCCTTTGAAAGTTGCTCAGTGGTGCATAAAGCCAAAATGGCCTGACGCTCAGGAACAAATATACCCGGATATTCCAGCTCTCTTTCGCATCTTTTTGGCCCAAAAAGCATGTGCACTTGCGTTTATCAAATCAAATCAAGTTTTATTTATATAGCACATTTATAAACGATTTTTGGTCGAGCCAAAGTGCTGTACATATAATAAAAATAGCCTACAGTACAGACGCTTTACAGCAAATACAACAGCACAGATTGTTCAGAATATCAGTATGAGAAAAACATGACACCCTCTGTCCTTAGACCCTCACATCGTACAAGGAAAAACTTCCAGAGAAAACCCACAGTTTAAGGGGAAAAATGGGAGAAACCTCAGGGAGAGCAACAGAGGAGGGATCCCTCTCCCAGGACGGACAGACGTGCAATAGAACCCCCTTAAACCCCGCATCCCAACAGCTACGTCACATGCTGTTTTAGCTCATTCAAATGCAGTGGTGTAAAGTACATTTACTCAAGTAGGCTATACTGTACTTAAGTAACATTTTGAGGGACTTATACTTTACTTGAGTATTTCAATTTGTACTACTTTGTACTTCTACCCCACTATAATCCAGAGGTCAATAGTGTACCTTTACTCCACTACATGTATTTAATACCTTTAGTTACTTTGCAGATTTGGATTAATGATGTGAAATATAATCAACTCTTAATTCAGACTTTAGTTTCACCTGGAGTAAATTCACAAGCTACCCTGCAGTATCAACCCAGTCTCATGGCTCATTCGGGTCTTGGAAGACCGGAAGCTGTGGGGTTCATAAAAACATGTGCTTACTCAATTTCAAGCCATGATTATTGTTTTTATTTTAAATCGTATAATGTCAGACTTTTTTTGCCGCCCGCGAGGAAAATAAATGGGGCTCAGAGCCTCAGAATACTGAAATCTGTATTTTTTTTTATCTGCTTTTCCTTCTAATTTGTTATTATTTACATTGCTTTTAAAATCGTTCTGTGTGACACAAAGAAAATGGCGAAATCGTGTTGGTGAACACGAATCAATAGATTACATTTGTGACTATAACACAAAATGCCCTGAGACTGGGTTGAAGAATCAAATCAATAGATTGAATGAAACAATTTGATTACATTTGCCAATGAATTGGAAAATCTAAGAGGAATAACTGCCTGAAATAACCTCTGGTATAAATATGAACTTCAGATGGACATGACATGTAAAGCAGTCTGGACCTACACATAAGTGTAATTTGTTGCTCCAATGAATCACTCATGGCTTTTCTGTAACCTTCTGGTAGACAACAATCAGCATTCTTGTTTGTGACCGATATGGATCAGTAACCTGTAGCTTGTTTGACCCCCCTCTTTCACTGCTTACATTTTGGTTCCATCATTAAACTGAACTGGAAAATAATTTGCTCACCTATTAAAACTAATTGCAGAACCACCTCTGAACAAGGGTAAATGTTACATGGCTGATTGTTTGTACAAGTCATTTAAGAGATCTGCCCTACTGTGCTTGGTCTGTGTCCACAGGAACATGTGATGTATTTAATTTGTTATGTAACTTGAAGTAACATGAATTGTTGCTTCAATATTTAACACCACGTTTTGCTAATGTGTTAAATGTCTTGTTGAACATTTTGACAAATATGCTGACCAGTACTTTCCTGGATGTTTGCTTGGCAACTGCACAAGATATTGCCCAGAACTTTGGACAAAGCTATGCTAGTTTTATTTATTTGGGCCCTGTTTATTCCTTATGTAAGTCCATGAGAGAAAGTATCGTATCCCAATTGTGTCAGGTCACTGACCCGGAAGTTGTAGTACCACCATTGGCCACTATGGGGGGGCTTGGCCTGGACACTTATGGATACTTTGGTTACGTGGGGATTTCCCACAGTATTGAGTATGTAAGTCGCTTTGGATAAATGTGTCTAGTGTACAAGTGTAATGTCATGTAAGGTTTTATTCACCAAGGTGCAGTTGAAACTTGAGTTTTCATTCTGCGATGAAGTTAGGGTTAAGCACAACAGGAAGTTGTAGAACAAACTGCTCCGTAGAGGTGAGGCAGCAGACTTCTGTATCTCACTGCATATAGCAGGGTACACAGGCCCTGCTGGGGGGTAATGGTCTTTTAATAACCTTTGAGATCTAAGCAGGCAGCTCTTCTCACTAATATCACTGATGCTGGTCGGGTACCAATAATGTTTTGTCAATGTTATAACCGTGATGACATGAGAGTGTTTTCCATCTTCTTCTTTTCAATAAAATTGCGGTCTTACCTTGACTTGAAGATGAAGTCCATTTGCCTTTCCTTCTGGACAAAAATCTCTTATTACTTTTTTGTAAAAGTCCTCCTCATCTTCTTGTAGTTTCAAAGGTCTATCATAAATCTAATCGATAGATTTATGATTAGAAAATGATAAAAGTAGGATAGACATGTGGATATTATCCGGCTCAACAAAACGTGCATTTATCTAACAGGTACGTTTCCCACAGATCTTATTTGGAGCTATTTTCTAAAATCCTATGGAGAAATCTCATTGCTTTTTTGTCGAGGGAAGCCACGCGCAGCTTACTTCTGGATTTTAGGACGCCTCACTGCAGCTCTCTCGTCTGCTCTTCACACATCACACTTTTCGCGGCACACGTACTTACAGCCAATCAGCTCTGAATTATGTGAGATGACGTATGGTGTGGATGGCAGCTCAGTGCCCCTTTGGTCATTATTTTGTTGCCACACACATTAAATAGGACAATACTCTGAGCATGCGCAGTGTAGTTTTTACAGTCACCGTTCACTTAGACAGTGAGAGGGAGGGGCATGATCGGGTTTTGTCCCACATGGCTCTAAACAGCTCAATAGGCACACACTGTAGACACTAATTAGAAGAACACAGACTAAAACAGCAATGTACAGACGAATCAGATGATTAACCATGATCTTAAAATATATGTTATATATTTAATCATTATTTGTAATACTTTCTGCTGACACTAGGTGGGGCTGTGCCCCACCTGCCTCTAATGACCAGTAGCCACTGAATGTATTATGTCACAACATTTCACATAACAGTATTAGGTAAGTTGAAAGCAATAATATTAAGTTGAACCTAATATTTTTGATTTAAGCGTAATATTAAACGTTCAACTAACCTAATAGAGTTTTGTGAAATCTGTTGACAATACATTTAATTTGTCAACGTTTTCAGTGCAATGTCTGGTCAGCTGTGGAGACAGACAGAAACACAGGCAGCTGCTCTCAGAGGACCACCAGACAGTAAATGAAGTGACATGAAAGCCCTTTATTCACTCTCTACATCCCACCTGAGCCCGTTCAGACAGGCCAGGGTGTCGGCCCCTCTACTTATGGCCTTACGTGATTATACCACATTATTATCCTCGCTGTACCCTCTGTGTGTCCCGCCGTGCTAATCTCCACTCAGACGCACTCACCTGTAATTAACCCTTATGTTTATTGCCCTACATCATTACACACAGCATGCAGAGCTGCTTCCTGCACACATAGGGCTGACGTGGTGGAGATACCTGCCCAGGTGAAATCAGAGGTTTACAGTGAACTTGATGTCCTAGAATCATCAGAAAGCATAGGTTTGTAATGGCATTTAATCTCTATCACACTTAGGGACTTATTGACACGTTGTCTGAAATGTATTCAAAAGAGAACAACAACGACTAATTAAATCTGTACTTCATTCTAGAAAATTGATTACCTCACAAAAGCTAATTTACAGCTTTGTTTTGATTCTGTAAACCTCATATTGATTACTCAATGAAACTGATGCCCTGTAAAAACCCTCACAATGAACACAGTTTTATTATTCATATTCTTATTTGTTCAAGCTTTTACTACTATATACCGTTAAGGCTTATCATGCAGTTTTTGTGGGCTGAGTTCTTAAAACTATAAAATAATGTGTAGGCCAGATATATCCAGCCCACTGCTGTTGGGGACAACAGTAAAGCATTTGATTTGTTAGAAGATAGTTTTGTTGCTTTATTTGGTTTGGACTCCATTTGAACTTTTCAAAATGTCAGGGTAGACCGCAGAGGAAACTAGTGTGTTACCATTTAATATGCAGGCACTTAGCAAACCAATTTTTTTAATGCATTATTATTAGGGTGGGTAATCACATTACCCATAAATAATTATTTAGTGAATTCAAAATCTTATTTTACCATAATATAATTAAATGTTGACCTAATTAAAAGTGTAGCAGCCCAGATATGAATTCATATTCATATCTGTATTTGTATTTTCTTTCATGTTTATTTATTTGCAGACCATGTACATTATAACGGATGTCCAATATTGCCCTTGCCCTTTTTGTTCATTGTAGCTTTTCACCTCCTTTTATCTTAGTTATAGTGGATTTTGTATCGTTGCTATGACCTGTTTGACCATTTTGATAGACCCAAATGGTCTTTTCCTAATTTTACAGTTCTTCACACAGCCGCAGATCAGATTCAGTGCGTCAGTTCTGGTTGGAAGAATAAAATAAATGTTACAGTCACAGCAGCATCGTGCACACAGGCTCTGTTTTTTTATAGGAATCCACCCACGCCAACCGACTGATTGACTTTTCTGTCCAAAACCTTTTACAGCCTGCAGCATTAACAAGAGGGGGGCGGGGGGGCTGGGGGGCTGGCTGCTCTAGTGTGTGAAGGCTGTTGGAACCAATACCACGGCATGGCATGAACAATCATGGAGGACAATGCATTCAAATACAAATTCAGGCATGCACAGTTCAACAAATGAGAAGAAGTATGAATCTCTCTCTCTCACTCACTCACTCACTCACACACTCACACACACACACACACACACACACACACGCACGCACAAGGTTGACATGGCAGATTCAATAACAAGTGACATTTAGAGGTATGTTTCAATGTATATCTATAGCCATATCTTTTAACTTATTATGTATAGGCTTAATGCCAATTGCCAGACTGTTAATTGTTTTCAATTGTTTTGTGTCCAGTTCAGGGACGATATACTATAAACATAATACATAATATAAGTCAATACTGTTGGAAATATATCAAGTGTGTTTTGTAATTTGTGGTGTAGTTGTTACTCACAGCTCGGGGGCAGAACAAAACAATGGAAAAGACAGCTGGAAAAAACAAAGTCTACACAAGTACACGAATAAGTACTAGAGGGCCTGGCTAAACCAGAGTATGGGAAATACAGACTTTGGTCACAACAATTTGAAGATGGCAGGCTATGACTTAAATGCTGGAAGGCTTTAAGGCACAATGCACATAGACAACCAGGTAGCAAACTGGTAGAAGTGGAGCTATTTATGGGATATGTAACAGGTGAGAGGAGCGGGTGGAGTCAATCTACTGAGGGCAGGCAGATGGAGTGTCTGAAATGACAGCAGACACAAGAAAACAGAAGTAGAATAATAATAGTATAAACAGGTGAACTCAACACGTTGCTACCTTTAAGCTAAGACCAAAGAAAGACTACAAGCCTCCTTCAGTTTTCATATTAATCATTTCCAACGCTTGTCTCTGAGACCCACCCAAAGTAAACACAAACGGTAACCACCGTGTGGCTTCCTGCATTGAGATCTACATCTGAGGCTCCTGCCACGTCTTTGTGATTTCAGGTTTAAGTCCGATGGCTTTGCAATAAAGGTGAGGTCGTATATAAGAAGATGTGACTTCATATTTCTCGTTCTCTACAGCTAGACACCCTTTGATGGCCGTTCCTATTTGTTATGTGATTTTAGTTATAATTTCCGCTTGATGCTGGGACACACCAATTCATTGTATGTTGGTTTTTACCGCAATCTTCTGATCATCAAGAAACACAACAATCAATCAAGGGTCTTTACTTAAGGGTCCTTTCAACAAAACTGTTCTGCCACTTGTATTTGCTATTTTGTGTGCATACGTTTGTCATCTTTGCTCTATGGCTAACACAGCACCATACAGATAAAAGTACTAAATGTTTTTTTAAACTAAGTAACATACCACTACACTGCTTTCGAAAAGGAGCCATGGTTCATTTAAAAAGGTTAATCGAGCAGTCAGTAAAGATTTGGTACTGCAAGCACACGTTGCTAGCTAGCCAGCCAGCTAACAATGTTGTTAGCCTAGCTTAACATAGACAGGAAAGATGACTGTCCAAAGTTCAAAAATATCCCAATTATAATAATAATAATAATATTAATGTATTTTGTAAGCGATTTTACAGGTGCTCACGGTCACTTAACAGAGTTAGTGAAAATAAATAATTATATCTCAATAACTCAACTCATTATACATTGCTTTTTGTTTGTTTAATATATACATCAACAGAATTGTAACAATGTCAATGTGTGGTTTTAGAAAGAGGTGCATCCTGACTGTGCAGTTTCCCAAGCTGTTGGCAGGGTTACTCCTTCACAGCTGTGAAGAGACTTTAACCAAAACCTGTGGATAAACTGGTCCGTCAGGAAAGAGTTACTACACATCTGGACGCTCCAAAGGAAAGTGGATAAGTGTATCATAGGCTACAGTTACACATTTCAACAGGATTGTGAATGCTACTTAAAACATTGCAGTTGTACAAATAAATAAAAGCAGTAGTCATTAGTGTTACAGCAGACAAACAATCAAAACAACTCCAACAGCATTATATGTACATTAAGGCTTCACATGGTGCAATTGCACGTTTACAGACATTGACTTCAAGATGTCTTTCTTCTTCATTTTCTCCCCTCCACGGCCACATTGTGCGCAGACATGCACACTTACAGTGGCTAGGCATCTTTTGTGTTTGCCCTTCAAGAAAAGCATCACTGGTTAGGTATAATGATAAAAGGAGCTCAGAAAACAACAATGCCTTTTGTCGAAAGGAAACATCTGAAAATGTTTGGTTTACATTAAAGTGCAAAAATGCTCTAACAGACGATATCCTCAAGAGCTGACCACCAGATGCTAGTATGGCAATGGAATCAAAGGCATGGAGCCAGAAGACCGTTTTCCTTTAAGGCAACACAACTACATTTGCAAACATTTGACAGATCATAGCTACTGTCATTTCTCGCTTATATCTACTCCCTTTTTTTCAATAACAAACTGCATGCATGAACTGAAAACTATCACATGTACTGGAGCAACGCTAGCTTCTACACTTGATAGTCTCCAAGTGGGGAGAAAATATATATAAAAAGGTGAGAATAAATTATTTTTCAAGGTATGTGTTTTAAAGTCAGTTTTGGTGAAATGTACAGTTTATAAAAAGCTGAATGTATTCCTAAACTCTAAACGTTTTTAAAAAGAAGAACAACTGATGATTTTGATCTCTGCAGCAGGTATAGCCTACTGTCATTTAAGACCAGTTAGAAGTTTGCTGAAAGCTGAGCAGTTAGACAACTAGAGGTCAGCAACAACATGTTGAGTGTTACTCTTTAAATATTGAAGTGTGCAAAGCTTTTATATGCTGCCACGGATACGAAAGAGTTGCAAACATGCAACTTAAAAATATTAGGTACGAAAACATTGCTCTTGCAGCATAATGGCTGTATTTTTTAAGAATGCAACCAACAAGTTGGAGTTGCTAACATTTGCACAGTTGGTAGATTGGTTTTCTGAGGCGAATAAACAAGGACTATCGGCCTACCCGCAGTCTGGAGGTAAAAGCTGCCTTTGTGCTGAAAATGATCATGAATTACAATCATAATAAACATATGGCTCCATGCTCATGTAAATGGCCTTGTTTGAGATAACACCTATGAATAGTGTTGCAGTGTTGACGTATTGTTGTAAGCCGAACACGGAAGTTAGCATCACAAGGGCTCCATTGACAAAGAGCACTGGAATTTTTACATTGGATTGAAGATCTTTGTCAAACATACATTTATGATACTGACACGTTTTGTTCAGCAGGACAATCTCCACATATTAACATTACTTTTATTATTTTGGAAGCGTACATGTAAATCTAAAAAGCTAACATTAGGCTATAAACAAACTACACAATTGTTTTGACATCATCACCACTAAGCTAAGGGTGGCTAATGCTCGACGTGACCACGTTTAGTAGTGTCATAGAGTAGAAGACAAGTGAGGAAGTGTCTATACACATATAGGCTCTGGACATTCCTGCAGCACTCTATTGTGGAAACAGTTTTCTGTCATCCAATAAACAAATTGCTGCGATTATCAGTGTCATGTGACTGGCATGGATAAGACCTAGGAATTGTGTTTTTCCTCTTCTTAGTTAATGAAACTCTAAAATGTCCTACCATATTGAGCTCAACAGTGCACGTGACATTAATTGAAGACACAGTGATGCTGCTACTTCCTTATCCGACAGCAGTTTGACCGCCTAGGATGGTGAGGTAGTTTCTGTCCTCTTTTACACCACCTCTTCTCTCCGCTCCAGACCTGCTGGCTGGACCTTGGGACTCCGGGGCCGGTTCAGTCCGAGCGCCTCCCCCCTGGCCTTCAGCAGGTGTTCTGGTCCCCAGTGCATGCACAGCAGGCAGGGGCAGGAGACAGGGTGGTGCACAATGCTGCTGGAGGGGTAGAGGGCTGTTTGTGTTGGAGGCAGCCCCCCCGCTCTGTGGTGGTACTGGGAGAGGCGGAGTGCGTCCAGGGTCCTCATGGGCACATTGTAGCGACTGTGGGCCGAGGGTGAGGAGAGAGCCAGGGGGTAGTGGCTGGGGAGGGGGAGGTGTGGGAGGTGGTGTGGGATGAAGGGGTACGGCAGGCCGGAGGAGGCGCGGCCCATCAGGAGCGCCCCCAGGGGGTCCACGAGAGGGTGGGACCACGGCAAGGAGTGTCTCTGCCTTTTGTCCTTCATCCGCCTGTTCTGGAACCACACCTTGAGAGAGGAAAGGAAAGAATGAAGGAGGGCAAGGAAGGTGAGAAGATTCGGACAAGAGCAGAAAAAAGAAGGTCAGGATAAGTTGAGAGAAGACGATTTGTTCAAAGAAGTACATTTTTTTGGGGAAAATTAACTGTATAATTAAAATGGAAAGCAGGTTATTTGACCAAAAAGCTTCAAATGACCAATGTTGATATTCAATCTCAGAAGCATGCTAACATCTGCTAATTATTAGTAGACATAACGTACAGCTGAGGCCGATGGGAATGTCATTATTTTGCAGGTATTTTGTCTTATCATTTAGATCTGACTGAATTCAAAGACATAAACAGAAAAGACAGCAATACAACACAAGGACAATGTTCAAACATATCGTTGACATGATCACATGTTATGCATGCACATGGTCTGAGCTACTCTATAAGATATACTTTCATTATTATTATTTAATAGTATTTTCCCCCTGATCTAATATTCTCTATATTACTCTAACTTACAAAGACACGTTGGGATGGTTTAGTTCCAGGACTGACCTTATCGTAACCCATCATCTGTTATCTATCTATATTTGGGATATATGTTTGTGGCAAATGGCTGTTGAGATGTAAAGTCATCAGGATACATTGTGTTTGAACCATTGATTTAATCAAATGTAACTGCACATGTACAGATGATAACTATATTCAATGTAAATGTATATTTTAAATTGCAATGCTGTCCATCGCCTTGCTTCATTTCAATTCTCTACTTAACTAGATATCTCCCTTTTCCTTTAAGATTTAAAGCTGGGAGTCTTCTGTGTGTCCGTCTGTCCTCAAATCTTTTACCAGCTCGTAGAAGCTCCTCAGAAGGCTGAGCTTCTAAAGCGTCAGGTGGCAGCGTTTATGAGGCCTCGCCTCACATTCCTGCTCTTTCATAAAAGACCCTCCAGTAGTTGGCAGAAAGGTGGCTTTACTGCGTAATAAAGCTGCTGCACTGGGCCAAATGTTACACTGCTAAACCTGTCAGTACTCAATCCAGCACGCTGACTAAAATGAAAAGTAGATAGATTCATGGGAAATGTCAAAGGGGGTTTGTCCTTTCTTTTTGAAGCTGTCACAGATTTTGGCTTCCTGTTTCTTGCCAGAACAAATGAGGTAAGAATTGAAAATCAGAGATGGAGTTTTTTGAAAGCTCAATGTCAGTGTTGTCAATACGGAACTGGAAATGATCTTAGCTAAAGACAAGGGGAAACATTTAGCATGACTCCATCCAACATCCGTTCAACACACTGTCCAGCCCCTTTGAAGCTAACTGATTAGCATGTTGTACCCTGTACAGAAACAGCAATGCTAAAATTATGATTTGTGTTAGGGGGACAAACTTAACGGCCCATGAAACCACAAACTGCTGTTTTCTCTTTGTATACAGATTTGGCAAACCATATACGACATGTAAGGAATAATTTCACACTTTGAAAAATATGCTATTGACCACCCAGTCTCTCTAATACGCAAGAGTACATGCAGCCTATATGTTCTGAAGCTATCAGACTACTGGTCGGATGAAAACACCTTCATGTTGCTGCATCATGAAGCACCTGTCTGAACCCTTATCACAACCCGAGGAAGTGGATGCGTGTTACTGATTTATTCACTCCACGGAGATATTGTACTTTTTTATATTAACTGCATTTATTTGACACATGTTACTACATGAATAACCCATTTATTATGATATAGTAATAGTAAGTATCCAAACGTTGCTTTACATTGAAGAATTACCACCTACAAATATTCGTAGTGATAAAAACACATATTATAATATTTTATAATCATACATCACTTATAAAAGAGTCACAATGATTACCTTAGTTTTTTATACTTTAAGTAAACTTTTCTTACTTTTCAAGTAAGTATTTAGCACAATGTAAAAATACAAACACCTTGTGCATTCAACCTTTTTTTTAAAAAAGTAAATACAATTTTGAAGATGGAAATTATTTCCTTATTAATTATTTATTGATCAATTATATTATATATATATATATATATATATACACATTTTCATATATTTTTGTTTATATAACCATTTTCATTATTAGTATTTACTGTATTCACTGTAACTTCATTGAAGACGTCTTTTGTTTTTAAGTATTTTTGTTGCATTTTTGTGTGTCTTTTAATGAGGAAGATTATTAAAGCCAATGTTAAATGTGTCCGCTGTGGGACTCATAAAGGCATTCTGATTCGGTTTCTGCTTCAGCTTCCCCCCCCCCCCCCCCCCACAGACTGTTGGCCATGTTAACACACACGCATACTGACACACACTCTCACACTCTCTCACCCACACACCTTGATGGTGGTCTCCGGCAGGTTCAGGGCGGTGGCCAGCTCGCAGCGGCGGGGTCTGGAGACGTAGCTCTCCGTGTTGTACTCCTGCTCCAGCCGGGACAGCTGCTCGCGCGTGAACGCGGTCCGGTGCCGCCGGCTTGGGTCCAGCAGCGCGCTGCGCGGGCACGGCTCCGTGTGCGCCTCTGCGCCGGGACAGTGCACAGCGGCCACCGGCGTCTGTCTGTCCTCCGACACTATGGCAGGCATAGAGGATAATAAATTAATCAATGTGGGCAACCCAGTCTCACATCTGACCCCAAACATGTCCTGAACACTGAACATGGATTGTAAATTGGAGGGTCCCACGAGTTAATAAGGTTAGACTGAAGAGGTCCTCTGTGCGCCAACAAAATAGTTGCGATTATTTTCTGTTGTCCATCATAATTGAAGAATATATGAAATGATCATGGTGTGATTTCTTAAGCGGATCTGTAGCAAACAAATACGTTTTCTTACATTTGTGGAACACTGTTTGCAGGCTGGGAGATCTCTGCTGCTCCACAATACTTTATGCAAAATTGTATTTTCACACATATTTAGCTTTTAATAATTTCGTTATTCCTGCAATGTGAATATTGTACTCGTCCAAATTGCGATTTTGAAACAACTTTGACTAATTTCACAAAAGTCTCTCTTGTCTTGACTTTGTTGCAAAAACAGCTGCTGTGCCAGAAAGAATTAGACCTGACCTGGCAATAAAGTTATAACTGTACCATATTGTGTCATCATATTCGGTGTTTTATATATATTGTGGTTTCACCTGTACACAAACTTCAGTAGCACACGTGATAAGAAATATCAGTCAAAACATGAATCAAGCAGAATGCAGGGTGGAATTTAATGAAGTACTCGAGTATACTCCACTAAACTATGGGACCAACTTTGATCGGCTTTAGTTACTGTACAGACTCAGATTATTAGCGACATCATAACTCAACTAATACAGATTAACATATAATAAAATATCCCTAGCAGTATATAGTAACTACAATGAGCTCCACCTTTGATAGAGACATGCATAAATAATCATAACTTTTTAATAAAAAAAATGTGCCATTACACTTATTGATCCCTTTTACATTTGGTCCTGTATATTGAAGTACTTCTCCCACCTCTGAGTAAACGCCTCTACATTGATCATTGTAACTTGATTGTGAACTGATGGCATGTTGATGCTTCAGTATGTCACATTACTCCTGTGTGTTGTCAGAGACTGAGCTGTAAACTTGGTTACATTCAATATATTCCATGCTGCTTAAACACTTTTGGTTTGGTGCACTACTTTTTACACAGGCCTCCTTTCAAATACCAAATCATTGTAAAAATCTTTAAAACTATTTGTATTTTAAAACAAGAACACCAATATTTTTAAATTAAAATATGGGTCGATGTTGTACTTCTTTAGTATTTTACACATTTCTGTTGGACCCCAAACAACACAGAAGTCATTTATAGACATATAACTGTCTAATTCAATTTGAGCTTGTTGTATTTGTAATCTCTTCACTTTTAAAGTTTGTTGATTGTTGTTGCACTTTGAACTGCCCTGTGTCTGTCCTATATTTTAAACGTGCCTTGCCAATGACAAGACACTCGATTAATAATATGGACAGTTGTGTTTTGGACATTTTAATGAGGCTATACTTTTCTATTTTGAAATAAGAAATACAGTTATCTCAGTTATTCCACTTTGGAAGCACTTGACAGTGATGAACAAGCATTTTTGACAGAGGCCTACTTACGCATCTGTGGTGTTAGAATGAAATGATAAATAAATCCTCCTGTGTGTCTCTCCGCTGAAGATGCTGTCTGCAGTCTGACACACTTCTCTCCCTGACTCTCACACTTCACGCAGACAGTCAGGGTGAAGATGAGGTGTGTTTGACCCGACTCCCCCCTCCTCCTCACCACTGTCTGTGTCCCCGGGGCGGCTCTGCTCTCCTCTGCCCTATCACAGGCGCTCCAGACGGGCCGCCGTGTGCGCGTCGGGCCGGCGCGGCGCCGCGGCCCGCGGAGGTGTAGAGGTGTTTAAGGACGGAGCCTTTGGTCTCGGTCTCGGCCTTTGTACTTTTGTTATGGAGAATTAAAGACGCGCAGGCAGAGACAGGGAGCAGACTCACATTGTTCTCCGCCGTTTGATG
This sequence comes from Harpagifer antarcticus, assembly GCA_902827135.1. Lineage (NCBI taxonomy): Eukaryota > Metazoa > Chordata > Actinopteri > Perciformes > Harpagiferidae > Harpagifer > Harpagifer antarcticus. The sequence goes on from CADEHL010001345.1 coordinate 770,826, forward strand.
TCGGCGGGTTTGGAAGTAAATCATTACAGGCCTAATGGCTCCAAATTGGCCCAGGTGGATCACGACGGAGGAATTATTAAAGTCTTACATACTGTACATCAATACTTGCTGCTGTCAGGCTCCTCCAACAATGCAACATCAATATAAGAAATGAACATAAAACAATAAAAATGGTGCAAAAAGAAACAGAATAGAAACAAATAGTTCAAGTGAATTTTGCGAGTGACCAATGTGCAATCTTTTTAAAATCGGTATTTGTATCAATTATGACCTTTTACAAAGCGGTGGTATTATGACCGTGTTTATATATTATTTATTTCACGATTAAATGGGGTAGATTAATTTGTTTACAATAACACTAAGCCATAACAAAGTAGGCCTATGTATTTCAAGAAATGTGTCTACGTTATAATCTAAATATTTAATTTGCAAATAAAACTTTCTTAACGGTATTGGATTGCGTAATTCGCTTCGCATTAACACATCAGCTAAATTAAAATGTAATGCAATGTATTTGAATGATATGAGGAAATATCCTTTGTTTTCATCAGGCGTTTAAATAACAAACAGTTATGACAATAAGACTTGACAGGCAGATCATGTGAGTTTATAATAATAAGTAGAGCAGTATCTAAACCATCCTTTACACAGCCTCTCTCCACTGCAGAGCTGACCCTTGAACCTGTGTTTTGGAGTTTATTGTGGCTATAATTTGCGTTGATTGTTAATCCAGCGGCCAGATGATGATAAAGAGGACAGGCGGAGGACAGAGACACTCAGACGCCAGGTAGGGTGCGGTCCCTCCAGCAGGAAATGTATCGTTATTAAGCACTCAGGTAGATCATAGAGTCACTTCAGAGACAGAAAGATAGATAGATAGATAGATAGATAGATAGATAGATAGATAGATAGATAGATAGATAGATAGATAGATAGATAGATAGATAGATAGATAGATAGATAGATAGATAGATAGATAGAGATATAGATAAATAGATAGATATACTTGGGAAATTATTTTTGACATTTTGGATAACATTGTGCAAGAATTACAACATTTCTTAAAAAATAGAATAAACTTCAAATAAAATAAAACAAATATATGCATGGTCAAAGTAGAAAATACATAGAAGAGTGTATAAGAATACACACATTATAAAATATACAGAATAAATTAGAACACTCTCTAATAGCTATTAAAGGGATAGAAACATATAAACATATTGCACTATGTTCATTAAAGCATTGTGCAGCTTTGAAAGTTGAATTGAAAGTGAAATATCTCCTGTGAGGTAGTGAAAGCAGACATTATGTAAGTGCAAATTGTTCATGATAATAGAAAGGGAGAACCTGAGCAAACTATGGAGCAGTGAGTTCTCTGCTTTCCGAGGTGAGGTGTTATTGTCTGAGGCAAGAATGTAGGCGCTTTCACACCAAGTACTTTTCCCAGGAATAGTCCCAGGAACTTTTATTTCCTGGAACTATCTAGTAAATAGCGTTCACACCAGAATAAGTCCCTGAGGGAGCCGCTGGCGCAGGCCCGGCTCCAGGATGAAATTACTGAGGGGGCTGTTAAAAAATCCGAGGGGGCGATTTTTTTTTCACAACAACGAAAAACACTGGCAATGTAATGAATTGACACACCAAGCTTTTTTCCTTCTCACTGCTCTTCAATCTCTTTGCTTCTTTATTTGTATTCTGGATTTACCCCTCTCGTTCTATTCTTTTCCTCTGATCTTTAATAATAGATAGTAGGTAGTTGATAGATAGATGGCTGTACTTTGGTTAACAGACTAACATTGATTTCCTCAATTTATAAATGGACAGGCTCTGTAATTATACCATAACCTTTTCTGCTCTATCCCTTAACTTGTCTTCCTATAGAGATTTACTTACCTCTAGTCAGGTCAGGATTAAAGAAACATTAATCTGGTTGATTTTTTATTTTCAGGATTGAATGTTCAAATCAAGGCCTAAAACCTGGCATTTCATAAGAAAGTGACTAATATATAAACCAAATGTAATATTGGATCAAACACTACACCACATGGACAGACACAGATTAAAAATAAAAATAAAGTCCCCTGATTTGTCTCTAGAGTCTAACTGCCATGAGGAAAATCAAATCAATGTTCCACAATCCGTCACTAGATGTCGCTCATTGTACCAATATGGTTTATATAATACATAACATATTATTATTCTAGTAAAAGGGCTCGTTTTGGCAAAAACCTGATCCATACAGGCATCCCTAAATAATAACAAGTAACCATCATGTGTGGTGCTATCTGTAGTTGTCTGTCTTATTTTTTGTTGATGTCAAACAACATGGATTTCAAGTCAATATACGAAAGTAAATCAAGAAATGAAGTAAACAAGCTGATCTTCAAGTTCCTCAAAAACACTGCTCTGAGGACAAGCATTTCATATGAACATTTAATAAATCAACAGTAGGTGGCGATATATGCTCCAAGTGGAAGCGATTCACCATTAAAGAGAAAAGAAGAAGAAGAAGAAGTAGTAGAAGAAGAAATACGCTAACGCTACAAACAGGCACAACACTGTTACTCTGTTTTTACTGACATGTAACATTTGATTTCACAATGCTCTATTTTTTTTAACGCACGTTCAAAAACGCGAACATTTTCGGGAGTTTCAACCGGGTACCAGCCACCGAACACTGGGACTCTGCCTGGAAAACGAGGACGTTTTGGTCACCCATCCGACTATCTTTACAGTAGCACACACGCTACAATTAAGACTACAAGCTGACTTGGGGTTGAGGCTTTTTTACACGTTGCTTGACTGCCTGCCCACATATCTGATCTAAACATAGTAACGTGTATTGGGGAAAATAATTATTTAAAGTTATTTAATAATTGTGACATTTATTGTACTTTATGATGGATGAATGATGCTCAAGGTGAGGGGGCAAAGAATACAACTGAGGGGGCAATGCCCCCTTTTGCCCCCTCGTGGAGCCGGGCCCGCGCTGATGTCACTTCTTCTTCTTCTGCTTTGGGTTTACTGGCAGGCCGCTGTCACCTATGGCTGTCACTACCCGATCTGCAGTTCTGCCCGATCTGCAGTGCGCATGTACGAGATGGTCTGCCATATTGGACAACTCCGGACGGCAACTCAAGTAGGACAACATTGACACAGTGGCTTTTGGCAAAGCTCAAAAGGAAAACTCGAGTTGTTAAATAATAGTGAAGTCACGTTGTAATAACAATAACTCATCTCTCTCGAGTTTTATTTTTGAGCTTTGCTAAAAGCCACTGTGTTAAGTGTCCTACTTGGGTTGCCAAATATGGCGGACCATCTCGCACATGCACAGTACAGATCAGGCAGGGGAAGGAGCGGGTAGTGACAGCCACAAACAACTTCACGGCGTATACTGCCACCCGAAGTTCCCGGCCGGAAGTCCCCGGAGTTGGACTAAATCGCCAGAACGCCGACACCTCATCACTCCACCGCTCCCATGTTTTATTTTGTGTTGCCATAAGTCTCTCTCCGTTGGTGCGCTGGGCTAATGCTAATAATGCTAATGCCAGCTAATACAATGGCGGCTTCACAAAAGTTTTCCGAGTTATACAGGGCGTGGTTTGCAATTCGCCCAGCCAATCAGAAATGGGAACCTTTTTCTCCAGGAAAGTACAGTCTCTAGCAGGGACTAAAAAGGGGACTTCCAGCCTGGGACTTCGGGTGGCAGTATACGCCGTGAAGTTGTTTGCGGCCTGCCAGTAAACCCCAAGCAGAAGAAGAAGAAGTGAGGTCAGGGCTTAATTTGCCTACCCAGGTCAAAAAGTAGTATACTTTAGTGAAAAATATAACTAATAATTATATAATATAAATACTTTATTAGAAAAATAATGTAAGGAAAAGGAAAACTCGAGTTGTTAAATAATAAAAGTGTATACAAGTATACTTCTACTTTTTGTGCTTAATTGAAAGTATTTTTAAAATGTACGTGTAAAAAGTATAATTCAAAATTGATGTAATTTAGTTCAATTTGAATGTACTAAAAATAAATATACTATTTCTGAAATACTTAAAGTGGTATTTCAGTGTGCTTATTAAAAGTGTACTTGAAACTAAGTGTATTGTGAATTGCAAGTAAGTACACTTTCGCTACTACGTACTAAATCACAAATACTTATAGTAGTCATTAAGTATACTTATTGAAAGTACAATTCTTTTTTTACTATTTTGTAATACCCTATTAGCATCAGTGTTGGAAATAACTGTAACGCAACTACTTTTTGCGGTAACTAATAGCGTTACTAGTTACCTATTCCCATTAAGTAACGCCGTTATAGTTACTGTGATTTAAATGGGTGCGTTACTGCGTTACATTATGTGATGGAACTGAACCGAATCTCCCTGCGGATGTAACTTAGCCTACAGGCGAATACAGCGATGTCCTCTCACAGCACCATAGAAAAGTGAAAGTAACCAGAGAGGAGTGATGATTGGTTAACGCGGGGTAATATTTCAGAGTAAGCCAATCAGAGACAGAGTTGGGCGGGTCTTGCCTTATGGGGAAAATACACACACGAACACTTGCTAATGCTAACACACACACACACACACACACACACACACACACACACACACACACACACACACACACACACACACACACACACATGGCAACGCTCACCACCAGCACACACACAATGGCAGATACAAGTATCAGCGAGAGCAGCAGCGCATTTGCAACTTAGAAATATAACCACTATTTTCAATTTGTGGGGATAAAGGACACAAAAAATATTACGGTAAAATGTAAAGTGTGTGCAGGACAGAAAGCATTGTCCACATCGAAAAACAGCAATGCCAATCTCCTGAAGCACCTCAGTAATGTACATGGGGCTATAAAACTAGTCGCCAAAGACCCAATGGAGCAACACCATCTAATCAGCCAAAAAACCTTTGTGTTTTATTGTTCCACTATTTCATAATGATAATTGCTACAATGATGGGGAGTTGTCTTTTCTCTTACGGTGCCACAGAACAACACAAAAACTTGTATTTGTATTGTTATTATTTTTAAGTAAAGTAACTTGTTACTAGTTACTTTTATAATTTAGTAATTAATAAAGTAACTAGTTTATTTTTTGAGAGCAGTAACTATAACTATTACTAGTTACTTTTTAAAAGTAACTTGACCAACACTGATTAGCATGCTTTATTAACGAGTACTTCAATACACTTCATTAGAAGTGTATTTAAGCAATCTTATTGTCACAGTTCTGTCTAGGTTTGGGTGTTTTCACTGTTCTCTGTCATGTTTTCCTCCTGTCGTTAGTGTCCCTGTGTGTTCTCCTCCCTCCTCACCTGTGTCTCGTTAGCTAATTGTGTTCACCTGTGGCTCTTGTGTTTTTCTCCTCCCTCTTCACCTGTGTCTCGTTAGCCGATTGTGTTCACCTGTGTCTTGTAATTATCCCTCCCTGTATTTAGTCTTGTCTCGTGCTGTGTTCAGTGTCGGTGCTTCTTTTGTTGGTGACGGACTTCACCGGTGAGTGTTCTGTTTTTGTCTGTATTCGTTCCATTTAGCCTTGAAATAAAGGTTTATCAAAGTTATCTGCGCTTGGGTCCTGCTTCCTTCACTCAACCGTGACAGAAAGCACCGACCAGAGATGGACCCAGCAGATGACCCATTTGAGGTGGAATTACAGCATTTTTCCTTTGCTTTGGCTGGCTGCTATGATTGGTGGAGGGGAGCGTCCAGTGTTCGGCAGAAGGAGGGCCGCTCTGGTAGAGGCGCACCGGTTGGCTATGGAGAAACCGGACTTGGTGAAGTTCTTACCTGACTGGATGTTGAACTTCATCTGGGTGTGTGATTTCCAGCCTGCGGACTATAAACGTCTCGGTGTGTTCCGTCTGGAGTCAACCAGTGCTTCCGCCCCAGTTCCCTGCTCCTGTCCAAGAGGCGTTTTCTGGAACTCGGCTGGCTTTTGGAGGTCCACGGAGCCTTCAGGCGGCTTCTAGGAGAAGGAGTCGCAAGTCCAGGCTAGCAATCCGAGCCCCAAGAGTCATGGTTCCGGCTACAGAACCGGCCCACACAGCCATAGTTCCGGCCCCAGTACAGGCCCCAGCAGCCATGGTTCCAGCCCCAGTTCTGGCCCCAGCAGCCATCATTCCGGCCCCAGTTCTGGCCCCAGCAGCCATCATTCCGGCCCCAGTTCTGGCCCCAGCAGCCATGGTTCCAGACCTAGTTCTGGCCCCAGCAGCCATGGTTCCAGCCTTAGCTCTGGCCCCAGCTGTTCTAGTCCCTTCTCCAGTCCCACCTCTAGTCACTTCTCAAGTCCCTCCTCGAGTCACTTCTCTAGTCCCTTCCCTCATCCCATCTCAAGTTCCCTCTCGAGTCTTTTCTCAAGTCCCCTCTCAGGTCCCCTCTCGAGTTCCCTCTCGAGTCTTTTCTCGAGTCCCCTCTCAAGTCAACTCTCCAGTGTCCTCTCGAGTCACCTCCCAAGTCAACTCTCCAGTGTCCTCTCGAGTCACCTCTCAAGTTTCCCCTCAGGTCTCCTCTCGAGTTCCCTCTCAAGTCCCCTCTCTAGTCCCCTCTCGAGTTCCCTCTCGAGTCACCTCTCAAGTTTCCCCTCAGGTCTCCTCTCGAGTTCCCTCTCAGGTCCCCTCTCGAGTTACCTCTCGAGTCACCTCTCGAGTTCCTTCTCGAGTCCACTCTCCAGTTTCCTCTCAAGTTCCCTCTCAAGCCCTCTCTCGAGTCCCCACTCAAGCCCCTACTCATGTCCAGTTGGAGGTCCCGCAGACTAGTCTTCTGCCGGGGGTCCTGCCAACCCCATGTCCTGTACCGTTGGAGGTTCCGCTGGGGGTCCTGCCAACCTCATGTCCTGTCCAGTTGGAGGTCCCGCAGACCAGTCTTCTGCCGGGGGTCCTGCCAACCCCATGTCCCGTCCAGTTTGGAGGTCCCGCAGACTAGCCCTCTGCCGGGGGTCCTGCCAACCCATGTCTTGTCCCGTTGGAGGTCCCGCAGACTAGCCCTCTGCCGGGGGTCCTGCCAACCCCATGTCCTGTCCAGTTGGAGGTCCCGCAGACTAGCCCTCTGCCGGGGGTCCTGCCAACCCCATGTCTTGTCCAGTTGGAGGTCCCGCAGACTAGCCCTCTGCCGGGGGTCCTGCCAACCCCATGTCCTGTCCAGTTGGAGGTCCCGCAGACTAGCCCTCTGCCGGGGGTCCTGCCAACCCCATGTCTTGTCCAGTTGGAGGTCCCGCAGACTAGCCCTCTGCCGGGGGTCCTGCCAACCCCATGTCCTGTCCAGTTGGAGGTCCCGCAGACTAGCCCTCTGTCGGGGGTCCTGCCAACCCCATGTCTTGTCCAGTTGGAGGTCCCGCAGACTAGCCCTCTGCCGGGGGTCCTGACAACCCCATGTCTTGTCCCGTTGGAGGCCCCGCCGACTACTCTCCTGCCGGGGGTCCTGCCAACCCTTTGTCCGGTCTCGTTGGAGGCCCCGCCGACTACTCTCCTGCCGGGGGTCCTGCCAACCCTGTGTCCTGTCCCGTTGGAGGCCCCGCCGACTACTCTCCTGCCGGGGGTCCTGCCAACCCTATGTCCTGTTCCGTTGGAGGCCCCGCCGACTACTCTCCTGCCGGGGGTCCTGCCAACCCTGTGTCCTGTCCCGTTGGAGGCCCCGCCGACTACTCTCCTGCCGGGGGTCCTGCCAACCCTATGTCCTGTCCCGTTGGAGTCCCCGCCGACTACTCTCCTGCCGGGGGTCCTGCCAACCCCATGTCCTGTCCCGTTGGAGGCCCCGCCGACTACTCTCCTGCCGGGGTTCCTGCCAACCCCATGTCCTGTCCCGTTGGAGGTCCCGCCGACTACTCTCCTGCCGGGGGTCCTGCCAACCCTATGTCCTGTTCCGTTGGAGGTCCCGCCGTCTACTCACCTGCCGGGGGTACTGCCAACCCTGTGTCCTGTGCCGTTGGAGGTCCCGCCGTCTACTCTCCTGCCGGGGGTACTGCCAACCTTTTGTCCTGTCTCGTCGGAGGTCCCGCCAACCGCTCTCCTGCTGGGGGTCCTGCCAACTCCTGGTCCTCTTCCGTGGGGGATCCTGCCGAAGCCTGTCCCGCCGGCTCCGGTTCCTGTCCGGCCGACACCGGGTCCTGCCCGGCCTCCGGAGCTGTCTGGTCTTCGCCCTCGATCCCGACCCTCTGTGAGCCGCGGTCTTCGTCCGCGGGCCCGGCCTCCTGACTCTTCCTACCGCTGCCCTCGTCCTCGGGCCCGGCCCCCTGACTCTTCCTGCTGCTGCCCTCGTCCTCGAGCCCGGCCCCCTGACTCTTCCTGCCGTGGTCTTCGCCCTCGATCCCGACCCTCTGTGAGCCGCGGTCTTCGTCCGCGGGCCCGGCCCCCTGACTCTTCCTGCCGCTGCCCTCGTCCTCGAGCCCGGCCCCCTGACTCTTCCTGCCGCTGCCCTCGTCCTCGAGCCCGGCCCCCTGACTCTTCCTGCCGCTGCCTTCGCCCTCATGCTCGGCCCCCTGAGTTCGCCCGCTGTGGCCTTCGCCCCACCATGGACTCTGCCTTGCCCCCGGGCCGTCCGCCCGAGACCCCCACCATGGACTCTGCCTTGCCCCCAGGCCGTCCGCCCGAGTCCCCCTTCTCGGCTTCTGCCGTGCCCCCGGGCCGTCCGCCCGAGATCCCTTCCTGGTCCCCTACTGGGCTCCTGGGCGGTCAGCTTAGTCCCGTCCTCCGGACCCCCTCCACCCACCCTGGTGGCCTAGGGATACGTCCCTCCTCCGGACCCCCTCCACCCACCTTGCTGGACTTTTTTGGATTTTTGTGTTGGGGTTTAGGGACGTCTGGAATCCGTCCCTTGAGGGGGGGGTTCTGTCACAGTTCTGTCTAGGTTTGGGTGTTTTCACTGTTCTCTGTCATGTTTTCCTCCTGTCGTTAGTGTCCCTGTGTGTTCTCCTCCCTCCTCACCTGTGTCTCGTTAGCTAATTGTGTTCACCTGTGGCTCTTGTGTTTTTCTCCTCCCTCTTCACCTGTGTCTCGTTAGCCGATTGTGTTCACCTGTGTCTTGTAATTATCCCTCCCTGTATTTAGTCTTGTCTCGTGCTGTGTTCAGTGTCGGTGCTTCTTTTGTTGGTGACGGACTTCACCGGTGAGTGTTCTGTTTTTGTCTGTATTCGTTCCATTTAGCCTTGAAATAAAGGTTTATCAAAGTTATCTGCGCTTGGGTCCTGCTTCCTTCACTCAACCGTGACACTTATAAAAAGTGCACTTTAATATACGTTTTTCTTAATTTGTACTTCATTGTACTTTTAAAAAGTATATTAACTTGCAAATACTTACGGTAGTACGTTAGTCAATATTTGCAAGTCATTTGTAATACACTATTAGTATGCTTTATTTAAGTAGACATATTTAAGTGTACATAAGTATACTTACAAACAGTGCACTTTAATGTTAATTCATTCTAAACTGTACTTCAGTGTACTTTGTAAGTGTTTATTTTATAACACTTGTGAATAGTGTACTTTGTTTACACCTCTGGGAAGTGTATAGGTCTGGACTATTACCATCATGTATATGTAAATGTATTATCCCTTTGATTTACACACGGCATCTATTGCACGTCTGTCCGTCCTGGGAGAGGGATCCCTCCTCTGTTGCTCTCCCTGAGGTTTCTCCCATGTTCCCTTTAAACTGTGGGTTTTCTCTGGAAGTTTTTCCTTGTACGATGTGAGGGTCTAAGGACAGAGGGTCTAAGGACAGAGGGTCTAAGGATAGAGGGTGTTGTTTTTTCTCATACTGATATTCTGAACAATCTGTGCTATTTTATTAGCTGTAAAGTGTCTCTACTGTAGGCTATTTTTATTATATGTACAGCACTTTGGCTCGATCAAAAATCGCTTATAAATGTGCTAATAAAACTTGATTTGATGTATTAATGCACAAAGACTTGACAGAAGGCACTTAATATATGTCAGGTTCAGAACAGGTTCCTAAAACACATTGGTACATCACATTCAACATTCTACTACAGGTGTGTACTTAACAAGTCAATCTACTAGAGATTCGTACATTACAAAATACTAGGAAGTAAAATATCAAAATGACAGAATTCATTGTGCACAGAATTGAACATGAGTACTCTTATTTCCCCATTATAGGCTCATTATTTAATCTCATTCGTTATCCGGTGAATTACATCAAGCCTATAGTCTGAATCAGTTCTTGAGGCTTCCTTGATGTCCAGTTAAATCAGTCTCGTTCAACGTTGTTTGGTAGAGGGATAACATATATCTTCTCCCTCGACTTAATCATGACACATGTGCATGTCAGTGAGTCTGGATGTATGGCATACACATTGTTGCACTCAGACACTTCATACATAAAGCTTGATGCAATATGAAGTGTTGTGTCTCTGCACAGCTTCCTTCCAGACTTCAGAAACTCTTTGACCAAAACACAGTGTATTGTACCAGAAACTACCAAGCTCAGAGTTCTGCATCCCATTCTGCAGCTCTACAACAGAGTTGTTTCTTTTCTGAAGGCGGCTGTTTGTGTCAGAGTGATACAGTATTCCATTCACAATTAAACGGTTGTAGAAGGAAGCTTGTCTCACTCTGACACCTAGTAGTTCCTCTATTGCAAGCATGTGTAACACAGAAACATCTGTCTGTACTGACTTGCCAAACACTCTGACATGGGCACTGATTTGAACTGATTTGTCAGTTGAACATTTGCTGCCCTGCAGTTCAGAGAAAAGATCTTTAATATTCTCATCAGCATTTTGCATTATTGTGGCTCCTTTCTTCGTGAGACTCCTCCCCCTAAGGAACCTTCTCATTATATGTACAGGGACATGAGTTGTTCCATTGAAATATATCAACAGGGTACCATTAAATGATTGGAAGGGAAATGTGGATGTGGCCCACAAAGGTCCCCAGTTCCTCACACTCATAGAGATGTGCATCATTAGATGCACATTAAATGAGACATTATCTGCGCCATATAACCCCTCAAATTCTCTGACACATGTTTTCAATGCCTGTTCAGCTATTTCCACGTCGCCCTCTCTGATCCTTTCTTGCAGGAGATGATACATGGCAAAAACCAAAAGGAAAAGGTGGTTCCAGTATGTTTTGGGCAGGATCCCATTCAAAACAGGTAAAGCATAGAACAAAAGAAACGACCTCCACTCAGACGACTTCCAAAACTTCCGTTCTTTGATAGATCGTGGTACTCTTGTGATCTCGGTCGGTGGCAAGATTACCATAAGTTCCTTGTTGATCAGCTCAGTTTTGGTGCCTATGTACCACTCGTTTTGATGGTTTGTGGAATCCAGCCACAGAGTAGCCAGCTGTCTAGTAACCCTGAGACATACACTGTGCTGGTATTCAGGAACAAAGCCTTGGATCATTTGAAATGTGTCCAATTTCATTAGTTGACTTGGGCCTTTCACTCCCATGACAGGCTGCTGAGGTGTTGCGTTCATGGCATTGTCAAAATGCTCAGCTTCAGTACGAAGACCGGGCTCAGGACTAACAAATGGATAAGGACCCCCACCTCTTTGATAACAGAAGTCACAACCATACATTCCATTAAACTGCTTCGTATTTCGGATAAGTGGCCGGGCAACAGAATCGGAACTACATATTAGGGCATGCACCTTTGAAGTGCAACCATCTGCCCAGGTGATGCCATGAGTTTGAAGTTCCTTAAGTTCGTTTACAAAAGGAGTGAGGAGTGTTTGGATGTTGGGCTTGCTCTCTCCAAACCAAAGGCAAGGAACACAGATGTTGTTCTTCCGGAGTGGAGTGCACCAGCTGGGCGTAAGCTGGTCGTAACTCTACGTCCGACGTAGAACCGAGGGTTAAGACCAAACTAAAGTTATGACTAGTGCACCACTTAGACTTAAGCCCTGTATGCGTTGCGCCCAGGTGTAACTTTTACGCCTAGTATAGAGCAGGCGTAAATCGGAAAGAGAGACGAGTATCCATAGTAACGTAAAACAGGCAAGAAGGAAAATAACTATGGCAGTGCGTCTTGTTTACATGTTGTAACCAAAAGGGCATTAAGAAGAGAAAGAGTCGTCCGTGATGGAACAAACCCACTGGACATCTATTCAGTGAGCTGATAGATGTTTCGTTTCGGCAGACAAGCCCTTTGTGATGGAATCGAGGAGATCTCCCCTCAACCACAGAACGGATCAGACAGAAACGCTGCGCTCTCCCCAACCTTGCAGGTGCTGATTGCGCTCAGATGTTACTTTAATACTGTGGGAGACATGATTAATGTTCATCGCACAACTGCATGTCGGGCTATTAGACAAGTTTCCTTGGCTCTCCTGCGCCGCCTTAGGAATTATATTCACTTCCCAACACAAGAAGAAGCAGCAAAATCCTCCTGGCATCCGTGAAGATATGGGTGGACGAGTTAACCACAATCACACAATAAACATCTAGCCCTGTATATTTGTAATATGAACGCTGTTTTTTTTGCAATTGCATTTCAATAAGCTCCCATTGTGACCACATATTTTCATTAGGCCGTTTTATAGCCTATTTTATTCAAAAAACACACAAGAACATTAGATAACATTTGGAGAACTATTAACATGACATTGAGATAAAAACAAATATGATTAGAGAATGGTGAATGACAAATTGTCTTCTTCCGTGATTCTTTGCTGATTCTTAAGAATTATAATTTTGAGTCTTAATTTCTCCTTCTCCAGCTCAATGTTGTCGTGTTCCGCTCTCAGTTGTGCGGTCTCCACCTCCACACGAACGATCTCTTTCTCCACCAGTTCACGCTGTAGCTCTGTAAAATCCCTCTTTCTTTTTCGGGGTGCGGGCGTCATTTTTCTCTTCTTTTGGTTTCTGTTATCCTTGACTTCGTTATCCAAGTCTTAGTTTGCTCTGAATGGAGGAGTTTGAGTGTTAAATTATGTAGACGTGTGTTGCTTGGCAACAATTACTGTTTCGCGTGTATTCATGTGGACGCGCATCTTAAGACCAGGCGCAGCTTCGACCGAGACTAGTCAGGCTTGGTGCACTCGGTATAAATTCGAATCACTAAGTCGACGTAGCTAAGCCCGACGTTAGAGTTAAGACCTACTTTTTTACGCCCAGCTGGTGCACTCCACTCCCGATCTGCAGGCAATAGCTCAATGATCTGGCTCTGAATAGGCCATATTTGGCACTTGGAGCTTTTGAAAACAGGGATCCCATCACAGTTCCATAGCAGACTGATATCATCCTCATCAATTTGACCGCTGTCTTTGAGCTTCCTATATTCTCCTCCACATTGGATATCACAGATGAAACCTGGAGTTGATGTATGTTTTGCGATTTGTATATTGGGATTTTCCAGAATCTCCTTTATCTGCGAGGATAAACTGACAACCAAAAAATATGAACCCTACCTCCTCTGCAGCCCTGCCTTCACCCACACTCACTGCCTGCCTGGAGGAGATACAGGCGTGGATGAAGCAAAACTTCCTGAAACTCAACAGCACCAAGACCGAAGCAATTATAGTTGGCACCCCACACCAGGTTCGGTCATCCACCATCACCACCATCACCTTCTCCGGCCAGGACATTACCCTCTCCTCAATAGTCACCAACCTGGGTGTTAAAATGGACGCCCATCTGACCTTTGAGGCCCACATTAAACAGCTGTGCAAGAACTCCTTTTATCACCTCAGGAACATCGCCAAACTCCGCCCCACACTCACTCTGTCTGACGCCGAAAAGCTGGTCCATGCCTTTGTCTCCTCCAGGCTGGACTACTGCAATGCACTCCTCATCGGGATCCCTAACAAAAGCATCCAGAAGCTCCAATACATTCAGAACAGCACTGCTAGGATCCTGATGAGGGTGCGCAAATATGATCATATCACCCACATCCTTAAAGCACTACACTGGCTACCCGTGAAACTAAGGATCGAATTCAAGGTCTCCGTCCTCACCCACCAGTGTGTCCATGGAACTGCCCCTCCCTACCTCAAGGAACTCCTCACCCCCCATACCTCCTTGCGGACCACCCGCTCCAGCAACTCCAACTTCCTCAAACCCCCCAGGACTAAGCTCTGTACTATGGGAGACCGGGCCTTCTGCTCGGCTGCTCCCAGTCTGTGGAATGCTCTCCCCGACCAAATGAGAGCAAAAGGCCTCAAAACCCATCTCTTCAAAAGAGCCTTTGCCTAGACCTTTTTATCACCCTTTTATTTATTTTTTATTTTTGTATTGCTTTTTATTAATTCTACCGTGTTGTGTAATGTTTATTTATACTGTTCATGCTGACTACTTGTAGCACTTTGGGATTTGAAATCAGATATGAAGTGCTTTATAAATGGAACCCATTATTATTATTATTATGAACCCTTTTTTAGGCTAATGCTCACATCAAATGACGATTGACACAGAGCACACTGTGCCAAACCACATTCCTTTGTTCCATTATAGTTTGAGCACTGATGGCAGTAACAATGGGGCTCATACTCTCCGTATTGACCATATGATTTGTGGAAGAGATACGAGGTTGCTGGCATTAATCCGGGAAAATGTTCATTAAAGATCTGTAGTAGATGGTCCAGTGCAATTCCGGTCAGGTTATGCCTCAGGACATAGGACATTAGAAGGAGCAGACTTTGACCTTTGGTGATCGGTGCTCGGTCATCTCCACAATTGTCATCCTAAAAATAATGGGAGATCTAGATTAATATACATACTGTCATCAATCACACTGACAGTAACGTTTCTCCTGGCTGGACTAAATGTAATATTTACAATTATAGGTACAAATAGTTGAATGTATTTAGATTATTTACTAAATAAAAGCTAAGCATGAAATATCCTTGTGTGCATCACTGTGGGAACCCTTGGAATCCAGCAGCTGCTGGTGCTCATGACTTAAACTAAACCACATGTGCTTTGGTGGGTTTTGGTTAGTTTTCAGCTCCCTCAATTTACTAATATTTTAGGGATTACTTATGTGAACAGTTCACTATGGGTCCTCCCACACAGTATGTCAATGTTGTTTGGGTCCCAATATCAGGCCATTGAAATGCTATGTCTTATCATTTAGACTCTATAATCAATATTTGCTTTAATATTGATTATCATGTCCTTGCTGCATGACTCAGTTTGTAAGTAAAACTTATACAGATTCCAGTTGGAAAAAACGCATTTATTATAGTATTTTATTTTCCCTTTGATTGTTATCGTAGCGTACCGCGAGAAGCAAAAGCCGCTCTGACTGAAGAATAACATTTCCGGGTCGCTGCCGGAGGACCTGGGAGTCTGGGACGCGAAAATTAGAGAAATGACAAACGGCTCATTTCCGAGGACCTCCCCGACAGGCGCACGGACGCGAGGGCCCGCTCATCACTGCACGCACTTCTGCGACCGCAGTTTTAATTATTATTATTTTTCAAAGGCCACTCTAAAATGTTCAGTGTTATCACACAGCACAATGCCACAGATGTCGCAAGTTTTGAGGGAGCGTGCAATTGGCATGCTGACAGCAGGAATGTCCACCAGAGCTGTTGCCCGTGAATTGAATGTTCATTTCTCTACCATAAGCCGTCTCCAAAGGATTTTCAGAGAATTTGGCAGTACATCCAACTGGCCTCACAACCACAGACCACGTGTAACCACACCAGCCCAGGACCTCCACATCCAGCATGTTCACCTCCAAGATCGTCTGAGACCAGCCACTCGGACAGCTGCTGCAACAATCTGTTTGCATAACCAAAGAATTTCTGCACAAACTGTCAGAAACCGTCTCAGGGAAGCTCATCTGCATGCTCGTCGTCCTCATCGGGGTCTCGACCTGACTCTGGTTCGTCGTCGTAACCGACTTGAGTGGGCAACTGCTCACATTCGATGGCGTCTGGCACGTTGGAGAGGTGTTCTCTTCACGGATGAATCCCGGTTTTCACTGTTCACTGACTGGTTTTCGGACCCCCCCAGACCCCCCCAATAAAGCAAAACTGCACGTTTCAGAGTGGCCTTTTATTGTGGCCAGCCTAAGGCACACCTGTGCAATAATCATGCTGTCTAATCAGCATCTTGATATGCCACATCTGTGAGGTGGGATGGATTATCTCGGCAAAGGAGAAGTGCTCACTATCACAGATTTTTTCAGATTTGTGAACAATATTTGAGAGAAATGGTTATTTTGTGTATATTTATATTTTTATATTTTTGTTCAGTGTATTAAAGAAAATGTATTTTCAAATCCAACATTGTCATTAAATTGATCATCAGTATAATAGTTACACAAGTCACTTATATGATTAAACACATGACTCTCTGAATCGACATCACATTCAAAATTGTACATGTTATGCTCTGTGTTGTCACATCTGGAAAAGATTCCGAGTGGCTCAGTCATTTATGGAGTAGCATGAAGCTGCAGCTTCATACTATTGCATTTATGTGTTGTTATTGTTTTCCATGTACCGTAAGTCTGCAAGGAGTTAACTCCCTCCACACATACCTGTTCATTCCTGTGCTCTTTCATGCCGATCAAGCGAGTCAATTAATGTCTTAACGTTGGACATCAGCTCACATCCTGGGGTTCTCCGGTTCCTGGAGTCTGCCATCCTGAAGCCTGAAGAGTAGACTCCAAGTCCGGTTCTCCTGCTGGACTCTCCATGTTGACACCATACTCCAATAATCCACCCTGATTTTTCTGTTTTTTTCGAATAATTTCAGTTTAGCAGGGAACAGAATGCGGGATTTGATGTTTCTCTCCTGGAGTTGCTTCCGTACTTGTCTGTATGTTGCGCGCTCCTTGAACACTTGGGTGGCGAAGTCCTCATCAAAGAAAATCCTGCAATCTTTCACCCTAATGTCCTTCTTTGCCCAGGCGGCTTGTAGCACCCTTTGCCTCACGTTGCAGTTTTGGAAGCAGACTATTATTGATCTGGGACGGTCGCTGTGCCCAGTGAGATGCCCCGTTGCCCGGTGTGCTCTCTCAATGGGAATTTCGCTGCTCACATCCAGTTTCTCGCGTATTAAGTTTTCCACAAAGTCCATCATGCTATTTCCCTCACATTTTTCGGGCACTGAATAAATCTTCAGGTTGTTCCGTCGATCACGGCCTTCCTCACATTTATTTTCCAGTAGCTTTTGCATGCGTAAACTGTGAAGGAGTACTTTTGTCATACCGATTTCACGGTCTTCATTTTCTGCGATTCTTAATTCTGCTGCACCCGCTCTTATTTTCAGCTCTCCGAAGCCTTCTCTCAAGTTGTTTATTTCCTCCTTCAATACTCCAAAATTCCCAGCAGTTTCCATGCGGAATTCTCTGATTTCTTTTAATATTTCAGAGAGGCCTTCCCTTCCCTCCTCAGGTATATTTGACTCAGGCGGATTCATTGTGCCGGCCTGTTTCTGTTTTTTCTTTGTGGCTGAAACGTGTTGACATTTCTTTCCTTTTTCTTTACCTTCTGCAAGAAAAAAGTATTTGCACAGTCAACACGCCCTTTAGTTACACTCTCAGTTCCAGGATTCCTTCAAAATAACTCAATTGTTTGCAGCGTGTTTTCACCTCTGCACCAGCTAGGCAGCCATCTTCAATCCAAACATTGAACATTGACCTTTTCGCTCAATGGTGTTTGTAGAGACATGTTTTGTTGGCAATTATTGTACATTTGGTTATGCGTACCATGAGCGGGACAGATACAAATTAAATTAAATGAAACTAGCTAAACTAGTTATAAATATATTTATTCTTCACTGTCGGGTCACTCATTACTGGATCAGTGAGCTGCATGAGACGGATACAGACACACATTACTCGTGATATTTCACACAAAAGATTGTTTGTACAAAGTACACACTTTACCCTTTCAAATAGACATTACCTGTAGATAACAACTTAACATGGAATCTCAGGCAACACATTAAACACCTTATTCTGCCTCAAGCAGAGTAACAACCTTGAGTACAGGTCTTTCAAGGAACACAGTCCTAATTGTGGGTTTCCCCTTTTTGTCAAATGTGGTTTGGCTAACCAGTAATTTAAGTTTTCTGACCCTACTATCTGACCCTGGAAATACTTCTGTGATTTTGGCCAGCTTCCATTCATTACGAGGTGTCAGATCATCCTGTAGAAGGACGATGTCGTTGACCTTCACGTTCCTTCTGTCTTTATGCCACTTTTGTCTTGGCTGTAAGTTCAAAAGATATTCTTTCTTCCATCTTGTCCAAAACTCGTTAGCCAGATACTGCACTCTGCGCCACCTCTTCTTAAGGTAAAGATCTTATTTTACAAATTGACCAGGTGGAGGAAGAATGATTGTGGACTTCTGCTGTGAGTGATCTGCTGTTAATGATAGCCATGACTTCATACAGGAAAGTCCTTAGGGAGGTGCTGTCGAGCCTTTGTGCTGATTTATCCAGAATAGCTGTAAGAACACTTCTTATAGTTCTTATTTGCCTTTCCCAGACACCACCCATGTGACTTGCAGCTGGAGCGTTCATAAGAAACACACATCCTAGATCCTTCACTCTTTCTTGATTCATTCCTTTCATGAGTTCTGCAAACTCTCTTCTTGCACCAACAAAATTAGTGCCTTGGTCACATCTCAATTGACGAACATTACCTCTAATGGCCATGAATGCTCTTAAAGCATTGATAAATGCATCAGTAGTCATGTCATTGATCATATCTATATGTATGGCTCTTGAACATAAACAGGTAAGTAAGAGACCATATTTTTTGAGATCCTTCCTTCCGTCCTTAACATAGATCCGACCAAAGCAGTCTATGCCAGTATAGGTACAGGGCTGACTGGTTTCCGTTCTGTCCTGAGGTAAGTCACCCATTCTTTGCTCTTCAGGACGTCTTCTGTACTTGACACATTTAAAGATGTGCGCTGAGACCGCACTGCTGCATCCCAGGATCCACCATCCATTAGCACGCAGTTCGTTCATCGTCATTCCACGTCCCTGATGGTGTTGTCTTTCGTGAAGGTGCTTGATAAGCAAAGCTGATACATGATTTTTCTTTGGCAGTATAGCCGGATGCTTAACATGTAGGTGTAATGAAACTTGACTTAAGCGTCCTCCCACCCTCAGAATACCTTCTTCACCCAGGAATGGATTCAGCTTGAACAGGTTAATGTCTTTGGCCTTGGTAACTGCTTTCATTTGTTTCAAGATCTTTAGATCATCTGAGAAGGACTCCTTTTGAACTAGCTGGATGATGAAAAGTGTTGCTTATTTCCTTTCTTCGATAGTTGTACATTCATTGGTTCTTTGTTTCACACCTTGGTGTTCTTTGGCATGTCGTTTCAGTCTTGCAATTGCTCTTACTACCCTTGACCAATCAGAGAATTTCTGTAAACGATCCAATGATGACCGGTCTTCTTTTGCTTTTGTGTTGCACACAATAGCCTTGCGAATTTCAGGATCATCCTCATTGATTCCTCCCACCTTGCATTCTCCTACAGGTAGGTCCTTTTGCCAAAGAAACTTCGGTCCTGTGAACCAGTTTGAAGTCTTCAGTCGCTCTGCAGTTAAACCTCGAGAGGCATGATCTGCTGGATTGTCTTCTGAAGCAACGTAAGCGCATTGTTCAGGCTTCATGCTTGACTTGTTTCTCTGTATGCGGTTAGCTACGAATACTTGAAACCTTCTGGTATCATTGTTTATGTAGCCAAGAACAACCTTTGAATCTGTCCAAAATAATTCTTTAAGGTCTTGGATTTCCAACTCTTTTCTGAGCATGTCGCTGGTTCTCACTGCAACAACTGCAGCAGAGAGTTACAGTCTTGGTATAGTTGTAACTTTGGTTGGTGAAACTCTAGACTTTCCCATTACCAGACAGCAATGGACTTCATTTGACTTGCTAATGGCTCGAAGGTAAGTACATTCACCATATCCTGAGACACTTGCGTCCGCAAAGTGATGAAGTTCATAAGTCATGACATTACCGAAACTTGAAGGTAAGAAGCATCTTTTAATTTGCATCTCAGCCAGATTGGGTAGATCTCTGATCCAGGACTCCCACTGAGGTCTTAGGTTCTCTGGTAGATCTTCATCCCATCCGATCTTGTCTCTGCACATTTGATGGAGTATCTGTTTACCCAAGAGGATGGAGGGTGCCATGAACCCCAGGGGATCATACACGGAGGCTACGGTAGAGAGCACACCTCTTCTTGTTAGAGGATTGGGTTTTACTTGAACTCTGAACTTGAATGAGTCAGATGTGACACACCACTCTACTCCTAGAGCTCTCTCCATATGCGGTGAACTTAAAGCTATGTCAAGATCTTTAACTGCTGCACGTTCTTCTTCTGCTGGGATGGTCGCCGTCACATTCTTATTGTTAGAAACAAACTTGTGGAGTCTTAACTTCCCAGTGCAGCAAAGTTCTCTCGATTCTTTGACAAGTTGAATGGCTTCTTTCTCAGTTTCAACGCGTACCAACCCATCGTCGACGTAGAAGTTTCCTTCACTGAACTGACCTTGCCCTTGTGCTGCCAGATGTTTTAAGCTGAAGTTGGCACAGCCAGGAGACGATTCTGCTCCAAACAAGTGGACCTTCATTCTATTGATGGATGGTTTGGTTTCTAAGTTTCCGCTCTCCCACCACAGGAATCTTAGATAATCTTGATCTTCCCCTTTCACGTGAAACTGGTGGAACATTCTTCACACATGACTGCAATGGAACCTTTGCAAAAGCGGCACAGTACACCCACCAACGTGTTTGTCAGATCAGGACCAGTGAGCAGATGGTCGTTGAGGGATGTTTCCTGGTACTTGGCAGAACAGTCGAATACTACTCGTATTTTTCCTGGTTTCTGTGGATGATAAACTCCATGGTGAGGAATGTACCAGGCTGCATTGTTGTTGATTTCTTCCTCAGGGACCTTCTCTGCTCATGAAATGATGTCATCCATGAAGTTGATGTAGTCCTTGTAGTACTTCTGATCCTTTTTTAGTCTTCTTTCAAGACAATTTAGGCGGTGTACTGCGCACGTCTTGTTGTAAGGTAATTTTGGTCTTTCGCCTTTGAATGGTAATGGCATTTCGTAGTGACCATTCTCTTTGTGTGTGATGCTTTCTCTCAACTTCGACAGGAACTTGAGATTTTCTTGGGACACTCTTCTCCAACTCTTTCTGAGAAGTCTGATTCAAGGATTTTTATGATTTCTGAGGGAGTAATGTCTTTAACTTTGTTTCGGCTCACATAGTGTACTTCAGTTTTGAGACTGAGAGAAGGTTCTACACCTGGTGTCACTTGTCTTACTACTATGCGATGGCTAACGCCAATGGTGTCTCCGTAATCTAGACAGGGATTCAAGTTTCCGAAAATACTCCATCCAAGGTCTGTATGTTGTGCGTAAGGTTGATTTTCTTTGCCAGACACAACTTCTCTTGGAAGTAAAGCTTGTGAGCAGTTGTACCCAATGAGCAGACCCAGTTCACAGTCTTGCAGAGGTGCAATCTCTCCTTGGAGGTGCTCTAGATGAGACCAAGCTTTTGCAGTTTCATCAGTTGGTATGTGAGTTCTGTTGGCTGGAATGAAGTCACGTGTATAGACTGGTGGTAAGGGAATATTTTTACTGGAGTAAATGCCTCTGACTTGTAGATTGTTCACTCTTTGAACGCTTATAACTGTGGTTCTTGAGGTCATAGTAGATAGCTTGAGCTTGACTTGTTGTTTACTTGCTTCCAAAGCCTCAGCTACTTTACATTACATTACATTGCATATAGCTGACGCTTTTATCCAAAGCGACTTACAATAAGTACATACGACCAGGAAGACACAACCCTGAAGAAAACAGAATCATATACGTACATCAGGTATCATAGAGCCAAACATTTCAAGTGCTACTCAGCTGGCTATAGATAAGCCAGTCCTTTATTAGTATATAAGTGCCTTGTTAGTAATTCTATCGCTTGAAGTGGAGTCGAAAGAGATGAGTTTTCAGTCTGCGCCGGAAGATGTGCAGGCTTTCAGCTGTCCTGATGTCAATGGGGAGCTCATTCCACCATTTTGGAGCCAGGATAGCAAACCCACGTGTTTTTGCTGATGGGAACTTGGGTCCCCCTCGCAGCGAGGGTGCAGCGAGTCGTTTGGCTGATGCAGAGCGGAGTGCACGCGCTGGGGTGTACAGTTTAACCATGTCCTGGATGGAGGAAGAGCCAGATCCATTCGCAGCATGGTATGCAAGTACCAGTGTCTTGAAGTGGATTCTAGCAGTTACCGGGAGCCAGTGAAGGGAGCGGAGGAGCGGAGTGGTGTGGGAACATTTTGGAAGGTTGAAGACCAGACTAGCCACTGTACTCTGGATGAGCTGCAGAGGTCGGATGGCACATGCAGGTAGACCAGCCAGGAGGGAGTTGCAGTAGTCTAGGCGTGAGGTGACGAGAGCCTGGACCAGAACCTGGGTGGCTTTCTGGGTCAGCTGGGGACGAATCTTCCTGATGTTGTACAGTGTATATCTGCAGCAACGGGTTGTATCAGCGATGTTTGCAGTGAAGGACAGGTTGTTATCTAGGATTACTCCCAGATTCCTTGCAGTCTGAGTTGGGGAAACAACAGAGGTGCCGATGTTGATTGTCAGGTCAAGAGTGGGACAATCTTTTCCCGGAAGGAAAAGCAGTTCAGTCTTGCCAAGGTTGAGCTTGAGGTGATGAGCAGACAGCCACTGAGAGATGTCAGCTAGACAAGCAGAGATGCGTGCGACGACCTGGGTCTCTGAGCGGGGAAAGGACATCATTAATTGGGTGTCGTCAGCATAGCAGTGGTATGAAAAACCATGCGGGCTAATGACTGATCCGAGCGAGTTTGTGTACAGGGAGAAGAGGAGGGGACCAAGAACAGAGCCCTGAGGGACCCCTGTAGTTAATTGACAATGGTCGGACTCGGACCCTCTCCAAGTTACCCTGTAGGTACGGTCTTTGAGGTATGAGGTGAGGAGGGAAAGTGCAGAGCCTGAAACTCCAAGTTCTTGGAGAGTGCGAAGGAGGATCTGATGGTTCACCGTGTCGAATGCAGCTGACAGGTCCAACATGATGATGACAGAGGAGAGGGATGCTGCTTTGGCAGTGTGCAGTTCCTCAGTGACAGCAAGGAGGGCAGTTTCTGTGGAGTGACCTGCCTTGAAACCAGACTGGTGCGGATCCAGAAGGTTGTTCTGATGGAGATAACAGGAGAGTTGTTTAAAGACAGCGCGTTCAAGTGTTTTAGACAGGAACGGAAGGAGAGAGACAGGCCTGTAGTTTATAACATCAGACGGATTGAGAGTGGGTTTCTTTAGGAGAGGGTTTACTCTTGCCTCCTTGAGACTGTTTGGAAAGTGACCAGAAGTTAGAGAAGTGTTGATGAAATGGGTGAGAAACGGTAGAATATCAGGAGTGATAGGAGGTTTGAAGGGATAGGGTCCAGAGGACAGGTGGTAGGGCGGGCAGAGGTAATGAGGGTAAGAACCTCACTTGGAGAGAGAGGGGAAAAGGAGGTTAGTGTGTGGGTGAAAGGAGGATCTGGTGACCCAGCGGTGAGTAAAGGTGAGTCAGAAAAAGAAGAGCGAATATCATCAACCTTTATTTCAAAATGGTTAACAAAGTCGCTTGACAGAAGTGAGGAGGGGGAGGGGATTTGGGAGGGTCCAAGAGGGTGGAGAAGAAGGGAAATAGTTTTTTGGGATTGGAATAGGAAGATTGGATCTTGTCTTGAAAGAAAGTGCTCTTTGCCTGAGAGATCGAAGCAGAGAAAGAGGAGAGGAGAGCCTGAAAGGTTAGGAGGTCGTCACGGTGTGTGGATTTCCACCGTTTCCGCTCTGCTGCCCGCTCTGCTGGTTCTATTAGCACGCAGTGCGTCATTTAGCCAGGGAGCAGGAGGGGACTGACGAGCCTACCGAGATGTGAGAGGACAGAGAGAGTCCAGAGAGGATGAGAGAGTAGAGAGGAGAGTTTCTGCAGCAGAGTTTGGAGGCAGGAGTTGGAACGAGTCAGAGGAAGGGAGGGCTGAGAGCACCGATGAGGCAAAGGTAGAGGGGGAGAGGGAACGAAGGTTACGGCGGACAGGTGCAGGATGAGAAGACATTAGTTTGTTATGTTTGGAAAGGGGTAGAGAGAATGAAAGGAAAAAGTGATCGGATGTGTGGAGCGGGTTTACAGAGAGGTTAGAAGTAGTGCAGTTCCTTGAGAATATGAGATCAAGGACATTGCCAGCTTTATGAGTTGGTGGGGATGGAGACAGTGAAAAAGCAAAGGCGGTTAACAGAGATGTTAGTTCGTCTATCTTCCCCTTCTGGAGGTTGAAGTCTCCGAGAAGTACAGCCGGAGGGCCAGTTTCAGGGATGTGTGAGAGGAGATGATCTAATTCCTCCAAGAAGTCCCCCAAGGCGCCTAGCGGATGGTAGAGAACCACAATGGTTCATTGTATAGGATGGGTTACTGTGACGGCATGGAATTCAAAGGTGGAAGGAGTGAAGTTAGATAGCTTAAAGAGGGAAACGCTCCATTTGGGAGAGAGCAGGAGACCAGTGCCACCTCCTCTGCCAGTGGGTCTGGGTGTATGGGAGAAGGAATATGCTGTGGAGAGAGCTGCTGGGGTGGATGTGTTGGATGGAGTAATCCACGTCTCAGTGAGAGCAAGGAAATCCAGAGACTGCAGGGAAGCGTAGCCAGAGATGAAGTCAGCCTTAGGAACAGCTGACTGGCAGTTCCACAGGCCACCTGAAACTAGATGTTGGATGTCAGTGGAGCATGTGGGATAGACGAGAGCAGGCCGGTTAATTGCGAGAGGACACATGAACAGGAATGGAGAAAATACACATGATTAAAGCACGAGGGGCTAAACAACCAAATAAAATAAAACACCAGCGATACTTAGCTCAATCAAAGTAGGATTTGCCTCCTCTTTGCCACCCTCGTGACTCCCGCAGGACTCCAATGTCTTTGTCGGTCTTACTCCCGTAGGACTCCAATGTCTTTGTCGGTCTTCGGCTGTCTGACGCTGAAGCTGACACTCCAGTAAATAGCTACCTAAAATGGAGCCTGATTGCTGAGTTCTCACAGCTGTGGGGCCACGCCCCTCTAATTAGTTAACTCTCTACAGCTGATGGGCGACAGCTGAGTGGCCCTGCCTATATGCAGGCTTGAGTGCCCGACTGAGACCAGAGTTACAGGTTCCCTTGAGCAGATCTGAGATGTAAAATCTCTGAAAAGCTTTTATTTTGATAATAATAAAATCGGGACTCTTATTTTGAAGGAACTTTTACCGGTTAAATCGGTTTACTAATAAAGATTTAGCCCAAGAAAGCACATGGCTACTTAGCACGCAAAATGACCATTCTGCATGTTAAGTAGCCATGTGCTTTCGTGTTATCGGCTGAATCTTTATGTATTGATTAGATCACGTTACTCTGATGATAGTGTTCAAGACAGCCTATATGTCTGAACTCGATCCTTAGAGTAATGTGTTTTCGGAGCCTTCTCTTCAATACTGTTTCCACATAACGAGCATTTTGCGCTGCTCTTTTCCAATGTAGAAGCAGAATGTGTGAAAGCATACAGCACGATGCAGGGTGTGTCTCTAGACATCTCTAGACTGGAATAGCGGGGCCCAGTAGTGAACTCGACTCGCAGGTGCACACGCCAAGTTAGAGGACATCAGACTCCAGAGAAAATTTGCTCGAGTCCAAGTCCGAGTCCAAGTCGGAGCGTCAATGTACAAGTGGAGTCCGAGTCATCGTGGGGGAAAAAAATCATGAGTCCGAGTCCAAGTCAGCATAAGCGATAATTCACGAGTCCGAGTCGCGTCAATCAGTGTGCGAGTCCGAGTCGGAGTCACGATTCCCGAATATCGGCACTCGAGTCCGACTCGAGTCCGAGTCCAGGACTCGAGAACTCCATCTCTGCTCTGTTCTGATGAGTCCACCACTGTTACAGCGGAACATCAGTGATTATGTGTTACAATGGCGTTTGTTAGCAACCAGAAAATGACACCAGTAATGACAAACAGATGAGAATGCATGGGTGGGGTCTGGGTGCCGTGTTGGCGGAACGTTGTGGGGCTCACTGCTCCGCCCTTTGAGGCTCGAGGAACGGATAGTGTGAGCTGTATTACTGGTGTCGTTTCCTGGTTGCTGCGTGGGGTCTGCGAGACAGTGAGACACCACGGAGCTCAGCCTGAGCACCGTGGCTGAGAAAAGATAAGGCGAGTTTATTTATTTATATAGCTAATTTCAACACAAGGCAATTCAAAGTGCTTTACAAAAATGAAAGACATTAATAGCATTAAGAAACATATTATAAAATGATATCTAAAACACTAATTTAAAAGCAATGATATAAAATGACATTTAAAAACACTCATTTAAAAGCAAAGACACATGAATAAAAGATGACCTTGTCTTTCTTGGACTTTTTTGGTATCCTCCATGAACCAGGGTCTTGAAACCAAAACAGATTCCTGTACCCCATGGTACCTTTTTGGTTTTCGCCAAAACTATTCCTCTTTTCTATAAATGCACATTAGTTAAGTTTAAGTTGTCTTTTCTAAGACTTTTTTGGTGTCCTCCGTGAACCAGGGTATTGAAACCAAAACGGCACACGTAGGCAGTGGCGTAGGCAGAAATCAAAAAGTGGGTGGGCCCAAAGAAAAACCGGTGGGCCCAGCCCATTCAGACCAAACACTTAATATGTCCTAAAACGCATTTGAACTGAAATAAGCCACCATTAAGACAACTATACTTGCCTGATTATATAAAAGTTTATTCAGGCGGACACATATATTTTAGAAGTCATGTTACAGCAACACGTTCTCACTCCCAACCCGTCACAAGTTGACGGATGGTCAGGGCCCCTCCCCGTCACTTTATGACGTACAGCAGGGGTCACCAACCTTTTTTAGGATGAGGGCTACTTTCAAAAAATAAAACAAGTCGGGGGCTACTTTTACTCCTCTTTTTTTTGTTTTTTGCAGTGTATATATTTAGCACATTTTAACATTATTATATGCTGACCTTTAACCTTTGTGTGCTGTTTGGGTCTGTGGGACCCGTTTTCAGTGTTTACTAAAAGAACATGCATTCAATTTAATTATTTAAACTGCTTTATTTGGGGGTGGACTTCACCTCCTCTAGGGGGGACCTCTACACCTCCTCTAGGGTGGACCTCACATCCTCTAGGGGGGACCTCTACACCTCCTCTAGGGGGGACCTCTACACCTCCTCTAGGGTGGACCTCACATCCTCTAGGGGGTCCTCACCTCCTCTAGGGGGGGCCTCACATCCTCCAGGAGGGACCTCACCTCCTCTAGGGGGGTCCTCACCTCCTCTATGGGGGTCCGGGGACATGCACCCCCGGGAAGATTTTTTTTTTTAAATGATGAAGTGAAATGCATCAATCTGGTGCACTTTGAGCACAAAATGAATTTATGGACACAGCTCTCAACACTCAGATGAAAGGGAGCTGTATACTTTTCAATAATCCAAACATCTTTAGAATATCACAACCAATAACAAATCATTTAAACTTGTTTATTCATATCTTATGTTTTAGCATTCTTTCTTTTTATTTATGTATATTTGACTAATCACTCCCCTTTTAAACAGTTTTTTGTACTGACCTATTGTACACATTGGAATGATTTCTTACTTTATCTATATTACATAGATAAAGGGGTGCTCTCTCTCACACACACACACACACACACACACACACACACACACACACACACACACACACACACACACACACAGGCTGTGTGCTCCTCAGTGGCGATGACGGCTTGCGTTAAAAAATAATAATAAACATATTTGTAAAGTGGGGGGACACAAACGGGATTTCTAAAAGTGCTGGGGCAACCCTGTCTCCTAAAAATTACGTTCCCACAGAACTAAACTGCATTCTCAATCACGTTTAGTAAGAAACGTATTTTCTCCCACGTTACGTTCGTTATGAACGTATCTCAAATACGTTTATTTTCTACATATCTTCTAGAAACATATTTTCTCCCACGTTACGTTTATTATGAACGTATCTTAAATACGTTTATTTTCTACATATCTTTGCCATTTGTTGTCTTGCTTATAATAATGATAATAGTCATTTATAAATATCATTTTAGAGCACACATTTGAAATCAGTAGGCGAGGCTGTAATTTCTCCAGCTGTTACTCTCATGAGCGAGGCAGAAAATAATAGTTTTATCATGCCAAAAAGCTGCTGTGTCGTTTATTGCACCTCAAACATTAAAACAAATCCAGAGTTACGTGTTTCTGTACTTCCTCTAAGAAGAAAGGACAGTAACAGAAGATCTCTGTGGCTTCAGGCTTGATCGCCGTTCAAATGACAGCGTTGGTTTCCCCAAAAGTGGGCGGGGCTGTAAAGTGACGTAGATTTTACTCTGCTATTATTCAAAACCATTCTATTTATTCTAACGTAAATTACATGCCAGTGTTTTATCTTTTTATTTATTTGTTTTTATTTTAAATCGTATAATGTCGGACTTGTTTTCCCGTCTGTGAGTAAAATCAGTCAAATACTGAAATCTGTATTTTTGAAAATCTCTTTTTCCTTCTAATTTGTTATTCTTTTCTAAATAACACACTGTTATTTACTCAACAATAACACACAACTATCCTTGTTTTTATTTATTCGTTTAATTCTATAATCTTGGGCTTTTTAGCCGTAAATAAAGTCACCGGAAACAGACGTAGGCCTATAACGGACATTTCGAGCGATACACACCACAAACCCACTGAACAGATGACCCAAGATCCTCAGCTTGAAGCTCGTTGATTGGGTGTTTTAGCCGCAATGCATGTTGGGATATGATGTTAATGCGATATGATATCCTAAAACATTTAAAAAATATATAATAATACTTTATTCCGAGTGTTCTTGCTTTTCTCTTTAGAAGTCATCACATAACCGCATTGTAATACACGGTTCGGCTGCATTAAATATGACACATCTGCCGTAGTTCTTTATTTATAGAGCCCTGATGAGAAGACTTCTGGACAAACAGGAGAACTACCGCCAAAACTGAATATGTGACGTGGATCATAAATATATCAACAATTAAACAACATCTTGCATTTCTTTTCACACAATACGTCTCCTTGCAGTATCAATAGTAATTCGGCTGACTTTTATATTTGATCCAATTGGTAGATAGGTTACATTTACACCATAACGGTGCACAGCTGATAGAAAAGGACTTGTAGTTTTTAAAGATATTACTGATTTTCTTTGAATATAAGAATGTAAATACTGAGTTGAGAGAATAGTCAGGGGATTTGGGTGATGGGAGACACATCTATGGAATCACAATTTCAATAGCTTACCATTAAATGACGGATATGCCTTTCTGTGTGTGATGTTTTACAAATCAGATATTAATGTGTAGAAGTAAAACATGAGAAACAGCAATATCCTGTAAAATTATGTAAAAACACGAATAAAACTACACATCTTCAGATGTTATACACAAGTGTCCTACACTAATAATACAAAGTTATTATTAGTATGCTGTGTGTACCTTGTGTGCACCGCCTAGTGGTTAAAGCACGTTATTGAATTATTTTTGTTGAATAATGTTATTTGATGAAAAAAATATTAAGAGTACATACTTTCATAGGGGGAAAGTAGAAGGTCAATGATAGAAATATAGAATATAAAAAAATCAAGAAGATACTATAAGTGATCTCTACAATAAAACAGTTTAGTGCACGATGTACAAAGATATTAATATGAGGATGTGCAAAACAGACAAACTAATTAACCTTTATTAAAACATTAAATAATACTTTAGGTTAAGGTCTTCTTTCAAATAAGAAAAAAGCTTAGGGGGTATCTATCTACAGATAAATATTAAGCCTGACAAAGTACTTAACGTCTAATATATTGCTTTCCTGCAATGTTAACTATGTTGAAGCACTTATTTTAACTGATATTATACACATTAATTATACTCTTATGTATGTAGATAGTATAAGAAATGTGCAGAATTTGACAGTTTAATGGTGGAGGTACACACATATTGATAGATGTCTTGTAATGCACTGTTGAGGAACCTGTGACCCAAGTGTTTCATTCATTGCATAACTACACTAGTTGTGTATATGATATGTCAATAAACCTTAGAAAATCTTGAAATCTTGAAAGGGATGTAAGAAATAGCCATTATATACAGTTTTTAATTAACTATTAGTAGAGAATAACGAGTAATTAATATACTTTATAGAGATCTGCAGATAAATGTTTAGTCTTCTCAAGCACCAACTATCAAATATCTCTCCTGATTGTTGGCACTTGACAATCACCTTACCCTGAATTTTACTCAGGTGTAACTAAAGTCTGCTTTGAGGGTTGTTTATATTTCACATCATTAATCAGAATCTGCAAAGTAACTAAAATAAATGTAGTTGAGTAAAAATACCAGGTTAACCTCTGAATTGTAGTGGAGTAGAATTACAAAGTAACAATGAGCTGTGGGTATATATTAATGCTGCCCATTATGGATACAAGCGATTTTCCCCCATTTAGTAATTACATGTTTTAAATTTGTACACACCAATTTGTTTCGTATCCCCTAAACCTCCAGGGCTTTACACAGTTTAATACTGTCAACTTCTAATTTTGGGAAAAACGAAAACGTCTTTTAAAACTACAATTCCCAGTAGAGACGTGCCATAGAGAACATGTTGCGAAACACAATAGTCATCATGTGTATTTCTGGGGGGGGCGTTCGAGTCCAGTTTTGAATCGTCTGCCGTGGTTTCGTTCCATTTCAAAGAGCTTGACGCTCGGCGTAACCTTGGCACACTGCCACTCCAACATCCAATCCCAGAGTTTGAAGATTAATCACGGGGTTTGTCAACGGGATTGTAGTCCCAAACGATAGCTGGGGATTATGGGTAGTGTAGTGTGGCCATCCTAAACTGAATTTTTTTTCGGATATCATATCGCATTAACAACACCACATCTGGCGTCACAGAGCTCTTCTGTTACTGTCCTTTCTTCTTAGAGGAAGTACAGAAACACGTAACTCTGGATTTGTTTTAATGTTTGAGGTGCAATAAACGACACAGCAGCTTTTTGGCATGTTAAAACTATTATGTTCTGCCTCGCTCATGAGAGTAACAGCTGGCGAAATTACAGCCTCGCCTACTGATTTCAAATGTGTGCTCTAAAATGATATTTATAAATGACTATTATCATTATTATAAGCAAGACAATAAATGGTAAAGATATGCAGAAAATAAACGTATTTAAGTTACGTTCATAAGAAACGTAACGTGGGAGAAAATATGTTTCTAGAAGATATGTAGAAAATAAACGTATTTGAGATACGTTCATAACGAACGTAACGTGGGAGAAAATACGTTTCTTACTAAACGTAATTGAGAATGCAGTTTAGTTCTGTGGGAACGTAATTTTTAGGAGACAGGGTTGGTCTGAATGTGTGTGAATGTGTGACTGCTGACTTGTGTATGTAAAAGTGCTTTGAGGGGTCCTAAGGAAATGCAGCCCATTTACCATTTGTACGCATGAACATAAAAGCTAATACAACAAACTCTTATTCTCCTAATTCCTGGCACCTACATGACTTTCTCACTTGCTATAAATGATTGGGCAAATTACCATTATATGTTTTACATCGTTTTTAAAACATTTCAGTTATACTTGATACAGTAAGCCCTGAGTACAAGGTTTCTGTTGGTGAGACAGAGGTAAGAAGAAGTCCTCATGCTGCAGGGACTTTTCCTATCGTCCCCAGAGTCTCTGGAACAAACCCCCTGCTGAAGCCTTTAAATCCAGACTCCTCTTTTCCTGGAGATTAAGTTAAGGTCCTTTTATCTAAATGACATAGTCGCTTGTGATTCTTGTCAGTTTATGATTGACGGAAGTCCTGCTATCAAGAATGAACTCCTTAAAACCTGCCTCTCTCTTACCCTCGGTGTGTGTTGAAAACCTTATGTACCTTTGTGATCAGGGGCTATACAAAATTGTTATTATTGCAGCAGAAGAATTACATCCAGGCAAATGGTGTGATCTGTTCATTGTCTAAAACCTCCTACAGTCCAGATTCTGACAGGGAAACTACTTTAAGTTGAACAATTTCAAGAAATCAGTAAATAGTTTTGTGTGTTTTACATTAGTGAAACATTTTCTGATCTGAGGATTACTCAAATAAAGCAATACGATACCCGTCCTTTGACCAGGTGTAAATATAAGAAGAACACAGAACTTCATAATGAAGACAGCAATACGTGATATTCAGTGATTCTACACATATGAAGGTAAGTGTGTGTCCTCCATCAGAGCTCTCACACATGTGTGAGCCAGCAGGATCACCTGAGAGTCAGACTGAAGCACAAGGCTCCCTCCTATTGGCCGCTGAGGGAACACAACATCCCACAGAGAGCTGCAGGCCTCATCCTCATAATGTCTACTGGATGTAGATGTTTTTATTATTAAATAAGTAAAAGCTGATTTGATATGAAGGGTTTTAGTTATTCTGATGCAAATCAGAACCTGAACTAAACGCAGCGTTCAGTTATTATGCTCCATATCTGGGAAAAATAACAAACAGTAAAGTGCAGAATGAAGTATATGTGCTGCTGTGTCACTGCCCTGTCACTTGTACTCCTGTGTTTACATGTCTCATCCTCTTCTATAGTGCTTTATTTCTATTATCTTGGGTTTTTTATACGTACATATGTTTTAATGTATTTAAATGTCATTCTATGTCAATGCTTGACATTTTATTTTAAAGAACTTTACATTTCCTTGTGTTGAAATGTGCTGTATGAATAAACTTGCCCTGCCAAGACTCGTTTGCTCCCTGTGCTTCAGAATTGGTAAAAAAGAAAAGAAAAGTATAATAATGTATGAATCATGGTATTCTTAAACCTTGCACATCGCCCTAATTTCATTTCAATGCAGCTGATCTCATCCTGCACTCTGCTGTTGATTGTGTACAGTTGTTATGACTAATAAAGCTTTTTTGAATAACCCAACGGGACGAAAATAAATACCGGTCTTTGACTGCCTGTTATTTGAAGAAGAAAAGCTCACTTCAGCCGATAATATTTAGGGTTTATGCTCATTTAGAAAATGTTATTTTAGTAATGTCAAAGTAAAATAATAAAATAAAAAGTTTAGATTGGGATTAATTTGATCTTTGTCAGCCAGTGTTTCTGTGGACCAGCGTGCATGCTTCTCAGAAATATGTCAAACTGCACGATAATGCTTTCTATAAATCATATAACATGCGGGTCTAGATTACTTTGACACATTACAGATGTTTAAGTCGACTAAAAGGGGTTATATAAAGCGGATTCCTCATTCATAAAGTCACAGTTCATTCCCGTCATGCAGCAGACAGGTGACACACTGAAACACAGTGTCTATCACGTCATTTACCACTGCTGCACTATGCCTAATAATAATAATAATGATATCATAAAAAATGCACCAATAACTCCAATAACTTTATTTCATTCTGAAAATCCGCTACATGATTTCTAAGGAGCGCTTGTCTAATTCTTGCAATGCTGATTATGAATCCTCCGTCAATTTGAATATTAAAAACTGACATGTCAATTATTGTAGCGAACACAGTTTCCCCTCAGCAATTCATGCAGAATTTCCGCGTGTCTTTGACTACATCTGCAACCAGGTCAGCGGCGTTTTGG
This sequence comes from Harpagifer antarcticus, assembly GCA_902827135.1. Lineage (NCBI taxonomy): Eukaryota > Metazoa > Chordata > Actinopteri > Perciformes > Harpagiferidae > Harpagifer > Harpagifer antarcticus. Next base: position 804,478 of record CADEHL010001345.1, read on the forward strand.
GGAGAAGAGACACACATTACCGTCTGTGTATACCCAATAGAAAACGGGTTGCAATTGGAAGTTGGCCACCGGAGGTGAATACAGGATCATTAGCCATCTTTTCGGGGTAGGCCTAAGCACCGTTTGCCTCTGTGTTCAGGATGTCTGCAGGGCAACCATGGAAATGCTGCTTCCAAATCAAATGTCCTGATGTGGAGAAGTTGATGGAAATGGCCACTTTTTTCAACAACCGTTGGAGAGCAGTGTGTTGGTGCAATAGATGGAAGCCACATCCCTATTTTAGCACCACACAATTATCCCAAGGACTATTACAACAGAAAAGGATGGCATTCTGTTGTTCTACAGGCTGTTGTTGATGGCAGGGGCATGTTCTGGGATTTTACTTTACACCCCTTTCCAGATGATGGTAGACAAGAAGGAGCTGATGTTAGATCCGCATTGATGGACTATTTCAACATGGGGGACCACTAATATTACTGCAGTTAAACCTGATCTATTTTGTATCATGCCTCTTTATATAATAAAATCACTGGATCAGACTTGAAGTGTGTTTATTTTGTATACAAATCACAGAATCTAGATACAAACAGGTATGAACTATATTCTTATAATAAAAGTGCATACCCAAACGGTTTAGACTATATTCTTAACTCAAATACACAGTGGGCCAAAATTAAAAAATGGGTACTAGTCGAGGGCCGGACTGGTTCAATGTTTATTGCAAAACTTATTGAAATTAACTTATTGCACATATTAAACCTGGAACTAACAAAGCTTAAATGATTGCCTATAAAAACAACATTGCACATTAAATAATCAGTTGAATTTATTTCTTATGGCTCTATCTGCAGCTAAGAGTAATTTCTTATGAGTACATTTTCTCACAGGCCAACAGCAGCTTCAACAAAACTATTTCCCTCAAAGAGAAAACCAAACAAGCCCTGCAAAAAGGAAACATCCATGTAAACTCAGTGTGCTGCTCTGTGATGCTAGTTCAAGCCTTGGGTGCAAGGTCATCAATGTTTGGGCTCAGGCTCTGAGCTGAGGAGACCCTCAGGATGGAGTGAAGGTGTGCGTGCAATATACCGGCCAGATCTAATAGTTATTAAAAATTATCCTGCGGGCCGAAATTAAATCCACCTGATTTGGGCCTTGAGTTTGACACATGTGGTTTAGACTATCTTATAAAAAAAAGAGTACAATAATAAGCTGCAACATAACCACAACATGGTCACCCCTAGCAGCCAAGCAAGCCATGGTTGTCCAGCTGGAGTCTGTCGAATACGCTGGAAATTGGGGACTACTAATATTTCTGCAGTTAAACTTGATCTAATTGTATCATGCCTATCCTTTTTTCAATAAAATCAATGGATCAGACATATGACTTTTGAATTTTGTTTATTTTATATACAAATCAAAGACAAGTATGGACAATATTCGTATATAAACAAAATGTATTCACAAAAAAGTGTGGAGAATATACTTTATATACTATAATAATGTGTATACAAAAGAAGAATGTGTATACAAAAAAGGTATGAACAAAAAAGGTATGAACAATTTACATACAAAAATAAGGTCAGCTTTTGTTGTTGGTCTCCATCACCTTCACAATCCTGTCTTTTCTGCTGGATTCTGCTGAAAACCTGTAGGAACTCAGTATTGGCCCCGTGCACCACCTGAAGCATCGCCTGGCTGTGCTCCAGTAGCCTCTCATCCCTCACGTCACTTTTCTCCATATACATCAGAAGGCCAGATGACGAATCCCGCTTCCTTTTAACTACAAAGGGAAAAATAATAAAGTCAACACAGTATTCATTACATTTTATGAGATGTATATTATATACTGTGTAATGAAATGTTGTATTGTTATTATGGCTGCAGTTGCATAACTTGAACAACTACTACAATGACTATGCCATGATAAATGCACATGGCAACAGGGAACAGTATTACTATTATGACCACTGTAAACCTTACCCTGTTTGTGTCGGCACACTGGCTGGATTAGGTTCACCAGAGATTCCTGGGAAGAGCTGCTTGTGGCAAGAGGAGACCCTTCAATCCGCACTGGCGAGCTACACGCCGACGGTAGTGGTGGTTCCGACACAGTACGCTCCAAACCAGATATTTCTGTAAACACAATATAAACACAATCCATCTCTTGCTGCAATTGTTGTATAATTGCTTTGGACCGCGTGCTCCCCTCCAGCTTCCTCTGTACCTCTTCGGAAGACCAGATTCCCAGTAGGTAGCTGGTCTCTTCAGTGGACCACTGCTGCTTGTTAAGTTTTAGGTTTTCCATCGTTGTGTACAAACTGGATAAAACGCGGGCTTTTTGTTGTTGTTAGAGGTTGCCCCGCCTCCGACGTAAGCGTGACGTATGTGGGCTGCTTTCTAGACCGACAACTTTTTGGTGCTTCAAACAAACCGGATTCCGGAGCTTAGGTGCTCCGCTGCGATGTGAACAGGAAAAAACGGTGCTATTCAAGCTCCAGCTCCGAACCGGCCCCGGAACCGCGTTGGTGTGAAAGGGGCATGAGTGACAGTATGTGTTTATGTGCCTGCTTTGTTTAATTTAACGGATGTATGTGCAGTATTTGTTAAAATCATTGTAAACTGTAGATTAATCATGGCTTGTATCAGACAACAGAACAACAATAAATGTGTTTGTGTTGCCCTGTTGTTAGGTCAAAAGGATACCTAGGGGGTAAAAATGGTAATTACAGTGCTTTTGTGAGGATCTGCAGTACTTCCTCCTTCTTTTTCCCCTGTCTGTGTTTGTTTGTCTGTGTGTCTGTCTTCCTGGCTGGGCGTGGCTACCTACATTCCGATTCCCGCCAACTCACCTCCTCAGCTGCTGCTCATCTCACTGATTGCCACCACTCACCTGTACCTCCTTAAAACCCTGGTTCCCATCCTCAGACTTCACCAGTTCTTCGTTTATTCTTCAGTGGTAAACTATCGTCCAGGCCTACTAGTGTTTTTCCTAGTGACCTTTTGATGCTCCTTGTGAAAGGAAATGATTTCCTAATCCTGCTTGTTTTTTCCTGTTCCAGATCCACATACTCCAGCCGCTCTGCCTGCCACGTCTCCAGCCTCCCCGCCTGGTCAGCCCAGCTCCACGTCTTCCCTCTACGTTCTCTTCGTCAACTGTTCGTCAACTATTTTGTCCACAACACTGTCAGTGTTGTGGACAAAATAAAGCCTTTTTTGACACTTCACCACTGTCTCAGTTTCAGTGCTTGCATAGCGGGTTCTCATATCCAGTAATTTCTCGGGAATCCTAACAGAATAACTGGCCAACAATGAACCCCGCAGGCACTGGAGCGGATCCCGCCACAGTCCATCATGCCCTGTCTAGTCAGGATTTCGGATGTGTGCTGGCCAATGCATGTATTGTGGCAACGCGGGCATGTCATTGCCACTGTCCAGTACGCCCAAACGTGGGAGCTCGTCAGTGAGATTGGGGGTCCTGACGAGTCCACAGCCATCATCTTTACTCCCTTCCTTGAGTCGTTTTCTAATACCTGCCAAAATCTGTGTTAACACTATGACTTTGCCTCTCCAAGCCCTCATTGATTCTGGAGCTGAGGATAGTTTTTTGGACCGTGAGCTAGCTGAACAGCTGGGACTCTACCTGGAGCCTTTAGATGAACCTCTAACAGCCTATGCACTTAATGGGCAAATCATTTCCTCAGTAACAGCACAGTCAGCTCCTTTGACATTGATCACCTCCTGCAACCACAGAGAGCTCATCCAGTTAAAGGCAATCTCTGCACCTTCCACACCTCTGGTATTGGGTTAACCGTGGCTTCGCACCCACAACCTACACATTGATTGGGCTAAGGGAAAAATCATTGAATAGGATCAGGACTGTCTCGCTAACTGCCTGTTATCTGCCGTGCCTCCTGTTTCTGTCTCCCCAAACCCTGCCTTCTGCTCTGCCGCTTCTGTAGACTTAACTGGAGTCCCTACGACCTACCACGACCTGAGATTGGTCTTCAGCAAGGAGAGGGCTCTCTCCCTTCCTCCTCACTGGCCCTAGGACTGCTCCATAGATCTGTTTCCTGGGGCTCCTCTACCCACCAGCCGCCTCTACAACCTGTCCCGTCCTGAGAAAGAGGCTATGGAGCTATATATCACTGACTCAGTGGCTGCTGGGATTATTCGTCCTTACTCCTCCCCTGTGGGTGCCGGGTTCTTCTTCGTTGGCAAGAAAGATAAGTCACTGCGACCTTTTCGTGGGTTAAACAACATCACTGTTAAGAAGTACCCATTACCCCCTTCTCACCTCTGCTTTTGAACCTCTCCAAGAGGCAACCCTGTTCATCAAGCTTGACCTTAGGAACGCCTATCACCTGATCCGTATCCTTCACGGGGATGAATGGAAGACGGCTTTTAACACTCCCTTAGGTCATTTTGAGTACCTAGTCATGCCTTTTGGTCTCACTAACGTTCCAGCAGTATTTCAGGCTCTGGTCAATGATGTCCTGTGTGATTTCCTTAACCGCTTTGTCTTTGTGTACATAGACGACTTCCTGATTTTCTCCAAGAACCAGGAGGAACACGAGAACCATGTCCGCCTGGTGCTTCAGAGACTGCTAGAGAACAAGCTCTATGTCAAGGCTGAGAAGTGTGAGTTCCACCTAAACCGGATCAGCTTCCTGGGCTATATCATCAGGCAAGGCAGAGTGGAGGCAGATCCTGGACAGATCGAGGCTGTGGTGGAATGGCCAACCCCTACTACGAGGAGGGAGCTTCAGAGGTTTCTGGGCTTCGCCAACTTTTACCGCCGCTTCATCAGGAACTTCAGTAAGGTTGCTTCACCCCTCTCAAGACTCACCTCTGTCAACATTAAGTTCTTCTGGACCCCTGAGGCTAATGAGGCTTTTCGCAAACTCAAGTCCCTGTTCACCTCTGCTCCCATCCTCATTCAGCCAGACCCTGAGAATCAGTTTGTTGTGGAGGTTGATGCGTCAGACACTGGGGTGGGAGCTGTCTTGTCGCAAACAGCTGGTTCTAATAACATCCTTGTGCCTTCTTTTCACGCAGCCGCTCTCCTGCTGAGCGCAATTATGATGTTGGAAATAGGGAGCTTCTGGGAGTCAAGTTGGCGTTAGAGGAGTGGAGACACTGGCTCGAGGGCAGCAAGCAGTCATTCCTGGTCTGGACAGACCACAAGAATCTCGCCTACATCCAGTCAGCGAAACGGCTGAACTCTCAATAGGCTAGGTGGGCTCTCTTTTTTAGTCGTTTCAACTTTAGTCTCACATACCGTCCAGGTTCCCGGAATGTAAAGCCCGATGCTCTATCCAGACTGTACTCGCCTGACTCTCCTGAGTCCTCTGCTGTTTCAATCCTGCCCAAGAGTTGTGTTGTAGGTGCCCTCTCTTGGGAGATTGATAACACCATCCAGGAGGCGTTGAGAGAGCAACCAGACCCGGGTAACGGTCCTCCGAACCGTCAGTTCGTTCCCGATGCTGCTCGCTCCAAGGTCCTACAGTGTGTCCACAGTTCCCGGTTCTCCATCCATCCCGGAGTAAACTGCACACGTTCCTTTCTTAAGAGACACTTCTGGTGACCAACTGTCAATTAGGACACTCAGGAGTTTGTTTCTTCCTGTCCCATGTGTGTTAAGAGTAAGTCCTCCCACCAAACACCTGCAGGATTGCTCCAGCCTCTACCCCATTCCTAGTCGTCCCTGGTCACACATCGCCTTGGACTTTGTTACCGGCCTGCCTCCCTCCCAGGGTAACACCACAATTCTCACCATTGTTGACAGGTTCTCTAAGTCTGCCCACTTTGTAGCTCTTCCTAAGCTCCCTTCAGCCCTGGAATCCCTTCTGACATAGTCTCTGACCACGGCCCTCAATTCACCTCTCGAGTGTGGAAGGAGTTCTGTCAATCCCTGGGAGCTTCTGTCAGTCTACATCCGGATATCATCCCCAGTCAAATGGTCAAACTGAGCAAACAAACCAGGACCTGGAATCAGCCCTCTGCTGGCATCGTGACCGTAACCCCTCTACCTGGAGCACCCATCTTCCCTGGGTTGAGTCCTCTCATAATTAGGGTTGGGTATCGTTTGAATTTCCATGATTCTGATTCCGATTCTGATTCTACTTTTCGATTCCGGTTCTTAACGGTTCTCAATTCCGATTCTTTGAGGGGCAGGGTAAAAAAAATTATAAATTGCTTCTTCTGGTTCCCATCCTCAGACTTCGCCAGTTCTTTGTTTATTCTTCAGTGGTAAACTATCGTCCAGGCCTACTAGTGTTTTTCCTAGTGACTTTTTGATGCTCCTTGTGAAAGGAAATTATTTCCTAATCCTGCTTGTTTTTCCTGTTCCAGATCCACATACTCCAACCGCTCTGCCTGCCACGTCCAGCCTCCCCGCCTGGTCAGCTCAGCTCCATGTCTTCCTCTTCTTCAACTCCTTGTCAGTGTCGTGGACAAAATAAAGCCTTTTTTGACACTTCACCACTGTCTCAGTTTTAGTGCTTGCATAGCGGGTTCTCCTCTCCAGTCACTTCTCGGGAATCCTAACAGCTTTGAGTTATGTATTGTACTTTCAGTGTTGCCATAGTTATGCAGAACTCTTACATGTAGGCTATTCAGACGCACGTTTTTCTACTCTGCATTGTTGTCTAAGAAAACATATGCCTGTAAGTGTTTCTATGGTCTGTTGTTTCAACATTGTTTATGAAGAGTATGTGTGACGAGGGATACGTTGTTAAATGTTGGAAATATTGCTGTGAATTCATAGTTGCAACGAGGTATGCTAACCGCTGGCCTTCCAATATAATGTCCCATAGCGGTTAGCATGAAGCTAACACATTGTTTATTATATGGTTATTAACACACAGGGGAAATGTATAATATGTTAAATGATTGCTATGCTTGAAATGAATGAACATGTTCTTGTGTGTCCAGTTTTACAGTGCTTTCTGAGTAAAACTTTCAAACGGAACTTCTGAAGCAGAGTTTTCTTCCTGTCTGTCTGCCCAACTGCGGGGGCAGAATAGTGTTGTTTAAAAGTGTCTACTGTTTCATGTTTTGTAGTAGCCGTAAAACAGTTTTATTGAATAAGAATTGCATTTGAAGATACTTAATAATTATATTTAAATATTACCTACATATTGTGACGACCCCTCCACACCACTAGGCGTTCCGTGGTCTCTCTCTCTCTCTCTCTGTTTACAGGATCCGGTGCTGTGGGGCCTGCGTTTACCTGATGAGCTGCACCTGGGTCGAATAAGCCTACAAGAAGAGAGCCCAGCGGGATACGTTTCTCTCTCTCACTCCTCTGGGCGCTCTCTCCGTGCCAGCCTCGGGGACCTGTTGCTGGTTCCATTCACTTGTTTGTTTATTATAAATAAACAATTTATATATTATTACCCCTCGTCTCGTCTCGCCTCCCTGGTTTTTGTTGCAGCCCAGGAGCCGGGTTGTAACATATGGGGGCTCGTTGGTTGAACCTGGTCAGTCGGAGATAGTTTTCGAAAATGGAGTCTGTTGTTGTGAACGGTTGGGAACTTAACACACAGCTATAGTGGGTTACGGCAGTGGACCGTGATGGAGCGCACAGCCAGTGGCGTAACTATCAACGGTGCAGCCGGTGCATTGCCCACAGCCGTCCAGGGGCCCATGCATTTTTTTAAAATTGGGCCCCAATGATGTTTTTTGGGGCCCCAATGGCATTGACTGGTTCACGCAGTCTTCAAAGTAACCTAGCAACCTAAATTAATTTGTCATTTGTCTGTCCAATGACCTTGCTGTGCCCGGCGGTGGTCCTACAGTTCCCGCAAGGGCCCCTTCCCCAACCGATAGGGGACTCTATGGCGTTATTGAGACCCCCGACGCCAAGATCAAAGGCTATATTATAGCAACTCGCCCATGTAGGCCGACCGGCCCATTCCCCAGAGACACACATCAAGGAAACAGGTGTTTCTCCGAGATCTATTACACCACCACGACCAGAGCAGGTATCAAACTGCCACGGACATGGCTGTGTTACTCCCCCACCCTGGACTGTGCCTATTGTGAGCCGTGCTGGCTGTTTGCAGCCCGAGGTGCACCGTTCTACAGTGATGTGTGGGTCAAAGGAGTTCGTGACTGGCAACATTTGTCTGCGAGGATTGACTCATATGCAATCTCAGGTCCATGTCGGAGCGTGTGTCATATATGAACAGTGGAAGAAAAACGGGAGAATCGATGCAAACATGGAGAGGAATGCAAGGAATGCTGACAATTACTGGAGACAGGTACTTGAGCGTATTGTCAATGTTACAATCACTCTGGCCACTTGTAACTTGGCTTTTAGAGGACATAGGAAGATTCTCGGACAGCCCAATAGTGGAAACTTTCTCAGTATGATAGAACTTTTAGCATGTTACGATCCGGTTCTGAAAGGACTTGTTGAGCGACCACAAGGTTCTGTGAAATACTTGAGTCCAGCTGTTCAAAATGAGATAATCTGCATAATCGCAAAGCGGGTGCAGTGCGACATTCAAGTAGAAATAAATAATGCTCCGTTTGTTTCTGTGATCATGGACACCACCCAAGATATTTCCAAAAGAGACCAAATTAGCCAAGTGTATAGATATGTGACAATCCAGAGGGATGAAAACGACAACGCAAAAGATATCCTGATAAACGAGGCTTTCTTGGGGTTCGTGGAAACAGTGGACACGTCAGCTCGTGAACTCCAAAAGAAAATCCTGGACAGCATAGAGAGTAACCGATTCCACCTGAGCAAGTGTCGGGGCCAGGGATACGATGGCGCGGCGAACATGAGTGGGGTCTATTCAGGTGTGCAGGCCAGGATCATGGAGATGGAACCGCTTGCCAAATATGTACACTGTACTGCACACAATTTAAATCTGACACTGAATGACTCCGTAAAGAATATAGCGGAGCTGCGCAATTTGTATGATATTGTTGAGACTCTTTAAACTTTTTTCAGCAAAAGTATTAAGAGATGGCCACTCCTTTCCGGTATCATGTCATCAGAACTCTCAGAGCATGGTAAAGTTACCATGAAGCGCCTCTGCCCAACCAGGTGGTGCTCAAGACATGATGCAATTGCTGCCCTTAGATACCAGTATGTAGATATCATGAAAGCTCTAACTAAAATCGCACAGGTCAGCGAAAAGAGGGAGGAACGGGACGAGGCTACAGCCCTAAAAAACCATATGGAAAAATTCAGCTTTATTTTTCTTGTCGTACAACAGACAAAAATAATGGAAAACATGAATGCAGTGTCAAAGATGTTGCAGGCAAAGGATGTAGACATCCACAAAGCTGTTGGTGTCCTCCAAAACACAATACAGGCCCTATCTGCATACCGAGATTACTTTGACCAGGTCAAACGCACCGCTCAAAATCTTGCTGAGAGATGGGGAGCGCAGAGCGAGTTCACGGAAATTCGCAAAAGAAGGATGAAACGCCACTTCGATGAACTCAGTCAAGACGGGAGGCTTAGTGATGGCGAGAGCCGTTTCAGAATTAATGTGTTCAACGTCAGCCTGGACATCATTAACAGCCAGCTGTCACAGAGGTTCACTTCTATGTGTGAAACAAACGAACTGTTCCAGACTATCCACCCCGGGACATTGAACCGTGCGCAGGATAATGCTCTTCACCAGCAGGCGCAGCGACTCCTGGACCACTACAGCAGGGATTTATCCCCGAGTTTCCCCGTCCAACTCCTTGCATTCAGAGCCTGCCTTAAGACTGAAATAGCTAAAGAACCATCTGTGAAGGATATGACCAAGATGCTTATTGTGGACCACAGCTCAATGGCAGCCACATTTAGCGAAGTGTGCACAGCATGCTGTTATATCTCACCATACCTGTCACTGTTGCGACCGCATTACGCTCATTCTCAAAGCTCAAATTGATTAAGACGTATTTAAGAAGCAGCATGGGACAAGAACGACTCAGTGGATTCGCAACACTCTCAATAGAGAACAGCAGGGCCCGGAAGTTAGACCTGAGCAGCGTTGTTGACGACTTTGCTGAGTGCAAAGCCCGCAAGATTAACTTCTAATGGTGATGAGTAGCTTTTCTCTTGTCATGGAGAGGGATCGGAGATTTACATCTGTAGCATTGTGACCTCTCTTATGTTTGAAAATGCGCATGGTGCGCACCAACCTGTGTCTGTGATAACGTTTGGCCGCTGTGCCATGATGAAGAATGATTCATTCTGTGATTGTGTGATTAGTTTGCTGTGCCGTTGTTTTTTGAAGCATGATTTTTTTGAATAGTCTAATAAATATAAAATAATTGCCAGTGTTATCAGTTGCAAGTGTGTATTTGTTGTAATAATGATGACTTGATTTGAAGCCTGTGTTTGTGAGTGAGAGGAATAATGCCGAATAGGCCTAATCAGAATAATTTCATGTCCAGATTCAATGTTGTTTGCATAAGTAGGCTATATTTTTCGTTTCGTTTATTTATTAAGTTAATTTCAAGACAACTTTGGGAATTTTGTTTGTTTGTTATGAGTTTTAAGTAGATTTTGAAAGTGGAGAGAGAGAGAGAGAAAAAAAGAAGCAAGCAGCGCTGAGTTCGGGGGGGGGGCCCAAAGAAAATATTTGCACTATTGCTATTAGCTCGGGAGCATGCCGAGGCTGCAGGTAGAGTTGCCGGTTTGCTGGTCGCGTCGCCGCGCTTACGGTAGTAAGTGCATAATTAGCACCTGAAGACTAGGGGGGAGTTTAGCTAGTTTCTGTGAGGCAGTTAGAGGGACGGGCCACGGTAGTGTGTAGGCTGTGTAAGTAGCGTGAGCGTGCCACACAGTGTTGTCGTGATGGAGATTGTGGAGGATTGTGTGAGAGCGCCTTCAGAGGAGCTGCTGGAGGGTTTCTCACGTGAGCAGCTGATCTATGTTGCTGAGCATTTCCACTTGGGTGTTGGGGATAAAAGAATGAAGGAAAACATAAGAGGGATTGTGAAAGCAAATCTGTTTGAGTTAGGTGCTTTCAAAGGGCGAAAGTATACTGTTGATCCTAGCAGAGACAGTGTCAATGTGTCTGACTGCCGTGATGCAGGCCTGACTTTTGAACAGAGAAAGGAGTTGTTGCTGTTGCAAACAGAAATGGAGAAGCTGGCAGTGGAAAAAATGAGGGGAGAGGTAGAAATTAAAAGGCTTGAGGGTCATTCCAGAGTTGGAGAACATTTCAAGTCCCCCATATAAAAAATCTAATAATCCATGCCCAAAATGCTAAAACATGCACTTGTTGTGTTAAGGCCCTGACACACCAGGCCGAAATCGGCCGTTTTCGTTAGTCGGACGACGAAGCGTGCCCTGTCACCCAAACTCAATTTGGTGTGTCCCGCACCGTCGGCCGTGACACGCCTTATTTGGCCTTTCATGGCCGACGCACAGGCAGTCGGACAAAGAAATCACTCTGATTGGCTGTTCAGCTCGCAAATCAGAGTATGATAAGCGAAACGGTTGCTTGAGAATGTCTTCCACAAGCAACACTCCAATGGCTGATAGCTCCAGTACCGCACGAAACATGTTTTCAATAGACGAGAGTGAAAATTGAACGCACACGTTATTTGTTGTTTGTATATATATCACGTAGTCTGTTCTTCTTCTCTGTCTTCCGGTTGTTGCCTCTTTTGAATGACGAATACACACTACCGCCGCCTGCTGGTAAGGAGAGTTATTGCCGCTCACGCATGCGCAGTTTGTACGTGTCTTTGCTGTGTGTTCCAGTGCGACACATGGCCAAGACGCAGGAGAACACGCAGGAGAACATGCCGACTGTCAGCGAGTTCTCTGGTGACTGCTTGGTGTGTCAGGGCCTTTAAACATACTTGTCTTGTGACAAAATGTATATAAAGTTGTAGAAAAAGTGGTTTCAAAATATTATTTCAATTATCAAATAGCTCTCGAACATCCCCTAAAATGGCATTTTTCTCTTGTCCCCGCTTCTTGGTGACCAACTTGCATGTCAAATATAACATTTAAAATAGGGATTTTATTTACTTTTTTTGGTATTATTCTATTGATATAATAATAATAATAATAATGGTTTCAATTTATAAAGCACTTAATATCTGATCTCAGATCCCAAAGTGCTACAAGTAGTCAGCAGAACAGTATAAATAAACATTACACAACACGGTAGAATTAAGAAAAAAGCAATACAAAAATAAAAAAAATAAAAAAAATAAAAAAAAATAAAAGGGATATAAAAAGGTCTAGGCAAAGGCTCTTTTGAAGAGAAGGGTTTTGAGGCCTTTTTTAAAAGCCTCCACGGTCTGTGGTGCTCTCATTTGGTCGGGGAGAGCATTCCACAGACTGGGAGCAGCCGAGCAGAAGGCCCGGTCTCCCATAGTACGGAGCTTAGTCCTGGGGGGTTTGAGGAAGTTGGAGTTGCTGGAGCGGGTGGTCCGTAAGGAGGTATGGGGGGTGAGGAGTTCCTTGAGGTAGGGAGGGGCAGTTCCATGGACACACTGGTGGGTGAGGACGGAGACCTTGAAATCGATCCTTAGTTTTACAGGTAGCCAGTGTAGTGCTTTAAGGATGTGGGTGATGTGATCATGTTTGCGCACTCTCATCAGGATCCTAGCAGCGCTGTTCTGAATGTATTGGAGCTTCTGGATGCTTTTGTTAGGGATCCCGATGAGGAGTGCATTGCAGTAGTCCAGCCTGGAGGAGACAAAGGCATGGACCAGCTTTTCGGCGTCAGACAGAGTGAGTGTGGGGCGGAGTTTGGCGATGTTCCTGAGGTGATAAAAGGAGTTCTTGCACAGCTGTTTAATGTGGGCCTCAAAGGTCAGATGGGCGTCCATTTTAGCACCCAGGTTGGTGGACTATTGAGGAGAGGGTAATGTCCTGGCCGGAGAAGGTGATGGGTGGTGATGGTGGATGACCGAACCTGGTGTGGGGTGCCAACTATAATTGCTTCGGTCTTGGCGCTGTTGAGTTTCATGAAGTTTTGCTTCATCCACGCCTGTATCTCCTCCAGGCAGGCAGTGAGTGTGGGTGAAGGCAGGGCTGCAGAGGAGGTAGGGTTGATCCTGAGGTACAGTTGGGTGTCATCAGCGTAGCAATGGAATGATACTCCATGTCGGCTAATGATAGAGCCAAGGGGGAGCATGTAGAGTGTGAAGAGGGTGGGGCCGAGAACTGATCCTTGAGGGACACCACAGGTGACGTTGTGGGTACCTGACTCTGCCTCGCCCAACGAGACATACTCTGTTCTCCCGGTGAGGTATGATCTGAACCAGTCAAGGGTAGAGTCAGAGAGTCCGATGGTGGAGTGCAGACGATGGAGGAGGATGCCGTGATCGACGGTGTCGAAAGCTGCAGTGAGATCGAGGAGGATGAGGAGAGAGGGAGAGCCAGCATCAGCCGTCATCAGCAGGTCATTGGTGACCCTGACCAGGGCAGTTTCTGTGCTGTGGCCTGAGCGGAGGAAACCAGACTGGAACTTCTCAAATAGATTGTTGGAGTTTAGGTGGTCATGGAGCTGAGCAGCAACTACTTTTTTCCAGCACCTTTGATAGAAAAGGAAGGTTGGAAATGGGTCTGTAGTTGGCCAGGACTCCCGGGTCAAGGGAGGGGTTTCTTGAGACGAGGTTTGATGGACAGCGGTTTTTAGGGCAGAGGGGACATGGCCAGCCTGGAGTGAGAGGTTTACGATCTTAGTGATCATGGGGCTCATGGTACCGATGTAAGATTTTACAAGAGCTGAAGGAAGGGGGTCCAGGACACAGGTGGAGGGCTTCATCCTCCTAACGATGCCATCAACCTCTCGCTGGGAGATGTCCGAGAAACAGCGAAGAGGCTGGGTTGTCCCAGGCTGTGGGTCAGCAGTTGTAACTGGAGGTGCAGAGGGGCTAGAGAGGAGGGAGCGGATGGTAGCAACTTTGTTATTGAAGAAGGCGGCGAAGTTGCTACACTGCTTGTCAGTGGAGTCGGAGTGTAGAGGACTTTGGGGTTTGAGGAGGTGGTTTATGGTAGAGAAGAGTTGCTTGGAGTTTCCAGTACTGTTGTTGATGAGGGAGGAGTAGTATTGGGACCGTGCATCTCTGAGGGACTGTGCATAGGCCTTCTGGTGTTCACGATAGGCTAACCGGTGAACAGTGAGTCCTGAGGCCTTGAGCCGCCGCTCAAGGACACGCCCAGCTGTCTTCATTCTCCGCAGTTCGCCGGTGTACCAAGGGGCTGAGCGCGAGAAGGTGACCATCCTGGTTTTGAGGGGGGCGTGCAGATCAAGGAGACTGTTAAGGGACTGGTTGTAATAAGCAACTGACTCATTTACTGATGAGAAGTTGGCGGAAGATAGATGCTGGAGGTCCAGGGTCATGGTGTCCGGGTTGATGTTCCTCAGGTTCCTGAAGCGGATTTGGCGTTTGGGCATGCTGAGTGGGGATTGGAAAGAGAGCTCCATAGAGATGGTCTTGTGGTCAGACACCCCCAAGTCATACACTAGCAGATTGCTGATGGGGCGGAGTTTGTGATGACCAGGTCGAGCGTGTGGCCCTTGGCGTGTGTGTCTCTTAAAATCAATTTGTCAAATCATAAACATATTTTAGATAACAGTAATTTTGCACAGAAGGTGTGTCCCTCAACATGCGTTCAACCCTGTTACCCAAACCTTTTTAGATTGGCACAGGAAGTGAAAAAACTGTAAATCAGATGACACCGTGGAAGTGACATCAGCAAGCCATGTGCTAGTGCCATGGGTAGACCAAAACTAAGTCCTCTCTTTTATTTTTACAATCTTTTCAGTCTTTAAAGAGTGTGGCACTCTGACCCACTCAACCCTGTTACTGATATTATCAGAATAAAGCATATTCATTTCAAAATTATCTTTCTTGCATTAGATATCCAAGTTTGTCCTTGCCTTGAAAGTAGCATTACATGCTACATCTAGCAATAATTCCTGAGGTTAAAGCTCAGATTAGCATTGATTTTCAACCCTGTTACTTTCAACCCTGTTTCTATAATTAGAGTAACAGGGGTAATTCTTCATTGGACTCGGATACTCCTTGGTGACTTGGACTCGGACTCGAAGAGTGGTGACTCGAGAGTGACTTGGACTCGTGAATTGGTGACTTGACTACAACACTGGCCTGACGGTACTATGCTGTTTGCTCTGGTCTTCTAGATCGACTCTGTCCCTCTTCAATTGCTTCTTCAGGCGCTGGAGTTGCTGAGTGGGCAGGGGAAGGTTTGTTGGCTTGTACAAAAAGGAGTATAGATGTCAGTGTGGAGTTTTTGAAGGCTATTGTAGCTGTATTGTGTTGGTGTGAATAGGGTCCTGTTAGGTAGTTAACAGTGTTCTTAATTGAACCCCTTTCTTTATGGGGGGGAGTGTGACACTAGGTGTTCCGTGGTCTCTCTCTCTGTTTACAGGATCCGGCATTTACCTGATGAGCTGCACCTGGGTCGAAAAGGCCTACAGCCGGATACGTCTCTCTCTCACTCCTCTGGGCCCTCTCTCCGTGCCAGCCTCGGGGACCTGTTGCTGGTTCCATTCACTCTTTTGTTTATTATAAATAAATAATTGTTATATTCTTACCCCTCGTCTCGCCTCCCTGCTTTTTGTTGCAGCCCAGGAGCCGGGTTGTAACAATATTTATTAAATAAAAGATAAAAATAGCAAGTAAAAACAACCTGAAAAGCCAAATATTTTTTACTGGAGATTTGTAATAATAAGTCTTAAGTAAAATCTACTATAGTACGTAAAATGTACTTACAAAAACTGAGTGTGACAGTAAAGTGTACTTAAGTGCCTTTAGTAACAAATACTTCTTAACTGTAAGTAGAAGCTACTTGAAATATACCTTGTTCAATTTACTTAGGTTTTCTTACCTCAATTTTCATAAGTAAATCTTACTCCCCGTTTTTTTCAGTGCACACACACACACACACACACACACACACACACACACACACACACACACACACACACACACACACACACACACACACAGCCACTCTATTCTTCTTAAATGCTCAACAACAAGGTCAAGTTCAATGACAAAGGACACACTGTTAAGGCCTGGGTTTTATGACTATAAATGAAGGTTCATCTTAATATTGTTATACTGTTGCATAATGGGAAGTAATGATGATGGGAAGTAATCACACTGACACTGATGTTCACAATGATGGCTTACATAAACTAAACCAACATATAGAAATCATTAACATATTTTAAGATGACAATTCATTTAGTTTGGATATCTCTTGTGTTATTAAAGGCTTATTATGATGGGATTCAGTCAGCTGATGACTCAATCACTGCGTCGCCACAGAGAGAGCACACACACACACACACACACACAGAACTGCTCAAAGGAGCTCACGCTATATCCGTCAAAATATCACACATATGGCTTAAAGCCTTAAACCACACTGCATCAGTCAGAATTGTGTGTGTACTGCTCTCAGTTTAACCATGTGTGCTGTTGAGCATGCTCCACACGACCAAGGCTGAGGAATCAGGCCCTCAAACCCCAGCTCACTATGTGTCTGTAGAGATAGGATAAGATAGAACTGAATGAATCCATGTGATAAATAAATACACATGTATGTGCAGGTGCAAGTAAGTCCTCTTCATGTGTTCAGTTAAACGCATTCTACACATTTAAGAATATGCAACTCTAAGGTGCAATGTCAAATGTCTAGGCATTATGACCTCATCATAGGGCTCTCTCTTGTCAATCATAACCTGAATATTAGTGAATTTACAAACCTCAGATAGTTATTTCCAACTCCAAGATGGCAAACGAAGGCTCTTTTTGTTTTTAATGACTGAGATGTGGCATCCAATGAAGGCAGTTTGGATGCAGTGTGCAGGCTGTGTCTCTGTTGGTGAACACGGGGCACACTTCAATTTCTTCAGTTTCATGAGCTGGTTTCCCACAGGCGTCAGGTGCAGGAGGTTTAATGAGCTGCTCTCATGATGAAGCATGGAGCTGAGCTGCTGCAGGCTCCATGCTCTCCTGTCAGAGGGGACCAACTGTAAGTGAGGAAAAACTCTTGTGACAAAACACTGAAGTGAAACCACATGTTGCTAAAACTGTTATGTTTATTATATTGTTTATGTATTACTATGTCTTACATGTTATAAATAGTGTAAAACTGCAGAGCCTTTAAACAACTTACTCTCATGACCTCAATGGAAAATCTGACTTTGGTCGTGTTTTATTATGGAAGACATTCAATAGCTCCAGAAAAAGTTAGTTATTGTACATGTTGGATATGTTCTTTATATTATATATACCAACATTTTTTACAATACATTTCACAATTTTAAAGACAATGCACGTCCTAACATGGAGGTATCTACCTGAGAGAACAATCAGCTGTGCCATGGCATGTTTGTAAAGCTGGGGAGTTCACAGACAATATGACAACATAGAAATGGTTTTGTTATTTCACAATAATAATCCTGTTGACATATTTTATTAAAATCTTATTTTCAAATGAATCTTCGCTTCTCTTGTTTCTAGAAAAAATGTCTGTTAAAAGTCCTCTCGTGTTGAGCGAGTTGGTAGCTTCAGAATGCAAGGAGTTTGTCTTCACTAATGTGTGTGTATCGTCATTGTAAGTGTTGTTACAGGTTCTCTGTTTGCTGTAGAGCAGCAGGTTAACGGAGGGTTTGGTCAGTGTTTTCCTAAAAGACACACATTTGCTTACTGCTTACCTATTATGTATCATTTCTCCTTGTCTGATGCTGCCCTTTATCTAACGTTACCTCCGGTAACTGAAGCAACGGGCTTACTGCTGACTCAGCATTTCACCGATGTGTTTGCTGTTCATAGAATACTCCAGTTGTTTTTATTTGTTTTTTTTATGATAACAACCTCTACTATAAAGAGAAAACTGGCTTTTTTTTTCAAATTAAAGCCAGCCAGAGATCGTGACTATTTATGAAAGGAAATAATGTTAGAGTTAGTTTACCCTGTTGACGCGTGATATAAAGGTTAAAATACTTTTTGGACTGACTCAAATTGAAATGTAAATGCAGCTAATTGAGACGAAAGGGCCAGATGCCACCAAAGGACACACAATATAACATAGTGTAGCTACAGTATGAACAAAGAAGGATGACTCTCCGTAGAGAAGTGAACTAATGAGCAGACACGGCTGGTCACATTCGGTAAAGCGCAGGAAGAGATGTGTGTTTTCTGCAACGTGTGCAAATCCTCTGCCAAACTAAAGACATATTTTGTATTCAGCTCATAAATACATACGTTTTTTCTGGTGTTATTTGCTCAAAGTCTAACTTAACATGTATAGTGAAGTCGAGTCTTTTCAGTGTATCTTCCGTCGGGTTTCCTGTGCAGGCCTCATCACCCGTGCGCCTCACATGGTGCACGCCTTCAGCTATAGCAGGCTAACTGCTGCAGGACATCCATATTTTGTTCATGTTAATGATGAAAATGCCTCTAATTCCTGTCAAAGCCTCTCCAAACATTTGATATAAAACCCCTCAGGGCTGAATGCCGGTGAAGGTTATATTTTATAAAGAGCTTTTGTGGCGTGCTGTGTATTCAGCTTGCTTCACTAAATGACTATGCAGTGGTTTGCTATAAGACACACACCTGTGAACATATAACGCATCAGATCAGGGGACCCGTATCTTTGGCGCCGGGGTACGGTAGGCCCGGTACCGGGATAATCCCTTATGTTTCTTGGTGGCTACATCAAAGGCTTTACAAATCTGCATTTCGTTATTGTAACACTGAATTGTGATGTTTCACTTTCCTCTTCTGTCATCCAGCGTCTTTAAACTGTTATTTATATGTTTGAATGAATCAGGTGTATTGTATTTAGGTGCTCGCCTGCCTTAAATTGCCCCTTCAGGAAAACATAATTAAGTGTTGGCATTGAAGTGCAAGAGTGTGCAAAAAGAAAAGCAGCTTAACTATATTGAAACATATGTGCAAATGGCTGCGTCAGTATTGAGTGTTTTCGCTGGATGTGATCAGCAGCAGATCTCTGATGACTTCTATGAGAATAAAAGGATGAGTCAGTTCAGAGAAAGACCTATTCTTTATTCTTACTGACGGGAGACTTATTGTTACAGAGGACAGTGCAGATACAAAGTTAAATAATATGAGTTGATTTAGACATTTAATACATGTACATCATTCGTACATTTTAAATACTAACTGACAACGAATACAGAAAAGATGTTCCGCCCTGCTCGCCCCCCCCCCCTGCATGGAGGCAGATATGTTTGGTTAATGATTTATAGAGAGCAGCTTCAGGATGTTTGTCTTATTTTCTTTGGCCTGGTGATGTTTGACCGTCCCTGAGACAGCATGGCGTCTTCCGTGTCATCTGCGCGCACACACGCACAGGCGCAGACACAGAAGAAGCTTCTAGGTGTGCGGTGGCCTTGAACTTGAGCTCATTACATCTGTCTCTCTCTCTCTGTCTGTCTGCCCCCCTCCTCCCCCCCCCTCTCCGTGTTAAACTTGACCTTGACCCTCAGGGGCCAGCCGGCCCAGCAGACCACACTGTGAGAGGCACTCTGTCTCTCTCTGTGTGTGTGTGTGTGTGTGTGTGTGTGTGTGTGTGTGTGTGTGTGTGTGTGTGTGTGTGTGTGTGTGTGTGTGTGTGTGTGTGTGTGTGTGTGTGTGTGTGTGTGTGTGTCCACTGCGGGCCATGCTACAACACTTCAGCGGAAGCCATGTTGGTGTTCATATGTTCAGGTGTTGATCTGATGGGATGGAGACACACCACACCTTCACATCCAACTGTGATACACATTTAGCTTTAACTCGTCTTGTTTTCTCCCTTCCAAAGACATTTTACTTTGACACACATCCTCCAGTCTCCATATTCCATACTGTGAATCTTCACAGTATTTTACACATTTCTGTTCCACTCTCCCTCTTTTAAAACACCACAGCTCTGCCACGTAGGTTTCAGAGAAACTTGTCATAATCTGTTTGTATATTGCTTTGTTGTATATTTGTATTTTTTGTGCTTTTTAAAAAAAAAGTTCTGCATTAGCCCCTTTTCACAACTGAATTCCTCTTATCTTGTTTTTGTTATTATACACCAAAGCAATGTGTAAACCTCCCTAGTATACAACATCATTATTGTTCCGACAGTGATGTATCAATGACTCCATAGCCATACAGCATCATCAAAAGCACTTTATTGTTAACGCTGTACTCTTATTTATCTTTCCCGTTGTCATCGGGTCACACGTGGGGATAGAAGTCAATGGTATGTTAGGCCCAGAAAAATAACGCTGAGTGCTTAATAAATAGTCAAACCGGGAGGACACAAGTTGATAGGAAGACAACATGGGTTATTTATTATCTTATTTTTATAATATTACTATTTATTTATATAATATTAATATATTACTTTTTACTTCAAAATGTATTCTTATTGGAAATGTATTTAAAAACACAAACAAAGACAAATATCTACAAGGGACGCTTTCCTTTGCCTTTCCACAGAGCTTTCATTCCCACGGTGCGGTATTTATCAGCCAACACCAACAACCACAAGTGGACATTCACCCAAAGTTATTTTCATTTTTAAAATGATTCATACTATTGTATTGTAATATATCAAAAATAATACGTTCAACCTTAACTGCCATACGTTAGACCGAAAAGAAGGCACTGTTTCCATGTCTAAACATCAGGTTTTAAATGTGTCCTTTTCACCGTAATCTGTGATCATGTTCTTCACTCAGCCTTCAGTGGGTTAGTCTCCATTGACTGCTCAGATTAGGAAGCTTGGCCCTCTCCTCCTCCGTCACCTGTCCTCTGCTGCTTTATGAAGTGGAATCTGATGGAACAAATATACCTTTGCAGAATCTATTCGCTGCCCAGCATTATGGAATACTCCTGACCCGATGATCAAAAATAAAACAAAGCTTATCCTTCAGACATGTTGCTATTGGCTCACCGGTTTATCCGAACACAAAGATTCCTCGTGATCTCAAGGTTACATATAGATATCAAACATGTGCAATATATGGCGTATAGCATTTAATAAAGTAATACTCAATCAGCAAAATGCATGACGCTTAAATCAGGCCTATGTTGTGTTTTATATTTTATAAAGAAACCTCCTTAAGAAATATGTGATAACTATCAGGGTTCACCCACTACGACAACACTGGTCCTTTTGTCAGTCAGTTATTAACTGATTCGTCTCTGATTTGTATTTTGTTAAAGGAAGCTTAACACCTAAAAGGCCACATGGATGAACACGTGACAGTGCTTGGAGTCTTTTATCCGGACATATGTCAAAAATCTTTGTGCAAGAAAAGTGTCAGAAATATGAGTTCCGCACAGCATGAGACTCACGCTCACATATATAAACCCGTAAGCAGCCGGTGAAATGATTACGCAAATAACACGGCTCAGAAGTACGGTAAACCTGACTGAGGCGCTTTGAACCAAATATGAAAACCTCCAAACCCCTTCATAAATCCCCTTCCTCCACTCAGATGGTGAGAGCGGGAGAGACACACAGGCTGAGAAATGGGCAAGTAGGTATAATTATTAAATCTAATATTTATTTTTGAAACCCTGGGACTGCTCCTGGAAGTCTCATTACATGTCTTTTGTTTTGTTATATTTGTAATGCTTTTGTGACAACATAAACCCTGTTTTCATGTATTTGGCAGCGTATGTAAATCTTTAAAGTGTCCTTAACTCTCCAATATCTAATATTTAGAATTATTGTTAGCATTTATCGCACTTTTTATTCGATGTAAAAAGTTTGCTTTCTGTTCCATCAGTGTCTCCTGCAGGTGTGTTCATTGTAAATTCAGTACAATACAATATGTACCTTACATGAATGATATCAGTGTATCAGTGTTTCAGGTTATATCATCTATGAAAATATTAAAAGAACTGGGGGATTATATGTAAAACGAAACGTACCATGTATTATTAATAAACGTGACCCATACATTAATATATTTAATGTTAACCTTTGAGCGCCGTCTCCCTGTGCGTCTTTACGCGCAGCACCGAACTGTCTGTAAAGAGATTTGTTTTTGTGTCACTCTGATAATATCTGTCTCTCTGTGTTTGACACACTGCGCTGCGGCACATCCAGGGAGCTGACCGCTCCAAAGCTCAGCTCCTCTCGTGCCACAGCTCGAGCCTCATAAACATTCTTTCTTTGACTGACAAGCCCCAAGTCTCTTCTTCTCCTTCTTCTTTTTTTTTCTGTTGCCCCCTCACGTGATCATCCGGTTTCATCCAATGGACTCACGACCCCCCTCCCCTGCTCTTGGGGGCTTGTTGCGTCAAGGCTGCGGCTGGGATGTAACCGGAGGTGCGGCCGGTTACCGGGAGTCTTTGCTTCCAAGCGAGTGCAGTCACCAAACGGCGGAGTGAGGCAGCGCACGCGTGCTATGAGGGTGCGCGTGACGGTAGGCCCTACATATGAATGACCTGAGTCTGTGAACAGAGGAGAGTAAATGCGCAACAGTTCTTTTCTTTTAGCCGATGTAGCAGCTTAGCGCGCAGGAGCGGACAGTCAGAGCGGAAACGGCAGCGCGCGGAGGACACACCGGGAAAAGGAGCGCATATGACCGCCTCCTTGGTTCTAAACCCTCGCTGGCCAGCGGACACGGTGATGTTTGTGTATGAAAACAATCTGGACGATCTGAACAAGAACATGGAGGGGCTGGTGGGCAGCAGCAACTTCGCCGCGAGCCAGTGCCGCAACATAATGGCGCACTCTGCGGCGGCCGCAGCTCTGGGCGGCCACCCGTCCGGCATGGTGCACCCTTCAACCGGATACCCCACGGTGGAGGTGTCCGCGTCAGGCTCCAGTGAGACAGGCGGGCCTGCGGGGAAGCAGTGCGCGGCAGGACCGTGTCCTGGTGCCACCATGCCGCACCAGAGCTCTTCTGCCGCCACCTCGTTACCATACAGCTACTTCGGTAACGGCTACTACCCGTGCAGGATGGGGCGGGGTTCTGTGAAGTCGTGCACTCAGGCGCCGGGGCCCGCGCTCAGCTCGCAGTACATGGACACCACGGTGAACCCCGACGATTACCCGAACCACCGCGCCAAAGAGTTCGCCTTTTATCACGGATACCCGAGCCCGTACCAGTCCATGGCCAGCTACCTGGACGTGTCGGTGGTCCAGACGCTGGGCAGCGAGCCGCGCCATGACACGCTGCTGCCGATGGACAGCTACCAGCCCTGGGCTCTGACAAACGGCTGGGGGGGACAGATGTACTGCAAGGACCAGGGCCAGGCAGGACACCTCTGGAAGTCTGCTCTGGCTGGTAAAACTTGACATTCTCCTTTTAAACTCGAAGTCACTGTAATATTGTTCTGCTGCATTTAGTTATTGTGTGACATTTCATCAGGAATAGATCATAGAGTGTTGACGTTGCCAGTGCATGATATGATTAATGTGCTCTGATAATTAAACACACTCTTCATTCAATTAAGATCTTAGAACAGTGAGCTCGTGTGACAGTTGCTGGTGCTACTGGTGCACAATAATACAAGCTGTTTGGAGTCAGTGTAACATAACATAACTCAGAAATGAATAGGATATTCTCATCTGTCACTGTAGAGGATATTTGTAATATTCACATGTATGCTGGCTCATTATGCTCCAAAGGGAATAGGCCATTCATTCATTAAAAGCTCTCTCTTGTTGTGTGGTAGCCACCGTGCAACTCATCTGTTGCGTGTTGTTTATGGGCGACTTCTGCTCATATTGTTAACATACAGAACACGTGGCCCATATCAATGAATTATAATGAACATGTATTGTTTGATCTGAAATTAGGCTTTTTGGAAAAAACAAGACAAAAAGAGATCATTCTGAAAAATATCAAGCACCACCAAATGATTACTAAAACATGACCATGCTTTAAGGGTTATATGTGCAATAAGAACACATTATAATGTGAATATAAAATACATGATTGTATATTGTCATTTAAAGAAATATATCCCTATAAACTATATAAGTCAATATAACATCGCAAAATCAAGCATGTTAGTAACTTTAAACAATTCTTGACATAGTTTCTTGTTTTTTTTCTCCAATTCCTATCTGAACTAATCCCCACTAATTACCAAAACATGTAATAGCCTATACATAGATAGGTGTATACACTATTTAAACATCTTCTGACCCCCTCGCTTTCAACACAAAGTGTTACGGCAGAGATGTGTCTCGGTGTATTAGCCCCCCCTCCTCAGACCTCCTTCTCTTTGTCCTCCGTTCCTACAGATGCGGTGGCGCACCAGCACGACGGCTCTCATTTCCGCCGCGGCAGGAAGAAGCGGATACCGTACACCAAGCTGCAGCTGAAGGAGCTGGAGAAGGAGTACGCCGCCAACAAATTCATCACCAAGGACAAGAGGAGGAAGATCTCCGCCGGCACCAACCTGTCCGAGCGGCAGATCACCATCTGGTTCCAGAACCGGCGGGTGAAGGAGAAGAAGTTCGTGGCCAAAGTGAAGACCCCCGCTCCGTAGCGCTTTGGACGATCAAGTGAAGGTGTATTTGCGTGTTATGCATTAAAAATGAACTGAGATAAATGTCAAAAAAGGTGGTAAATAACGAATTGACGGACTGGGAGCGTGCTTAACCGTGTGCGTCAACAAATGGAAGATAACATGGACACAAAGGGACAAAATAAGACCCTCTCCTGTGAGACCTCCTGTAAATACAGCACCTTCCTGCCTGCTTTATGTAACTGTCCTGTCTCCTGTCTGTTTTATGCTTGTCCGTGTTGTCCATGCTTTGTAGCCCAAATATATTATGTTGTCCAAATTGTTTATAACGCCTGTAAACCCGTAATCTATAGTGCAATTAATAAACACTTGTAATCCCGGTGGAAGTAGCTCTTCAAATTCATTAACTGGCCATTTTGGTTTCCTGCGCGTAATTTGTCTCTGGTCGCCAAACTATGCCCGTAAAAATGTGCAAACAAATGCGCATATTGTCAGGCTGATAGGCGATCCGCGCACATGGAGGAGGATTCTCATGCAGATCAAATGTGTTTATGAGGCTGTGAATTCATCTGGATCAGGCCACCCTCTGGAACATCCCCACAGCAATGCTATCCATTTCCTATCGCGTTACAGGCCCGTGTGAACACGATCTGCCACTGATCAAACACACAAAGCATCAACATTCTTAAATCGTGTTGTTAAGCTGCGAATTTAAAGCTCAAAGCGTCAACGCGTCAAAGCTCAACGCGTCAAAGCGTCAAAGCGTCAAAGCGTGAGCAGAACATCACTTTATTTAGGAAGTCTCCTCCTCATGTGAACATGGTGCCTATATCTTCCTCTAGCAGCTCACTAAATCGACCAGATTATGACCAAAGCATTGCAACCATGTGACGCAGAGATGGGAGTAAAACATAAATAATTGAACATGATCTAAAAGCCACACAAAGTTAACCCTCATACTAGTTGCTGTCTGTTTGTTTAAATAACCAGAACATAGTGCTAACAGCAGAAAGGGTTTAAAAGTGTTAGAAGCTGTGTTGAATTTATATTATTTATCCCTGTAAATGTGATCAGATACACAATTAGTACATTTAATGATTCAGATGTTTTATTTTGTCATACGCAAAATGGCTACTGCCGGGTTGTAGATCAAAAGCCCCACCAATATGGAACATTCTTAAAAAATAAAAGACGAAAAATAGTGCAATAAAATAGCATAATAGACATAATAATTCAAGTAGGCCTACGTGCAGTAATAAAATGAATGCATACAACATAGAATAGGATGAATTCAACACTGTTCAGAAGAAAATTGTATAATAAATATATGGTCAAATATGTATTAACCCTTAGATGCATAAGTGCGGTCAGGTGGTTTCTTAGAGTATCTTTGTAATTACATTTTTTTATCATTTCTTATTCCAGCTATTCCTCAAAAAATATGTTTTGGATATCATGCCATTCACATTTTAAATTGACATTTTAAGAAATTGTACTTTTCTTAATACTCCCCAAAGCTAAGTGGGTCTTTTTGGACCCGGTGAGGTGGTTTTCTTGAAGTATCTTTGTAATACATTTTTTTTATCATTTCATATTCCAGCTGTTCCTCAAAAAACATGTTTTGGATATCATGCCATTCACATTTTAAATTTACATTTTAAGAAATTGTCATTTTTGTATTACGACCCCAAGCTTCCATAAGTGGGTCAAAGATGACCCGCATGCATTTTCTATGGAATTTTTTTTTTTTTTCAAAATGTAAAACAAATGTCTAAAATTATAAATAGTGAAAAATTCAATATGAAATATTTCTAGTGTGAACCAGAATATGATACTAAATATTATACAAGTGATTTTTCTTAACCAAAATGACAAAAATGGCATAAAAACACATTATTCTAATACGGGTCCTTTTTGACCCACTTATGGAAGAGTGTAGGGTCCACTCGTGCATCTAAGGGTTAAAGGATTGAGAAAAACAATTTTAAAATCACGAAATAGAAAGTGGCAGAGACAGACGAAAAGTATAGTTTTAGTTTCCAATGTCTCCAATTTACACATTATTTGAACAGTGTGGACACATGTCGAATTTTATAGAGTAGTCCTTTTAATTACACTTTTGTTTGTGGTGCATATCCCTGTAGACTGCATTGTGTGTGTGTGTGTGTGTGTGTGTGTGTGTGTGTGTGTGTGTGTGTGTGTGTGTTTTTGAGAGAGAAGCCCTTGACCTTGAGAGTCATGTGACCAGCTCAGGCTCGCCTCTGAACATTTTATGACAGCAGAGGGTTGTGTTGTCTAGTCTGATAGAGACCCCCCCCACACACACACACACACACACACACGCACGCACACACACACACACACACACACACACACACACACACACACACACACACACACACACACACACTGCGGCAGGCGGCAGCTCCTCTCATCGATCCGGTGGAGCGTTCACGGCGTCAAGTGAGTGTCGGTGAGTTGCGACACATGTCTGTCTGAACATAGAGAGATGGCAGCAGCAGCAGCAGCAGCAGCAGCAGCAGCAGCAGCAGCAGCAGCAGCAGCAGGAGTCAGGCTCATAGAATATAATTATGTTTACTTAAAAAGCCAGTATTTTACATCCACACTCAACAAGAACCCACAGACACACGCGCGTAATGTCAATGTTGTTTATAGGTTTGAGATCTCCTCAGCGTGCTGGCGTTGGAGAGTCAGTTGTAATTCCTCGCATAGTGTGGAGGATTTCAAAGCCTCGCACTCCACATTGTGCCAACACAACACCGTGTTTCCTCTCACACAGCTTACTGAACTGTGTTGTAACTTGTGTGCATAACAACAATATGTCCAAGACACTCAAAAAACTAATCGGTACCCTAATTCTGCTCTGAAGTCAAATAGATTAGATCAGATTTACATTTCTTACCAGTAAAACATGAAATAGAATAAACATGAACATAAAAATACTATCGTCAGTTTAAGTTTTACATATATAGTTTAACTCTATCTATTACACGATCTTAATGTACAGAACACGGACACTAATGTACACTGTGAACATTTGTGATCTTATCAAAGGTTATTGATCGTCTCCGCCGAAACGCACCGACAGATGTGACCTTCATACACTGAACATTTTCACACACTAGCAGATGAAATGCTTTCATATCAGGAATTGCACACCTTCAAGACACTATTGTCAAAGCTGTCGACTCAATATTAATGTTTTGTTTCAGGAAAGATTTAGATGAATGAAGACGCGAACATCTCAGCCAACAAATGTAAATGCAATAAAACAAAATGTGAAGAAATGTTATTTATTTTTGTAATGTATTTGCACATACTACACACTTTGTGCATAGCTCAGTGAGCCATGCAATGTGTTGGTTTCTACATAGCACTAGAACTTGTTGGAAAATGTCCCTTTTTTGCGCATTGTGTTTTTGCTCATGTTCATTTACCTTTGAAAGAAAACGGATAAACATGAACTCTGTTCTCACTAAGCATTACATGTTAACAGACTTCTTCACGATATATTTAAACTTTGTCATGTTCTGCAGTTGCGGGCCTTCTGCAGTTTGATGGAAACTATAATGTCTTTAAGATAAAGTAAAAACACGATATGCGCATGTGCGTGTGCGTGCAACTAATGTATAGAGAGTTACATTTTAATTGAATATACCTTCAAGTGGCTAAACAGATGGAGCAGGTTTTCTGAAAATATGAGTTCTGAACAGTTTGGCCGTAGAACTGAAACCAAAGGTTAAAACAGAGCCGGTGCAATGTGGTGATGAACTGTCCGGCAGCACAACATACAATATCATATCATATATCATATCATATATAGAAATTAAAATGCATTTAAATAATTATAGTAAGATAAAATAGATGCATGTAACTCATGATTTATCTTTTTCGTAGGGATATGTTCATTTTTGTATATCATTTAAAAGATAATCTCGATGCCGGTGTGTGCGTGTATATGTTAAACATTAACATTGAACTTGAATCGTCTCTGTCCTCCTTTAAAACCAACAATACTGACGGAAGCCCTGAAGCTCATAAACCCTCTCTCCCCTTTAGTCCAAACAAATACCAGAGGGAGGAGGAGGAGGAGGAGGAAGAGGAGGAGGAGGAGGAGGAGGAGGAGGAGGAGGAGGAAGAAGAAGAAGAAGGTTACTTCTTCTCAAAACACTACACCTCACTGCAAGCCAACGATATATTTGTTCCAGTCCAATCAAATGTAATTTATTTAAAACATTTACAGAGAACATTGCAGTTACAGAAATGACAGGGGCAACATATATAATAATTCTTTTGTATTTCTTTACACCTGATATGAATGAAAACATCACACATGAACTGAGTGCTTTACTTTGGAATGGGACTTTAAAGAAGTCATGCAGGAACATCAGGATTTGAAACATCAGTCAAAGCTGGAAGCGTTTCAATGCATTTCTAAATAAATGTTTACATATGTGCCAAGTCAATCTTTCCACTTCATTATATATACTGAAATGGAAGGTTCTTATAATTGACAACAATGTACCATGTGACCTTTATACTATTATAAATGACTTCACTTGATTATTCAGATGCCATGATGCATTATGGGTTAGCAGGATGTAAGTGTTGTAGTCAAGGTGGAGCTAGTTTGAACGATTTCCTAAATTGTGCATTCAATTGGATCAGCTAATCATGTGTTTTAGATCTCAATATTATTATATATGAAACTACAGCTGTCATATAAATGCAGAATTATAAATGAGCTGGACATTATCACATGTATTGTGTTCCATTCCACCGTACAACACCATGCAAGGACACGTGTTTTATGTCCTGGTTCCTTTTCCATTTGAGTGATGTATTTCTTTCCTTAATGTCACCATGAGGTTGAGGATGACTGGAAAGGAGGACGGAAGGGGATTCTGTGAGGAAGAGCCCCTCATGTTTAGTGCTTCCTGTCTGTCAGAGCTGCTGCTTCTACCGAGGGTCAGACTACTGACTAAACTACTGGTACAAGTACTTCAAAGTATGAATATGCAGCACAATCACTCATAATACAGGGCCAATATGAGCAAACCCAGCTCAGATGACATTTCTTATGAAAGTGCATGGAAGAAGGATGCAGTTTAAAAAGAATGAAGTCAATGCAGTGCATTCATGTGGCTCTTTCCAGTTCCTGCCACCCCTTAAAGCAGCTTTACATATACAAGTCAGCATTCGGTCAATCACACATACAGAGGCTGCCATACAAGGTGACCTGCTCAGGAGACTTACATTCACACACACACACACACACACACACACACACACACACACACCACACACACACACACACACACACACACACACACACACACACACACACACACACACACACCACACACACACTCCCGTTTTACCAGCTTCTCTCTCCACACCTCCTCCTCTGTCTGTCTTTTTGTTTCCCAGGTTGGACTTTGCAGTTGAACTTGAGACCGACAGACAGCTTGTAAACAGTTAGTAGTCTGGCCCCTGTCTGGTCTGGAATGGCCTGGAATGGCTTGGGGGGGGGGGGGGGGGGGCAAGGGGATGGGGCAAAGGGTGGAGAAATGGACACTGGACTGAACAATCCTGTTTTAACACCTCCACATGATTTACAGATCTTTAAACAAGTCCAAACCAAAGCAGAGCACAGGAGACTTCACATGCTTTTACAAATAAATCAAAACGATGCCGGATTCACTAAATAACTTCCTTAGTTTGAGATACAATTCATTACATTTCATTGAGCTGACACTTTTGTCCAAAGAGACTAACAATAACTGCAATAAACCATGAAGATACATTCTCAGAACAACACAGAAAACTACAGTCACAGTAGCGTAGGCAGAAATGTACTTTAGGGTGGGCCTGTAAAAAATAGGGTGATTTTTCTTCTGCGCATCAGAAGCTAACAACAATCCCCGCCGGTACCGGTGGCAGATTACTTTTAGAATACTTTTGGAATACTTTCCATCACCCGGACTGCATTCTTTGTACTGTCTTAAAACCTTTCCTTAAAATATGTTATGTATTGTAAGGTGTCCTTGGGTGCTTTGAAAGGCGCCCCTAAATAGAATGAATTATTATTATTATCTGAAACGATGTAATAACTTTTACAACTTTTTCCAGTCACTTGCCCCATGCCTTCAGCAGCAGCAGGCCATTCACTTTGATTTCATCCCGTTATAAATGTCATCATTTCGACAATAAAGAAATGCTACATAAACGTTATCTTGCACATTTTATCTAACCATCTCCGTTTCTAACTTTCAATATATTTTAAAAGAGATCTCTCTCTCTCTCTGCGTGCGGGGGCGGGGCCTCACAGACACGCTGCATCTCTCTCGCTCACAGACATGCTGCATCTCTCACTCGCTCACAGACACGCTGCATCTCTCTCTCTCTCACAGACACGCTGCATCTCTCTCTCGCTCACAGACACGCTGCATCTCTCTCTCGCTCACAGACACGCTGCATCTCTCTCTCGCTCACAGACATGCTGCATCTCTCTCTCTCTCACAGACACGCTGCATCTCTCTCTCTCTCACAGACACGCTGCATCTCTCTCTCGCTCACAGACACGCTGCATCTCTCTCTCGCTCACAGACATGCTGCATCTCTCACTCGCTCACAGACACGCTGCATCTCTCTCTCTCTCACAGACACGCTGCATCTCTCTCTCGCTCACAGACACGCTGCATCTCTCTCTCGCTCACAGACATGCTGCATCTCTCACTCGCTCACAGACACGCTGCATCTCTCTCTCGCTCACAGACACGCTGCATCTCTCTCTCGCTCACAGACACGCTGCAGCGCTGTGCAGTGTGCACACAGTTCTGCCGGTAATGAATATTACATTTTGTGAGGAAACTTTTCCACCAATAATTCCAATAATTATTCCAAAATGTATTCACTTTTTTTCACTTCAGGTTTACGAAAGTAACTGTAATCAGATTCCTCGTTTTTCAAATGCAATGCCAGCTGAATACACTTGATTTTTGTATTCTGATTACCTAACGCCGTTACATGTATTCCGTTACAACCCAACCCTGTGTACATCTCTCCGGACTGTCCACCAGCAGATGAAAAACACCCACCTCTCCGCCTCTTCCAAGGGACGAGGGAACCATGCGGCAGTTTCCGTTAAAAAATGTTTTCTTCTGACAGCCCAGCAGCAGGAGAGGTGGGGAGAGGGAGGCGGGGCTATTTCATCGTTATCAGAAAATGATCGTATAGATCGCTGCTAGATGAGGGCAGTGGGGGCTCTTCTTGGAGTCTGGCTTTTTTTTTCTGCTAGTGGAGCCTCACAGCACCGTATAAGCCAACAAATGTCCAGGAGCGACGCTTGGTCCGTGGCGTGCAGTTCTGACGCTCCTAGGCTCCTTCAGCTTCATAAAGGGACGCAAATAGCTTTCAACTGATTGCAATGTATTCCCATCTGCGGCGGAATTTGACGCTCATGGAAGCACGGCATTCGTTTGTGTCGGCTGCCCTTAAAGGCAATGTGAGCGTCCATTCCCATTGGATAACGGATAATTGTACACCCGGAAGTAAGTATTCCCCTTACTGTCGATTGATTTTACAGTGATATCTGCACTACTCATTGACTAAAAAACACCAGATTATCCTTGTTAATTACACAACATTGATTGGTTTAAATTGTGTACAATGCTTTTGTATTTTTCCCCTTCGATTCGGAGAAACAAATGTTTTTTTGGAGTAAAGGATGGCAGAAGACACTACACTACCCAGAATCCCCAGCTATCGTTTAGGACTACCCCATGTGCTCTGTTTGACAAACCCCGTTTTTTTTCACCATTCATTCCAATGGCTGGCGTCTATGTCAGGTGATCTTCAAATTAGTCCCTGCAGAAAAGAAAAACATGGCCGAACTTCGTTTTATTCTCGGTGGAAAATGCCTATTTTAAAGTTAGTTTGGCCATTAAAATGCGTTTTGAAAATGCGAGAAATATGAGTTGTTATTTCAGATTATGTGTGCAGTGGATGTACATGATCTTTAGTTTGCTAGTTATTACGAAGATTACTTCAGGAAATTGCGTCCATAGAACGTTTTCATTGTTACCAAGGTGGTTGTTGGTACGCTGCTATTGATATTATTTCTGTTATGTTGTCCCTGCAGTCCCTGGATTTCCTTGCTCTCACTGAGACCTGGATTACTCCATCCTAAGGCAAATCCTACTTTGATTGAGCTAAGTATCGCTGGTGTTTTATTTCATTTGGTTGTTCAGCCCCTCATGCTATAATCATGTGTATTTTCTCCATTCCTGTTCACGTGTCCTCTCGCTATTATCACTGGCCCCGTGTATCTCCTAATCGATATAATCGGCCTGCTCTCGTCTATCCCACATGCTCCACTGACATCCAACATCTAGTTTCAGGTGGCCTGTGGAACTGCCAGTCAGCTGTCCCCAAAGCTGACTTCATCTCTGGCTACGCTTCCCTGCAGTCCCTGGATTTCCTTGCTCTCACGGAGACCTGGATTACTCCATCCAACACATCCACCCCAGCAGCTCTCTCCACAGCATATTCCTTCTCCCATACACCCAGACCCACTGGCAGAGGAGGTGGCACTGGTCTCCTCCTCTCTCCCAAATGGAGCTTTTCCCTCTTCAAGCTACCTAACTTCACTCCTTCCACCTTTGAATTCCATGCCGTCACAGTATTCTCTCTACCCCTTTCCAAACATAACAAACTAATCTCTTCTCATCCTGCACCTGTCCGCCGTAACCTTCGTTCCCTCTCCCCCTCTACCTTTGCATCATCGGTGCTCTCAGCCCTCCCTTCCTCTGATTCGTTTCAACTCCTGCCTCCAAACTCTGCTGCAGAAACTCTCCTCTCTACTCTCTCATCCTCTCTGGACTCTCTCTGTCCTCTCACATCTCGGCAGGCTCGTCAGTCCCCCCCTGCTCCCTGGCTAAATGACGCACTGCGTGCTAATAGAACCGTCCTTCGGGCAGCAGAGCGGAAATGGTGGAAATCCAAACACCGTGACGACCTCCTAACCTATCAGGCTCTCCTCTCCTCTTTCTCTGCCTCAATCTCTCAGGCAAAAAGCACTTTCTTTCAAGATAAGATCCAATCTTCCTATTCCAATCCCAAAAAACTATTTTCCATCTTCTCCAACCTCTTGGACCCTCCCAAAGCCCCTCCCCCCTCCTCACTTCTGTCAAGCGACTTTGTTAACCACTTTGAAAAAAAGGTTGATGATATTCTTTTTCTGACTCACCTTTACTCACTGCTGGGTCACCAGACCCTCCTTTCACCCACACACTGACCTCCTTTTCCCCTCTCTCTCCAAGTGAGGTTCTTACCCTCATTACCTCTGCCCGCCCTACCACCTGTCCTCTGGACCCTATCCCTTCAAACCTCCTTCAGACTATCGCTCCTGATATTCTACCGTTTCTCACCCATTTCATCAACACTTCTCTAACTTCTGGTCACTTTCCAAACAGTCTCAAGGAGGCAAGAGTAAACCCTCTCCTTAAGAAACCCACTCTCAACCCGTCAGATGTTATAAACTACAGGCCTGTCTCTCTCCTCCCGTTCCTGTCTAAAACACTTGAACGCGCTGTCTTTAAACAACTCTCCTGTTATCTCCATCAGAACAACCTTCTGGATCCGCACCAGTCTTGTTTCAAGGCAGGTCACTCCACAGAAACGGCCCTCCTTGCTGTCACTGAGGAACTACACTCTGCTAAAGCAGCATCCCTCTCCTCTGTCATCATCATGTTGGACCTGTCAGCTGCATTCGACACGGTGAACCATCAGATCCTCCTTCGCACTCTCCAAGAACTTGGAGTTTCAGGCTCTGCACTTTCCCTCCTCGCCTCATACCTCAAAGACCGTACCTACAGGGTAACTTGGAGAGGGTCTGAGTCCGACCCTTGTCAATTAACTACAGGGGTCCCTCAGGGCTCTGTTCTTGGTCCCCTCCTTTTCTCCCTGTACACAAACTCGCTCGGATCGGTCATTAGCCCGCATGGTTTTTCATACCACTGCTATGCTGACGACACCCAATTAATTCTGTCCTTTCCCCGCTCAGAGACCCAGGTTGTCGCACGCATCTCTGCTTGTCTAGCTGACATCTCTCAGTGGATGTCTGCTCATCACCTCAAGCTCAACCTTGACAAGACTGAACTGCTTTTCCTTCCGGGAAAAGATTGTCCCACTCTTGACCTGACAATCAACATCGGCACCTCTGTTGTTTCCCCGACTCAGACTGCAAGGATTCTGGATGTGACCCTAGATAACAGCCTGTCCTTCACTGCAAACTTCGCTGCTACAACCCGTTGCTGCAGATATACGCTGTACAACATCAGGAAGATTCGTCCCCAGCTGACCCAGAAAGCCACCCAGGTTCTGGTCCAGGCTCTCGTCACCTCACGCCTAGACTATTGCAACTCCCTCCTGGCTGGTCTACCTGCATGTGCCATCCGACCTCTGCAGCTCATCCAGAATGCAGCGGCTCGTCTGGTCTTCAACCTTCCAACATTTTCCCACACCGCTCCACTCCTCCACTCCCTTCACTGGCTCCCGGTAACTGCTAGAATCCACTTCAAGACACTAGTACTTGCATACCATGCCGCGAATGGATCTGGCCCTTCCTACATCCAGGACATGGTTAAACTGTACACCCCAGCGCGTGCACTCCGCTCTGCATCAGCCAAACGACTCGCTGCAACCTCGCTGCGAGGTGGACCCAAGTTCCCATCAGCAAAAACACGTGGGTTTGCTATCCTGGCTCCAAGATGGTGGAATGAGCTACCCATTGACATCAGGACGGCAGAAAGCCTGCACATCTTCCGGCGCAGACTGAAAACTCATCTCTTTCGACTCCACTTCGAGCGATAGAATTACTAACAAAGCACTTATATACTAATATAGGACTGGCTTATCTATAGCCAGCTGAGTAGCACTTGAAATGTTTGGCTCTATGATACCTGATGTACTTATATGATTCTGTTTTCTTCAGGGCTGTGTCTTCCTGGTCGTATGTACTTATTGTAAGTCGCTTTGGACAAAAGCGTCAGCTAAATGCAATGTAATGTAATGTGTAACTGTTTAATGGTGTTATCTGTATTGCTACCCCCTTCCCCGTCAATGTATAGTGTTGGTCCACAGCGCAAACGTATTATTTTAACAAAATCTGCATCTAAAGCTACGTTATTTTCCCCTGTGCAATTACAGTCTCACATCTCACAGCACATCGTCATTAACAAATACCGGAAACAGACCGAAAACATTTCAAAAAAATAAAATAATACTTTATTCCGAGTGTGCTTGCTTTTCTCTTTGAAAGTCATTACATAACGGCATTGTAATACACGGTTCGGCTGCATTAAATATTACATATCTGCCATAGTTCTCTATTTATAGAGCCCTGATGGGAAGACTTCTAGACAAACATCAGGAACTGAAAACGTGACGTGGATCATAAATATATCAGCAATTAAACAACATCTTACATTTCTTTTCACACAATACGTCTCCTTGCAGTATCAACACTAATTCGGCTGACTTTTATATTTGATCCAATTAGTAGATAGGCTGTATTTACACCATAAACGTGCACACCTGATATAAAGGGGCACCTAGTGGTTAAAGCATGTTATTGAATTTCATTATTTTTATTATTAGATATTAATAGGATCCCTATAAAGTATATTCATTACTCGTTATTCTCTACTAATAGATAATTAAACACTATATAATGACTATGTTACACATCCCTTTCAAGATTTCAAGATTTTCTAAGATTTATTGACAAGTCATGTTTACAAACGGTGTAGTTATGCATTGAATGAAAAAC
Organism: Harpagifer antarcticus; assembly: GCA_902827135.1. Classification (NCBI taxonomy): domain Eukaryota; kingdom Metazoa; phylum Chordata; class Actinopteri; order Perciformes; family Harpagiferidae; genus Harpagifer; species Harpagifer antarcticus. Next base: position 840,791 of record CADEHL010001345.1, read on the forward strand.
TTGGGTCGCAAGGTTCCTCAATAGTGCATTACAAGACATCTATCAATATGTGTGCATACCTCCAGCAATGTTAACTATGTTGAAGCACTTATTTTAACTGATATTATACATAATGTATTATACTCTTATAAGATGTATGTAGATATTTCATCTCCGGCCTTGTCAGGTATTGAACAATCAATAAATAAAGAACACAGAATTGTTAAATATAAAACACAGAATTTGTGTGATTATACTAAATGATTTACAAATAAACACCACTGCATATTTACAACTGTTACACATGCTGGTGTAACGCAAATGTTCCAACTTGGGATCAATAAAGTATATCTTATCTTAAGCTGATCGATGGCTACTGCCATATTTGCAAAATGTGCCTCTGAACCTTGACAAGTGCATGTTTCAGGCTTATCAATTAATGTAATGTAATGTTATCAATTAACAACAGGAGGGGTCACAAACATAAGACCAGCTGTTAAATAAAGCTCTTCTGACCTTAGCTGGCATGTGGGTATATTAATGCTGCCCATTATGGGCACAAGCAATTTTCACCCATTTATTAATTATATGTTTTAAATTTGAGTGTTTCCTATCCCCTAAACCTCCAGGGATGTACACAGTTTAATACTGGCAACTTCTTATTATGGGAAATACGAAAACGTCTTTTAAAACTACAACTCCCAGTAGAGACGTGACATAGATAGAGAACATGTTGTGAAACAGAATAGCCAGCATGTGTAGTTCTGGGGACGGGGTGGGGGAGGGGGGGACACGGTGGACCCGTTCAAATCCAGTTTTGGACAGTCTGCCGTGGTTCCATCCCATTTCAAGTGCTGTTCGACGCTCCGCTTAACCCTCGGAGCACACTCTCCAATCACAGAGCTTGAGGACTATCACAGGGTGTGTCAAGCGAAGCGGAGAGAATACTTACTTCCGGGTGTAATATTCTCTAAAGCAAATGAGCTGCTCCGACCCTCGGTGCTGACGGACTCCAACTTGTGTTTATTAATCAAACAAATAAATAAACAACGATAATTATGTGTTATTGTTGAGTAAATGGAGAATTGCACAGGGGAAAATAACGTAGGCTATCTATGCCACAATTTTAGATGCGGATTTTGTTAAACTAATACGTTTGCGCTGTGGACCAACACTATACATTGACGGGGAAGGGGGTAGCAATAAAGATAACACCATTAAACATTTACACAACATAACAGAAATAATATCGATAGCAGCCTCCCTAGCAACAAGTAACAAGTAGTTAATAATAATAAAAGACATTAAGAAAAAGGCATTTTAAACAGTCATTAAAAAGCAACACAATCTACCTGCATTGCATTACTCTAAACGTGTAATAACGTGCTTTAACCAGTAGGTGGTTTGGGTTAAAAAGCTGTCAAGTTTACAGTGTTAACAAAATAAAATATACTGCTGTTTCTGGTTTAGTTTACGACGGATATATTTAGTTATTGTTTTGGTATTTGTAACACAAAAGCAATATAAAAAACCCACAGCAACACAGAAAAGATGGTCTTAACATGACCCAGTGGTCTCGTAGTTAATACAAAACAATAATATCAAAACTAAATATTACTACTAACTTTATTATGAAATTAAAACAGAATGGTAAAAGAATAGTTTCCGGTCTATTCTGAGGCCAGATCTCTGAAGATAAATAAAGAACTACGACAGATGTGTAATATTTAATGCAGCCAAACCATTTATTACAATGCATTCATGTGATGACTTTCAAAGAGTAAAGCAAGCACTGCTGAATAAAGTATGATTTTATCTTTTATGAAACATTTTTTTTTTTATATGGAATGCAGTTGGAGGTCAACCAATCACAGAGCTTGAGGACCAATCACGGGTTTGTCGAACAACGCACATGGTGTAGTCCCAAACGATAGCTGAGGATTCTGGGTAGTGTAGTGTCTTCTGCCACTCCAAAAAAATATGTGTTTCTCCGAATCGAAGGGGAAAAATACAAAAGCATTGTACACAATTTGAACCAAATAATCTTGTAATTAACAAAGATAATCTGGTGTTTTTGAGTTGATGAGTAGTGCAGATATCACTGTAAAATCAATCGACAGTAAGGAGAATACTTACTTCCGGGTGTACAATTCTCCGTTATCCAATGGGAATGGATGTTCACATTGCCTTTAAGTGCCGCTGGCATGCATCGATGCGGTGCTTTCCTGAGCGTCAAATCCCGCTGCCGATGAGAATACATTGCAATCAGTTGAAAGCTCTTTGCGTCCGTTTATGAAGCTGAAGGAGCCTCGGCGCGTCCCAACTGCACGCCACGGGACCCTGACCAAGCGTCGCTCCTGGACGTTCAGGGAGTGAGAGTGTGTTGCATAAGCGCATAGGTGCGCCACATTTTCGGCTCAGTTGAGGCACCCTCCACAAGATGAGGCCCCATCCGCAAGGCGAAGCCCCACGCAGTCTGCATGATTGGCCTGTAGGAAGGGATGGCATTGTGTGTATGTGTGTGTGTGTGTGTGTGTGTGTGTGCATAGGTGCAGTTAAAGAGCTCAGGAAGAAAAGGAAATGACTGTGAACACACTATACAGCCGGACAGGCCTCCAACAAAGCCTGTGTGTGGTGATTGGCAGGAGGGGGGGGGTGTATGACATCATGTTGAGTAATAACTGCAGAGCTCGGCGGTCTCCAAATGCATCAAATACTGCGGGAACACGATCACACGCATGCTTGCCTATTTTCACATCTAAATCTACATTTGACCTAAGTTATCTTTTCCTATTCACATGTATAAAGACTCCTGAGTTGACTTGGTCACTAACAACATTCTCTACAACACTTAGCTTATTGTATTTTATTTGACATGTCAATAGTTCCCTTCTCCTGAATTACTTGAACATTGGTCTTGCAACTTCATCATGCACTATTTCATTTTTTACTCAGTTACTGCCTGCCACATTTTTATAGTTTTTTTAAATAATTGTTTTTCTTTGTTAATGTAGCATTGTCAATATTGTATTGCCATAACTACACTGAAGCTAGTGTGTATATGAAGCCTTTGAATCTATTCAATGTAAAGAGTTTAAATGCAGTCACTGTACATAACTAGCTACATTGAAAAACTGCAGTCTGTTAGGAGTAAGTATTTGCTTTTCTATAAAATAGACATTTAGTAGAAACTGGTGGATATTTGCTTTGACCATCTTCTTTATCTTAATCAGCAAAAACAAACAAAGACTGAATATTTATATGAGGAAGCTAAACAAGCCCCTTTATTGACGACACACATGTGACTTCACTGACATAGTGCTATTCCACAATGATGAAGAAGATGAAGAAATAATGAATTATTAATGAAATATTGTTAGTTTTTAAAGATGTCATTTAAGTAAGCATCAATGGCTGAGATTTGACACGTTTTGAAAAAAATAAACGTTTTTATTTAAACATGCACTTTTTTTTTTCAAACTTTAGTTTTTATTGAGTTAAGTTTGTACAAAAAGGAGAAACAAAACAGAAAAATCACATTGTACTTATGGCTTTCTTGGCTTATAACAATGTTGGTAACGATACGTACAAGATCGTAACTAAAATACAAAGAAATAATAAAACAATTAAATTAAATTAAATTAAAAAAAATAAAAAAAATAAACTGAAATTCAACAGTCATGGTCACAATTGATACACATATATATTAAGTAGTCCCCTAAAAAGCATATGCATATGTCCTAGCCCTTTTCCACAGTGTCATAAACGATCCATTTCTTCCATTTACTCTCAAAGTGATTTACTCTCATTCTAAGTTGGTAAGTCATTTTTTCCATTATATATACCTCTCTTATAATATCCATCCACTGGTCTTTTGTAGGTGGCTCAGCCTTACACCAATTTCTGGTTATTGCTTTCTTGCTTGTTGTTAACAGTATCTTAGTTATATATCTATCAGTACTAATCACGCATTCATTTATGTTTCCAAGGTATAAAATGGCGCATTCCTTGGGTATTGAATAACCCAGAATGTCTACAAGAGTTGCATGAATATTTTCCCAAAAGGTATTTAGTTTATGGCATTCCCAAAAAACATGTGTGTGATTTGCCTCTCTACTACCACATAACCGCCAGCATGTTTGTTGTGTACCGGTTTGTTTACTCTTAATTTTAGGAGTTATGAAGAATCTAGTGAGGTTTTTCCACCCAAACTCACTCCAAGTCCTTGAGCTTGTGGTGGTTTGTAGCGATTGGCACATGTTGAGCCATTCCTCTGTTGTAATTTCAATGCTAAGTTCCTTTTCCCATTTTTTCTTGATGTAAACAGTAGAAGTAGCCCTACTATCTCTTATGTTTTTGTGTAGAGCTGAAGTTGCCTTGAGTCTGGTCTGATTGTATGTCCGTATCAATATATCAATCACTCCGTTTGAGGATTTTGTTTGTATTTCCTTTATAAAATAGTTTCTCAATTGTAGATATCTAAACAAGTCACTATTTTCCAATCTGTATTTCTCTTTCAAATCCACAAAACTCATCAAACTTCCGTTCTTTGTTACTGTACACATCGCTGTGATCCCTTTTGTCTCCCACTTTTTAAAGTTTTGATCACCTAGGTTTGGTTTAAACCTATTGTCATAGGCAAACCAGCTCAATATTTTTTTTTTGTCCCTAGTAGGACAGTAGGGTATAATGAGTTCTTTAAGGTAAGATGGCGCCTGCCCATTAAGGGCTTTGTAGGCGAGAAGAATAATTTTAAATTCTATCCTGTGTTCTATAGGGAGCCAGTGTAAGGCAGCCAGAACAGGAGTAATGTGGTCCCTTTTCCTAACTCTGGTTAGTACACGAGCTGCAGCATTTTGAATCAGCTGAAGCGACTTGACTGACTTCTTGGTACACCCTGATAATAAAGAGTTACAATAATCCAGCCTTGAAGTAACAAATACATGGACTAGTTTCTCTGCATCGTTTTGAGGCAAGATATGCCTGATTTTTGCAATGTTACGTAGATGGAAGTAGGCGGTCCTTGAAATTGATTTTATGTGGGCGTTAAAGGATAAATCCTGATCAAATATAACACCAAGATTCCTTACAGTCTCACTGGAGGCCAAATTAATGCCATCCATAGTTAGTATATCTTTAGATAATTTGTTTCGTAGATTCTTCGGGCCAAGTACAATAACTTCAGTTTTGGTCGTGTTTAACATCAAAAAGTTTAAGGTCATCCACGTTTTTAAGTCCTTGAGGCAGTCTTGAATTTTATTTAGATGATTAATTTCATCAGGCTTGATTGATAAATATAGTTGAGTATCATCCGCATAACAATGAAAATTAGCACTTCTTTATTAAATATTATGAATATGTCTTTATTATCAGGCTATGTTCCACAATCATTCAAAGTAGCAGTGATAAAACCGCTTCTTAAAAAGCACAACCTCGATCCAGAGGTTTTAGCCAATTATAGACCTATTTCTAATCTTCCGTTCCTCTCAAAAATTCTTGAGAAAGCAGTCGCAAAACAGTTGTGTGATTACTTAAAAAACAATGATTTATTTGAAGATTTTCAGTCTGGCTTTAGAACACATCATAGCACAGAGACAGCTCTGGTTAAAGTCACAAATGACATTCTAATAGCCTCTGACAAGGGACTTGTTTTGCTCGATCTCAGTGCAGCATTTGATACTATCGATCATGATATCTTATTGCAAAGACTAGAGCACTTAGTTGGCATACAGGGAACTGCTTTAGGCTGGTTTAGGTCCTATCTATCTGAACGCTCTCAGTTTGTACGTGTCAATGATGAGTCTTCCACGCAAACCAAAGTTAGCCATGGAGTGCCATAGGGCTCAGTGCTCGGACCTATTTTGTTCACATTATATATGCTTCCGTTAGGCAATATTATATTAACACAGGATAGAATTTAAAATTCTTCTTCTCGCCTACAATGCCCTTAATGGGCAGGCGCCATCTGACCTTAAAGAACTCATTATACCCTACTGTCCTACTAGGGCATTGCGTTCCAAGAATGCAGGGTTGTTGGTTGTTCCTAGAGTCTCTAAAAGTACAATGGGAGCCAGAGCCTTTTCTTATCAAGCTCCACATTTGTGGAATCAGCTTCCAGTTTGTGTTCGGGCGGCAGACACCCTATCCGTTTTTAAGAGTGTGCTTAAGACCTTCCTTTTTGATAAAGCTTATAGTTAGGGCTGATTAGATTCAGCCCCTAGTTTTGCTGATATAGGCTTAGTTTGTCGGGGGACATCTTACTTCTTCCTTCTCTCTGTCTATACCTGTGTACTCTCATGTTCCGATTAACCCAGCTTCCCCAAATTTCTTTCTTTTTGGTGTCTATTTACACTGGGATCCGGAGTCATGGATGATCCTGCGGTCCTGTGTCCTGCATCGCGAGCCCTGGATCCTGAGTCGTGGCTGTGGTCCTGGATCATAGGTCCTGGATGGATATCCTCGTGGATTCATCTTCCTATTATACACACATGCATTTCCAAACATTTGGACTACCTATGCTGCAAATGCATTATCTTTTCAATTTACACACAGCATCTATTGCACGACTGTCCGTCCTGGGAGAGGGATCCCTCCTCTGTTGCTCTCCCTGAGGTTTCTCCCATTTTTCCCTTTAAACTGTGGGTTTTCTTCGGAAGTTTTTCCTTGTATGATGTGAGGGTCTAAGGACAGAGGGTCTAAGGACAGAGGGTGTCGTATTGTCATACTGATATTTTGTACAAACTGTGAAGTCCACTGAGACAAATGTAACATTTGTGATATTGGGCTATATAAATAAACATTGATTGATTGATTGATTGATTGAATATTTTTACTTCCCTTTCTAGTTTGTCCTGTTTAATTAAGTCAAACCAAGTATTCAGAGTATGGAGACTTATTGGATCAATTGAGTCCTTTTGTAGTGCCTTAAATGTTTCGACATTACCAATTAGAGACTAGATTGGGATGCCGGAAACCTTCATCTCAATGTCTTTCCACTTTGCACTATAGTCCTTATCACACCACTTAATTACTGAACCTAGTTGTGCTGCATAATAGTAGTCTTTCAGATTTGGTAGTGCCATACCCCCCTTTTCCTTGGCCAATTGTAATGTACAAAATGTAATTCGCGGTTTCTTACCATTCCATATAAATCTAGAGATCATCTTATCCCAAATTAGAAACTTTTCTTTGGGAATTTTAATTGGAAGTGAATTGAAGAAATATAGCAGTCTAGGGAATATGTTCATTTTAATTACTTCAATTTTATTAATATTCACCTTGTATCCTGAATGGTCACCATATATTTTTAATAAGGTTCATCAGTTGGATAAAGCTGCTATTGGGGTTTAAGAGATATATTATAGTATCATCCGCAAATAGACTCACTATGTGTTCCTGTCCTTTAATCCTAATTCCCTGCAGCTCTTCACTTTGCCGTATAGCCTGTGCTAGAGGTTCAATGTATAGAGCGAAGAGGAGTGGGGACAAACAACATCCCTGACGGGTGCCTCTTTTTAATACTATTCTTCTGTTAGTGTCACGGTTGAGTGAAGGAAGCAGGACCCAAGCGCAGATAACTTTGATAAACCTTTATTTCAAGGCTAAAATGGAACGAATACAGACAAACACAGAACACTCACCGGTGAAGTCCGTCACCAACAAAAGAAGCACCGACACTGAACACAGCACGAGACAGGACTAAATACAGGGAGGGCTAATTACCAGACACAGGTGAACACAATCGGTAAACGAGACACAGGTGAGGAGGGAGGAGAAAAACACAAGAGCCACAGGTGAACACAACTAGCTAACGAGACACAGGTGAGGAGGGAGGAGAACACACAGGGACACTAACGACAGGAGGAAAACATGACAGAGAACAGTGAAAACACCCAAACTTAGACAGAACTGTGACAGAACCCCCCCCTCAAGGGACGGATTCCAGACGTCCCTAAACCCCAACACAAAAATCCAAAAAAAATCCAGCAGGGTGGGTGGAGGGGGTCCGGAGGAGGGACGTATCCCTAGGCCACCAGGGTGGGTGGAGGGGGTCCGGAGGACGGGACTAAGCTGACCGCCCAGGAGCCCAGTAGGGGACCAGGAAGGGATCTCGGGCGGACGGCCCGGGAGCACGGCAGAAGCCGAGAAGGGGGACTCGGGCGGACGGCCTGGGGGCAAGGCAGAGTCCATGGTGGGGCGTAGGCCACAGCGGGCGAACTCAGGGGGCCGAGCATGAGGGCGAAGGCAGCGGCAGGAAGAGTCAGGGGGCCGGGCTCGAGGACGAGGGCAGCGGCAGGAAGAGTCAGGGGGCCGGGCTCGAGGACGAGGGCAGCGGCAGGAAGAGTCAGGGGGCCGGGCCCGCGGACGAAGACCGCGGCTCACAGAGGGTCGGGATCGAGGGCGAAGACCACGGCAGGAAGAGTCAGGGGGCCGGGCTCGAGGACGAGGGCAGCGGCAGGAAGAGTCAGGGGGCCGGGCCCGAGGACGAGGGCAGCGGCAGGAAGAGTCAGGAGGCCGGGCCCGCGGACGAAGACCGCGGCTCACAGAGGGTCGGGATCGAGGGCGAAGACCAGACAGCTCCGGAGGCCGGGCAGGACCCGGTGTCGGCCGGACAGGAACCGGAGCCGGCGGGACAGGCTTCGGCAGGATCCCCCACGGAAGAGGACCAGGAGTTGGCAGGACCCCCAGCAGGAGGGTGGACGACGGGACCTCCAACGAGACAGGACAAAGGGTTGGCAGGACCCCCGGCAGGAGAGTAGTCGGCGGGGCCTCCAACGGGACAGGACACAGGGTTGGCAGGACCCCCGGCAGGAGAGTAGTCGGCGGGGCCTCCAACAGCACAGGACATAGGATTGGCAGGACCCCCGGCAGGAGAGTAGACGGCGGGACCTCCAACGGCACAGGACATAGGGTTGGCAGGACCCCCGGCAGGAGCGTAGTCGGCGGGACCTCCAACGGGACAGGACACGGGGTTGGCAGGACCCCCGGCAGGAGACTAGTCTGCGGGACCTCCAACTGGACAAGACATGGGGTTGGCAGGACCCCCGGCAGAGGGCTAGTCGGCGAGGCCTCCAACGGGACAGGACAAAGGGTTGGCAGGACCCCCGGCAGGAGACTAGTCTGCGGGACCTCCAACTGGACAAGACATGGGGTTGGCAGGACCCCCGGCAGAGGGCTAGTCTGCGGGACCTCCAACTGGACAGGACATGGGGTTGGCAGGACCCCCGGCAGAGGGCTAGTCTGCGGGACCTCCAACTGGACAAGACATGGGGTTGGCAGGACCCCCGGCAGAGGGCTAGTCTGCGGGACCTCCAACTGGACAGGACATGGGGTTGGCAGGACCCCCGGCAGGAGACTAGTCTGCGGGACCTCCAACTGGACAAGACATGGGGTTGGCAGGACCCCCGGCAGAGGGCTAGTCTGCGGGACCTCCAACTGGACAAGACATGGGGTTGGCAGGACCCCCGGCAGAGGGCTAGTCTGCGGGACCTCCAACTGGACAGGACATGAGGTTGGCAGGACCCCCAGCGGAACCTCCAACGGTACAGGACATGGGGTTGGCAGGACCCCCGGCAGAAGACTAGTCTGCGGGACCTCCAACTGGACATGAGTAGGGGCTTGAGTGGGGACTCGAGAGAGGGCCTGAGAGGGAACTTGAGAGGAAACTGGAGAGTGGACTCGAGAAGGAACTCGAGAGGTAACTCGAGAGGGGACCTGAGAGGGGACTTGAGAGGGGACCTGAGAGGGGACTTGAGAGGGAACTCGAGAGGAGACCTGAGGGGAAACTTGAGAGGTGACTCGAGAGGGAACTCGAGAGGGGACTAGAGAGGGGACTTGAGAGGGAACTCGAGAGGAGACCTGAGGGGAAACTTGAAAGGTGACTCGAGATGGGACTTGCGATGGGATGAGGGAAGGGACTAGAGAAGTGACTCGAGGAGGGACTTGAGAAGTGACTAGAGGTGGGACTGGAGAAGGGACTAGAGAAGGGACTAGGACAGCTGGGGCCAGAGCTAAGGCTGGAACCATGGCTGCTGGGGCCAGAACTGGGGCCGGAATGATGGCTGCTGGGGCCAGAACTGGGGCTGGAACCATGGCTGCTGGGGCCTGTACTGGGGCCGGAACTATGGCTGTGTGGGCCGGTTCTGTAGCCGGAACCATGACTCTTGGGGCTCGGATTGCTAGCCTGGACTTGCGACTCCTTCTCCTAGAAGCCGCCTGAAGGCTCCGTGGACCTCCAAAAGCCAGCCGAGTTCCAGAAAACGCCTCTTGGACAGGAGCAGGAACTGGGGCGGAAGCACTGGTTGACTCCAGACGGAACACACCGAGACGTTTATAGTCCGCAGGCTGGAAATCACACGCCCAGATGAAGTTCAACATCCAGTCAGGTAAGAACTTCACCAAGTCCGGTTTCTCCATAGCCAACCGGTGCGCCTCTACCAGAGCGGCCTCCTTCTGCCGAACACTGGACGCTCCCCTCCACCAATCATAGCAGCAAGCCAAAGCAAATGAAAAATGCTGTAATTCCACCTCAAATGGGTCATCTGCTGGGTCCATCTCTGGTCGGTGCTTTCTGTCACGGTTGAGTGAAGGAAGCAGGACCCAAGCGCAGATAACTTTGATAAACCTTTATTTCAAGGCTAAAATGGAACGAATACAGACAAACACAGAACACTCACCGGTGAAGTCCGTCACCAACAAAAGAAGCACCGACACTGAACACAGCACGAGACAGGACTAAATACAGGGAGGGCTAATTACCAGACACAGGTGAACACAATCGGTAAACGAGACACAGGTGAGGAGGGAGGAGAAAAACACAAGAGCCACAGGTGAACACAACTAGCTAACGAGACACAGGTGAGGAGGGAGGAGAACACACAGGGACACTAACGACAGGAGGAAAACATGACAGAGAACAGTGAAAACACCCAAACTTAGACAGAACTGTGACAGTTAGACTACCATTCATTTTTATTCTAGCTGTGGGATTTTGATAGATAGTTTCAATGCATTTAATTGAGGCCTTATTTAATCCAAAGCACTCTAGTACTAGATAGAGAAAGTTCCAGTTCACGTTATCAAAAGCCTTTTCAGCATCTAGACTTACCAAAAGAGCACTTGTTTTTTTTGTTTGTATTGAGTTCATAATTTGCAGAGTCCTCCTAATGTTGTCTTGTGTTTGACGGCCCACAATAAAACCAGTTTGATCTTCATCTATTAAATCAGTCATAAATGTCTCATATCTCTTCGCGATAATACATGTATACATCTTGTAGTCCACATGAGTTTCTAATCTCATATCTCTTCGCTATAATACATGTATACATCTTGTAGTCCACATTGAGAACAGATATGGGTCTGAAGTTGCTACAGTATTCTGTGTCTTTCCCCTCTTTGGGAATAACAGAGATCATGGCCTCCTTCCACGAGGGTGGCAACCGCCCCTCTCTAAGAGTCCAGTTAAAAGACGACGTGATAACGGGAATGAGTTCTTCTTTAAAGGATCGGTACCACTCTGACGGGAAACCATCGCTTCCAGGGGATTTATTAGCCTTAAGTCTGGATTTGGCTTTGGCTACTTCTTCTGGTGTTATAGGGGCTGTGAGATTGTTGTTTTGAATCCAATAGTTGGTCAATCAAGAGAGTTAAGAAATAGTTTCTTTGCTTTGTCATTAGATGAGGGAGGTTGAGCATATAGATTTTCATAGTAATCTTTGAATATGTTTTCTATTTCCATAGCATCATGCCTCAGTAGTCCTGAGCAAGGATCTCTGATTTTGTGTATTGTATTGATAGTCTGTTGTTTCCTAAATCGCCTTGCCAGTAGCCTAGTAGCCTTTGGGCCCGCCTCGTAGTAGTCCTGCTTTACAAATCTGAGTTTTTTCTCTACTTCTCCTCTCAGGATTGTGTCTATTTCCCCTTTAATGTTCTTTATTTCCTGAAGTCTTGTGAGAAGTTTGATATTTTATTTCAAGGTTTTTTAATTTTTCAACCAAATTAAGATAAGTGGTTATTTTGAGTTTCTTTTGTTATGCGGTGATAGATTAATTGTCCACGCATTACGGCCTTTACGGTGTCCCATAGAATGGTCGGGCAAATGTCTTCAGTATGATTTTCCTCTATTATCTGTTTGGTTATTGATTTGTTGTTTATTATGCCTACATTTAATCTCCAGGTAGTGTTTCTCTGTTTGCTATTCAAGTGTACATTCAGGTGAATTGCATTGTGATCTGAAATATCAGCCACCCCAATTTTACAGTCTTTAACCTTATGTAGATCCCAGTTATTCATTAATACATAATCAATTCTAGAGTGAGTTTTGTGTGTGCTGGAGTAGTGTCTATAATCTTTGTCCATCGGATGCAGTTCTCTCCATACATCAACCATCCCCTGTTCCTTCAAAAACGTGTTAATTAATTTAGCTATATGATTCTTATTTCTTTTTGTGCTTGTTGTGTCTATTTTATGATCCAGTATCACATTAAAATCACCTGCACATATTACAGTGCCTTCTGATTCTGAAGCTATAGTTGAGAATAGAGATTCATAGAAATGTTTGGTACTCTCTGGAGGAGCGTATACATTGATTAACGTGACCATTTCATTTTCTAACTTTCCTTGCACAATAATGTAACGTCCCTCTTTGTCTTTAATTTCCTTCAAGCATTCAAAATTAGTTGAGTTTTGTATAAATATCGCTACTCCTCTCTTGCGACTCTGTCTGTATGTACTATGGAATGTGTTCCTATAGCCACATTTCTTTAGTTTCTTGTGTTCTTCCAGAGATAGGTGTGTTTCCTGTAAAAAGATAATTTGGGCCTTTACTTTCCTCATTTTCAGAATGACCTTGTTTCTTTTAATTGTGTTGTTCAGCCCGTTTACATTCATTGACACCAGTGAGATATTATTACTCATAATATTTGTGTGGGGTAGTATACTCTCTTGTATGACATATCGTAACCATGACTACTAGTAGCTGCTCTGAGAACACTGTGCAGCTCAACAAAAACAATGAAAAAAACAACAACAAAAAACAACAGAATAGTCAAATTTGAACATCCAAAAAAAAAGGCATTCGCCTGCCACGTTGCACTCGTGGGTTGAGGGGAATGTCGCATAGAGCATGGGGGCCCCTTCCTAGTAAGGTCTGGTCTATTCATCCAGTAACTCTTACACAACAACTTCATAACAGAACATATAGATGTAGCTTCCGATCAGTAACAGTTAAGAAGACCTTATCATTTAGGGATTAAATTAGGGTGTGTCTGGTCTTAATCACCTGTAGTGAAAATCAGCACTTTTGTCCTTTTGGATGTACTCACATACATGTCCATTATTTCCTCTGAAACCCTTGTAACCTTTGTTTAGCTCGCACGGCCGTGTCCTCAGAGTTTCCAACCCGCTGCCACGGCAGTGTTTTCTTGGCGGTTTGTCGGAGGCCGGTCTCGGCATAAGGGATCGGTGCGCCCGCTGAATTTGCAGGTCACTTTCAGCCGGCAAGGAGAGCTCGGTTGTCAGGAGCCGCTCGATAAACTGCGTGGTGGAGGTGCCCTCCGCCCTCTCTGTCAGGCCAAAGATACGGATGTTGTTCCGTCGGTTTCTTCTCTCTTGGTCAGTCAGCCTGTTTTGCAGTACTCTCTGCTGTTTCAGCGCTTGGGTAAGAGCCTCTTTTACATCCATGTCCCAATCTGCTAACTCTCTGTTCGGCTAGCTCAATCCTTGTGGCTTGTGATGCTAGCTCCTTTGTTGTTTCAGTTAGCTTTTGGTTAATGCCTTTTTTAAAGTCTTCAAGTTCTTCCCTCATTTCTTTTTTAATTTCTTCTTTAAAGGACACAAACTGTGATTTCAGCTCAGTTTTAAAGTTCTGAATCTCCTTTGCAATATCTTTTAGACCTGTACGCAGTACACCCATTGCCTCAGTCTCCATGTGCTCAACATCTACGCTACCCCCTGTGTCCGTCATGTCTTCTCCGTCTGTATTTTCAGGTTGAATTGCTGAGTTTCTTACCGTGGTAAATTTGGTTTTATATTGGACGTTGGATATTCGACACATTCGAATAATGTATTTAACACTGGCTTCGATGGACGAATTTTTGTCAAGCCAACTTCAATGTGTTACTACAAGTAGGGTTGCCAACCGTCCCGTATTAGCCGGGACGCCCCGTATTTGAGCCAAAAGGGGCGTGTCCCGTACGGGACTTTGTTTGTCCCGGACTCCCGTGTAAAGGGAAAAATAAAAAATATGTTTCTGTTTGTGCGCAAATCAGTGTGTCTGGCTGCGTGCCTGTGTGTTTGTGTGCTGTATGGGAAGGGCGCTAGGACCGCTCAGTTGACAGGGCAGGCACAATGCCCGCACGTGTGTGTGTGAGACTTTCTCCGGTGGGCCGCGGGCGCGGCATCATTGTTTGTGTGGCATGTCAGCCTGTTCAGTCGTGTGGGGAAATGAGCCCTGCCGGTGGAGGAGGTGATAATGAAAGAGGAGGAGAGAGAGAGGATGTGGTTCTGGGCCCTGGCCCTTCTAAAAATAAAAGACTTGTGTCTTACAACAAACAGTGGGAAGAAAAACACAGTTGGGTAAAGCCCGTGAGTGGAGATCTGTCTCGGGCACCTTGTGTCGGAGGGAGATTTCAATAGGTCACGGTAACAGCATGCTGGCACAGAAATGCACAAGCGAGCAACACAAAATAAAGGTGCATCAAATATAACTACATTCTTCGGCAGTTCAACTGCAGAACAAGACAAAGTTGCTGCATGTGAGGTAACATCAGTGTATCACACAGTTAAGCATGGTTTGAGTTACAACAGCATGGACTGCAGTAATAAGCGGGCAAGTGCCATGTTTAGTGATTCGAACACTGCAAAGAAAATGCAATGTGGAAGAACAAAGGCTGAGATGATAACAGCCAATGTGCTTGGCCCCAAAACTGTTCGGGATATTCTAAAAGAGCTGTGTCCTCCTCCCACCGAGGTCGCAGCAGGTGAGGAGGTGGAGTAACTAAAAAAAGTAACTAAATCCGCCAGAAACCCGAAAATCTTTGGGCGCACGCGCGTGTGGGACACATGCATGTGTCCCGTTTCTCCATTCCTGGAAGTTGGTAACCCTAACTACAAGGCCTGCCTATATAACACAAAGCTTTTTTTTTCAAAAAACCCACCTTTTGATTTTATACTATTTTTTTAATGTTAAAAAATGCTATAAATCTATTATGCGGCTTGACCTTTTCACCTACCCATGTCAAAACCAAGCGGCAAACTGTGGGGTAGAGCCGTGAAGCCAATACGGAAGTGCCACACACTGCAGTTCATATATTGGCCGATAGGCGATGGCTGCAGAAAGGAGCAATTTCCATAGACCCCCATGTTAAAATGCCCAACTTTACAGCAGAAAAAAACATGTTTCTACCCCTGGCTCCATACATTTTTATGATCGATATAGTTAGATTCCACCTTCATGATTATGGATCTGTGAGGGAATTGTTTTCTAACGCGACCCTTTTATTTATATTAGGTCTTAAAGTTTGTGCACACATTAGGGCGTGGTCACGTTGATTGACAGATACGTGCCTCACTGTCAGCTAACAGCAACTTGTCCACTCTGCTAGGCTACAACCATAGAGGCTACAACGTTAGTTAGTTGTAGTTACTGTACTTGACCCTTTAGCTGTGTTCGTGGTGATCGTGCCTGTTAGGGAATATTGTTACAAATACCAGATAATTAAAATGTCGTGCTGTGCGCTTGAATGTACTAACAGAACTTCCAAGAAGTCTACTTTCAGCTTTTTTCGGTGAGTAAAATGATAATATTATACATGTTAACCCCGTTAGCAGGTGTTTGTGTGCTTGTTAACTTAGCTTGTTATGTAGCTTATTAGTCAGCTAAGGACGTAACCCTTTATACATATATACAGTTTAGTTTATGATTCAACCTTGGGTAAGACTTTTATACTATATGGCTATGACGCCCATAATGCTAAACGGGAGCAAATGTGAAAAGGGGACCAAATTATCCCAGTGGGGCCGCCGGAGTCCACGCCGCCGAAGCTAACGGGGCTGCAGGGGGCTAGCTCGCTAGCGCGTCCCGGCCATAGGTCCCGGCGGCCGTAGCTAGCCCCCTGAGGCTCCGTTAGCTTCGGCCAGTGGCGGAGTCCGGCGTTATAACTGGAGATCAAGGAATGCATCGAAACGCAGACTTGGTTCGCCTGTAGCCCGCTGTAGTATTAGCTAAATAAATTATGTTGAGCAAGGTTTATTAAGCTGAACACCGCCACAATTATTCTGCTATGTATCGGTACTTATTTTATTTTATTAACGTGTGAATGACAAGCATTAAGAATAATACCAAATAGCTAATTATCTTGCAGATTGTCTCGTTTGATTATGAATGTAACGTTTATATAGTGGAACTACACTGTTTTATCAAAAACCAAAGTGCCACGCAGTGACTTGGTACGCATGTATTTCAGCAGGAAATGTGTAGGAGGAGCGGTGACTGCAAGCTGGGTTGTTAGCATAGACTGTGTTGTTAGCATAGGTTGTTAGCTTAATACTGAGAGCATGTTAGCTTAGCTACTTAGCCTGAGCTAGGTCTGGAACGCCACACTCGTTGGCAGCAGGACCCGCCCTGTCCCGCCTCGGCTCCGCCTCGGCTCCGCCTCTTTGCCCTTATTTGGAGCAGGCTGGAAAAGGCGGGAGTTAGACTCTGACGTCACTGTCGAGCCGTTAGTAGCCGACTCCGCCTACTTAGGGCTTCACGGCAACTCTGCAGAATCCTATGGGTGACGTCACGGACCCTACGTCCATTTATATATACAGTCTATGGTCAAAACACATCTGATGAACCCAGCTAACTGCACGACACTTAACACAAAGCTTATTTTGTCAAAAAACCCACCTTTTGATTTTATACTATTTTTTTAATGTTAAAAAATGCTATAAATCTATTATGCGGCTTGACCTTTTCACCTACCCATGTCAAAACACATCTGATGAACTCAGCTAACAGAGTCTTAGTGTACGGAGGGAGTTTATCTGGCTGTTAAGCTATATACACTACATATACCGGGGACAGCACAGTGAAAATACGGCATTCTAGCGGGCAGGACAACGCAGTGTAAGCTGGCAGACAATGACAGCATCTTCACATACAGCCACTGGATGACAGTCAAAACAGTGTCTAAAGAGAGGTACACTATCAGATGGTGCCATGACAGAAAAGGCTTCTTCGCTAAACACGCGCTCCCGTGTTTCAGGCTCCAAACTACGATCAAGAGCATCATCAACTGGGTCCGCTGCAGTCAGGGCACGAGCGAGAGCAGAAGCAGCTAAAGCATGTCTTTCCTACGCTGAAGAGGAAATTAATCTAAGGCTGGGAAAAGCTAAATTGGAAGCATCTATGGAAATGCTCAACATACAGAAAGAGACAGCTGCGGCTATAGCTGAAGCAGAAGTATTTTAAGCTGCTGAGGATTTAGACATTAAGAAAGAAAGGAGTCAAAAATGTTTAAGCTCTGTATCATTGGAAGCAGCATTACGCACACAGCAATATGTTGCTGACCAAGCCAAAATAACGGAGGCTAAACCTCAACTAAGTGATCATTATGTACCAGCAAATACATAGCCAAGTCCTGGCGACAGCATTTCATATTCATAGCTCAAACCAGAAGCCAAACCTTTCATTCTCCATCAAACCAATCCTGGATCCCAATCACCTCATATTACCTCACAGCAGCCTGGCATCAACGGAGACGAGTGTGCTCGTGGTTCACGCAATGTAAAGTTTGAGAACAACCGTTGTACTCCTGGACAGTATTACAGGCCTCAAAACCACAGTGGTAATCCTTCCTCATCGCCCCATCCCATGTCTCCAAATTACAATCACGACGACTCAAACCTGAATGACTTTGTGAGATATTTTGCACGGCACGAGCTTGTTGCTACAGGTTTGCTTCAATTCAATGAAAAACCTCAGAATTACAGAGCATGGAAACGGTCTTTCCAGACCGCAACCCGGGGTTTAAACCTGACACCAAGTGAGGAGATGGATCTTCTGCACAGGTGGCTTGGTAACGAGGCAAGACAACATGTCGAACAGATAAGAGCAATACACATAAATTACCCTGAAGCAGGATTAGCAATGCCATGAGACAGACTCGAGCGAACATATGGCTCACCAGAAGTCATTGAAGACGCTCTGTTCAAACGCATTGACACCTTTCCTAAAATAACAAATCTTTATTCCAAACTGACAAAGTTAAGTGATCTATTAATGGAACTTCAATCTACCAAAGCAGAAGGAGACTTGCCTGGTCTCTCCTTCCTCGACACAGCCAGAGGCGTCAACCCAATAGTTCAGAAGCTTCCATTCGGTCTGCAGGAAAAGAGGGCATCAGTCGGTGCATCCTACAAGCCGCAACATCTTGTCCACTATCCACCCTTTGACTTCTTCGTGAACTTTGTCAGCCAGGAGGCTATCATGAGGAATGATCCAAGCTTCAACTTCGCCTCCCACACAGACACAGCTAAACAGAATGATAAGACAGGTTGGAAACCAAACAAATATCGGGAGGTCTCTGTCCACAAAACAGAGATCTTCCCCGGAGTCGTTACTGAAACTGGTGAGCCCCCAACAAGATCTGAGGACTTTGATAAAATGTGTCCGATACATGAAAAGCCACATCCACTCCGCAAATGTCGTACATTCCGAGCAAAGCCCATTGATGAGCGTAAGGTATTCCTAAAAGAGAATAATGTGTGCTTCAGATGCTGTTCTTCGTCATCACTTTCCGCGAAGACCTGTAAAATGAAAATTCAATGTTTTTAATGCAAAAGTAAAAGACACCATACAGCACTTCACCCTGGACCCGCACTCTGGATGGAGGAGGTGGTCCCTGCTCCAGAGCATGGCGGGGAGGAGGAGAAAACTTCACCTCCTCCTCATGTCACCACCAAATGCACAAACGTCTGTGGCGGAGATCTGGCAGGTAGATTCTGCTCCAAAATATGTCTTGTAAATGTATATCCATCAGGCCACAAATACAAAGCAATTCAACTGTATGCAATTTTGGACGAACAGAGCAACAGATCATTAGTTCGTTCACAGTTCTTTGAAATGTTCAGTGACCAAAGTCTGAGTCCTCCTTACACATTGAGAACATGTGCTGGAGTGAAGGAATCAGCAGGAAGAAGAGCCAGTGGCTATGAAGTTGAGTCTCTGGATGGAACTGTCTACATCCCATTACCCAGCCTCATAGAATGCAATGACATTCCTAACAACATAAATGAGATCCCAACCCCTGATGTTGCTCTCAATCATGCACACCGCAAGTCAGTGGCGCACCTCATCCCAGACATTGAGCCACAAGCCCCTATCATGCTTCTCCTGGGTCGGGACGTTTCAGAGTGCATACGGTTCGCAAACAGATGAATGGCTCACACAACCAGCCTTATGCTCAAAAGTTAGATCTGGGGTGGGTCATTGTAGGCAATGTTTGTCTAGAAAGCGTCAACAAACCATTGACGATCAACAGCTTCTACACGAAAACCACAGAACTAGAGAGTCCTATTCTCCAAGTCACTCAGGATTCAGATGGGAAAACCTCCTGTGATGCTGACCACCTTGGAAGTACTGTGCCCAATCTGGACCATTTGCCTTTTGTGCCGACAGATCATGCAACACGTTTGGTGGCTCCAGGTCATTTAAAAGACACTAACTGGCTGACTGGACCCAAGTTTCTGTCCAAGCCAAAGCCAAGTATCTCTGACAGCACAAATGATCTTGTGGATCCGAGTCCAGACCCAGATATCCGGCTTCAAGTGTCTCCTTTGAGCACTGCAACAGCTCACAAGCAGCTTGGTTCCCAGCGATCTACCAAGTCTGCTTTATGGGAGTCACTCACTCCTTCTGTTACTCGCCTCTTGCACTTCGCATGTGTGTTCAAGGCAACCCCAAAAAAGAACAGTTATCGTAGGGGCTGGCATTGCTGCGAGGCAGAATTCACTGTTGAGGAATCCAATCAGGCCGCAGATATCATCATTCAAGCATGCAAGAAGTGGCAGTCAAATCAAGTACCAAGATATGAATGGCCTCTTCGACTGACAACACAGACTTTTCCTAACAAAAACGGGAAGTTGCATCAGGTCGAGGTGAAGGTCATCGAACCAGGAGGGACTTCGCTCTTTCTTAGGCCTGTTGCAGAGATGGTGCCTCTTCTCCCCCCAAGATGGCTAGGTAATGGAAGTGTTCTAGATTTGGGTGACGTGTATCATGCCAGACGGGGAGTGTTCTGTTACAGCTAAGTTTACACTGGTTTGCATTTTCTGGGCTATTCTTTGTGTGCCTATTGTGCCTAGTCGTGGTCCCTTTAAGAATCAGGATGACATCAGATGGGTGTGTCAGGTGATCATTAGAGAGGAAATAGGCAAAACATGGCTCTGTGAGCAATGTGTTATTGTTTGTTAGAAATCCAGCTACATCTGCGTAGTCTTAATGCCTTTGATCGCATCGTATGTAAGTATTGTTTATGTTTGTGTTCTTAACAATTACAGATGATTATTTTTAGGAAATATTGTATTCTGTGGTGTTTAATGCTGGAGATCTTCCGAGTTGTCTCAATATTGTACAAGGCTAATGCAAGGAGAGTTAAATGAATACATCTACAAATGGCTGATTATATGTTTATAACTGTTTAAGATCTAGAATTACAATAAATACATTAAAAAGCTTATAGTAAATATAACAAGGCAATTCAATTAATGTCAAAGCTGTGTTGATTTATATACATTGTGCATATTTGTGTATGTAGAAATGCTCATAGAATTGATTATATTTTGTCTTGTTTATTTTTAGTTTCACACCTTCCTTATATCATTAAACCTGTGGGCAAAGGATTCACGTCTTCAGAGTCTTGGTGTACGGAGGGAGTTTATCTAGCTGTTAAGCTACATATACCGGGGACAGCACAGTAGGTGAAAAGGTCAAGCCGCATAATAGATTTATAGCATTTAACATTAAAAAATTGTATAAATCAAAGGGTGTTTTTTTTTTTACAAAATAAGCTTTGTGTTAAGTGTAGGGCAGTTAGCGGAGTTCATCAGATGTGTTTTGACATAGGTAGGTGAAAAGGTCAAGCCGCATAATAGATTTATAGCATTTTTTAACATTAAAAAAATAGTATAAAATCAAAAGGTGGGTTTTTTGACAAAAGAAGCTTTGTGTTATACAGGCAGGCCTTGTATTAACACATCGAAGTTGGTTTGACAACAATTCGTCCATCGAAGCCAGTGTTAAATAGATTTTTCGAATGTGTCGAATATCCAACGTCCAATATAAAACCAAATTTACCACGGTGAGTTACTTACACTTTTTGGTCTCCGTTGTCTTCCTCCCCTTTTCATTTCTGTTTAACTGGTGTTTATTTATTTCTAATCTTCGTATTTTGGGGTTTTCATCGAGTGTTGATCAGGAGCTGGTCGTTTATGCTGCCATCTTGGGTTCGGTCCCCACCGGAAGTCTAAACATGCACTTTTAAAAGGACACTCCCTGTTCAAAATAGTTTTTGACAGTCATAAGATGATAGAAAAACATACAATTAAGAGAGGACATTCTGAAACAAACAAAATACACAGACAAAAGGAACAGCAATATCAGCCTTGGCTTTTAGCAAAGGTATTTTATGTTACCCCTCTAGTTACATGTAATGTCTGTATGGACAATGCTTTTGAGTACAAGTCCCAAACAAACTCACTAATCACATATGATAATCTCTCCATTGGCCAAATCAGTTTTTCAAAGCATTCAACAATGTTATTCCAAATATTCTGTGACTCCATTCCACAGGAAATGAATCACATCATGGTCAAATGTGATTCAATGCAACTACTAGATGCAGGGAGATGTTGCAGGCAGAGGTGGAAAGTAACTAAGTACATTTACTCAAGTACTGTACTTGAGTACAATTTAGAGGTACTGTACTTTATTTGAATATTTCCATTTTATGCTACTTTGTACTTCTACCCCACTACAATTCAGAGGTAAATGGTGTACTTTTACTCCACTGCATTTTTTGAATACCTTTAGTTACTTTACAGATTTGGATGAATGATGTGAAATATAATCAAGTCTTACAGGTCTCCTATCATACAAAATGCACTTTCTGATGTCTTGTATACATAAATATGTTTCCCGGTGTGTCAGGGAACTCAAAAAGTGTCAGAAAACCAAACCCTCTCTCTTTTCCTCCGTACCCAAATCTCTAAAAACGGGGGAACAATGGAGCTGATTCAGATTTGCGTCCGATATGATGTAATATCTGAAATGTGGACCCACGGCCCAATCAGAAAGTTGCTATCAGAAACAATGCCGACTGTTTTGGAAGTAATATGGTCTTTGTTCACATTAGCAAGCATCGCTAACACTCTGAGCTAACCTGTACTGGAGAGAGCATGTGTAAAAAGGCAGGAAATCAAAAGGAACTTACCTTGTGGGAAACCTGCAAGAGAAAAAGCATTTGAGCTCCATACTGGTTCAGAAATAATCCTTGATGTGGTTTGGAACATGATATGGCGTTTCATCATGGCAGCCTTTAGCTGAGTATCTCGTAGAATTCTGAGCAGACACAAGCTCCCCCTCCTCTTCAAGCTAAGGACCCAGATCAGCCATTCTCTAACAGGCCTGAAATAGAGGTATGAGGGATGTCTAAAATGCATGATCTGTTTGGTATTTTGAGCAAAATACATCATCGACATGTTTTTTTGTATATTATACGTCAGCTTCAAGTACTTTGCAGGTAAATATGACTTATACAAGATACAAATCAACCAATGAATTATGATACCAGAAAGCCATTAAAGTCATCTCCATCTTTAACAGCAGCAAAATGAAAATCATGTACACATTATTGCATCAATAATTATAACTCATTGATATAATTTAATGTATGACAAAAACAGCCATCCTGGAAAGCGAGTTATTTTAGTCTTGGTATAGATCCAAATACTTTTGGACTATTACATTTAAAAAAGATAAGGCAGGACTTTGACTAACAGAGTATGTCTGCACTGTTATTACTTCTTAAAAGATCTGAATACTTGTCCACCACTGCAACATGCAGAAAGTGTCTCGTCCTTTTGAAACAAAGCTTTTGAAAAGTTAAAGACCACATGCAGTTGTTGAATAATGAAATATACTGACACAGACTGACACAGTGTGAGATTTGACAGCCATCTATGATTCTGACCTTATACATTTGAGTTGTTCAGCAGAGAGGAAGCGTGTTGCTGTTCAACACCCCGGCTGATTCTCTTCTCGTTTCTCTTTGACTCATGATGTAGATCATCAATTCTATCAACCAACAAGTGGTCACTCCCTAAGCAAGCCTTAATACAGTCTAAAAACAGAACAAGATCTGTAGAGAGATTACAGAAATGTGGAGTATTATACTGTAACCTCATCTGCACTTTATATACTTTTGCCATTTCTGGTTGGGAAAAAAACTGCATTTCATTGTACTATGTGAAATAAAAATACAGTTAAAACGAATCTATTGACGGCTTAAAAGTGTAGTCTACTCAACTAGACTCACACCCGTGTCCTGTCCAAATGTGTGTGTAGACTGTTATTCTTTATATTTTTACTGTTGTCCCTTCTTTTTAATTATACCTCTGAATGTGTGTGTATATGTGTATGTGTCTGAGTATGAGTACCGCCTACCACATGTTCGATTGTCATTCAAAATTAAAAAAAATATTTAAAAAATATATATATTTTTTATTTTTATTTTCAATGAACAAGGTACATATTATATAGTTGGTATCAGTAAAATGTATAATCTACAATAAAATCTCGTTTAAAATTGTTTTACGATGTCTAAAGTTACTGATAAGTCACATGTTTCCTGCCTGGCCGCAGCGTGTATCATTACCCTCTCTCGTCTGGGCGGTAAGAAAGGAGCCCTCAGCCAGAGCAGCAGCCAACAAGCTGACTGTTGCTATCTGTATACTATGCCGCGGAAACATAATTTTGAAATTTGAGAGAAATGGTTATTTTGTGTATATAGAAAATATCTTTGATCTTTGAGTTCATCTCATAAAAAATGGGAGCAAAAACAAAAGTGTTGCGTTTATATTTGTGTTCAGTGTATGTGTGGGCTGGACCTGTGTTTTACAGGAAAAGAGTGTGCAGAGGGTGGAGTTGTCGATTCTTGTTCAGTTTTCATCTTCCTCACCCTCTCAGACTTTGAGTTGCGTGCGCTGCTAAAGAGACGCGCTACCATGGAAACCAAACAATGGTGTAGCTGTATTAAAGTCCGAGTGGAAACAGTCGTGATTAAATCTGATTTGGGAGAGGGCAATGAAATCGGGAGTCTCCCGCGAAAATCGGGAGGGTTGGCAAGCATGACACACACACACACACACACACACACACACACACACACACACACTGTTATTTAGTCTCCTGATTTTTTTATTTTTTTTTATTTAACCTTTATTTAACCAGATAAAAGCATTGAGATAGAATCTCATTTTCAATGCTGACCTGGCCAAGAAGGCAGCAACGTTACACATAACACAAACATATAAAATACAGAGAACATAACTAAGAAAACAAAAGACAAAAAAGCAGTCACTACATTGTGCACATTAGGACAGTAAGAAAGGTACTACTTATTACTGCAAGAGCAGCTGGTAGTAAGGACTTCAGACAACTTCAATTTAAAACAGGCTATAGAGACAAGTGCCCTCAGTTTGAGGCGTGATTGAAGGTCATTCCAAGACCAAGGACCATAATAAAAAAGACTCCTTTTCCCAGCCTCAGTCCGCACAGCAGGAACCTGGAACCGTATCCAGGCACTGGATCTGAGGTTGTAAGAGTCACAAACTGGAGCAAATCTGGCACATATGTAGAGTGGAAGCTTACCTAAAATGGCTTTATACATTAATAAAAACCAATGCCTTTTGACTCCTACGCACAGTAAGTGAGGACCATCCAGTTAGGCTATACAGTTTGCAATGATGAGTCCTATAGGGTGCATTTGATATATAACGCAGTGCAGCATGGTAGAGTGGGTCAAGTTTGGCCAACACAGTGGGACAGGCAAATCTATAAATGGTATCACCGTAGTCCAGCTGGGACAGGAATAAGCCAGAGACCAACCTTTTACGGGATGAAGTTGAAAAACAACATTTAAGTCTGAAAAAGAAGCCAAGAGTGAATTTCAATTTCTTAGTTAGAACTTCAATATGATATTTGAAGTTCAGATTACTGTCCAACCAGAAGCCCAGATATTTGTAGGTATCAACAAACTCAACAGAGACACCATCAAGGGTGTCAATGGAGAGGCAAGAGGACGCTGACTTGGGAGCAAAAAGCATTGCTTTAGTTTTCTTACTGTTCAAAAGCAGTTTGGAATCAATAAGTGCATGCTGCAGCGTGATAAAATCAGATTTTAAATTGGAAACGGCCATATCCAGAGAAGGAGCATATGAGTACACAATAGTGTCATCAGCATACATATGATAGGTAGAGAATTGCATCTGATTACAAATATTGTTTATATATAATAAAAAGAGCAAAGGCCCCAAAATAGAGCCCTGTGGAACTCCCTTCTTCAAGGTGACAGGGTCAGAGACAGTGCTACCCAACCTGACGCATTGAGTACGGTCGGTTAGATAACTCTCAAACCAGCAAATGGCATTATGACTGAAACGAGACATCAACATAACATTAGACATAATGTGGTGATCTACAGTATCAAATGCTTTGGCTAGGTCAACAAACAATGCGACACATACAGATTTGTTATCCAAGGCAGCCTTAATATCGTCTAAGACTTTCAGACTGGCAGTCACAGTACTGTGCTTTGATCTGAATCCAGATTGCATAGGGTTAAGGATGTTGTGTGAATTTAAAAAAAGTTTTAGCTGAGTAGAAACTAGGGACTCAAGAATCTTTGATAACACAGAAAGATTTGAGATAGGACGATAGTTATTTAACTCCGTGGGATCACCAGCTTTCAAGAGGGGCGATACCAGAGCTTGCTTCCACACAGCTGGCAGTGTGTGAGTGGACAGGGAGAGTGATTTAAATGGGAATTAAATCATTTGAGTGTTCCCAAAGCACCAGTGTTCTGCAGTTTGTGTGGGCCTACTGTACTGTTTTGGAAGATTCATATCTAACCACACTGAAGATTATGGATTATCTTATATTTTTAAGCCTCAATTTGGCTCCCCCCCCCCCCCCGTCTAACATCACCAGTGATAATTTAAGGGGTCATTTCTCAAAAATGTCTTCCGGGGGAGAATGTGTGTGTGTGTGTGTGTGTGTGTGTGTGTGTGTGTGTGTGTGTGTGTGTGTGTGTGTGTGTGTGTGTGTGTGTGTGTGTGTGTGTGTGTGTGTGTGTGTGTGTGTGTGTGTGTGTGTGTGTGTGTGTGTGTGTGTGTAAATGTGAATATATGTATTTTTATACATTTGTATTCTTTGGGACGGTGAGAAACAGCATTTCCCTGTTTGTATCGCACACAGAGAAATGGACAATAAAGTTGACTTTGACTGATGTTGCGGAGAGCAGGGACACCGCTTCAGAGGTTTCAGTTGATCAGGTTGGTATATTAGATTGATATATTTGATAAATGTGAACACTTCTGTGCCTAACATGCTCAGGGGGTGATGTCATGTGCCCGTGTGGTGCCTTATGAGGGAATACACAAAAATACTAATACAAAAAAATAGCATAAGAACAGTTGGAGATACTGCAAGAGAAGCCACATCTGTGGGATTAGACTTTATCCAATCAGGGATCTTTACGTTTTAATCATCAAAAGGATCAAAATAAAATATTGTAGAAGTTTTGAGAAAATAGAGACTAACAATCCTATCTTGTACTACACAGGGAGCGTTACAAAATGATACTCTCAACACTCCATAGTATCACCCGACACGGTTTAACCGCAGACTCAATAGTGTCCATAAAGTCCCAAACAATATAACCAGTTATTATATTTTGTCAATATACTTTACATATTTAAGTGCTACATACTTTTGTGTTTTTCCCCCAAAAGATCATACGTGGAGAACCAGAAAGTTAAATCAGTTAAAAACAGTGACTTTATTTTAAACATTTTATTATTTATTTAGATGTATTATTACTTTGAAGAATACTATGCTCATTGAGTCATCAGTGAAAGTACATTTGTGAAATTGAGCATGTTTTAAACATGTTACAACCCTCCCCGTGTGCTGCATGTTCCCGGGTTGGTGAGCAGACCGGACTTTCTTCCTCTCCAATACATGTTGTGAACGCTCTGTTTGATGTCATTATCATTCAAAGTAGGAACAATTAGCACACATGTTGGTCTGCACCGAAACAATGAGAAAAGTGAAACGTTGACTTTGATGAAATGTATGATGTCAACAGATTTCACATAACTGTATTAGGTTAGTTGAAAGCAATACAATTAACTTGAAACTAATATATTTTATTTGAACATAAAATGATTGCTTGTTTGGGGCGATGTTGCAATCGCCCACAAGTACACATATGCAACATGCTAATTTAAATCAATGAAAAGTGTATCTACCAATCCACCAATCAGAGCATGTTCATGTTCATCGCTCCGAATATATTTTGCACATCTTGGCACAGCCCTCCAATTTAAATATAACACAGGTGGATTTTCCACCTGGGATGTGTGTGTGTGTGTGTGTGTGTGTGTGTGTGTGTGTGTGTGTGTGTGTGTGTGTGGTGTGTGTGTGTGTGTGTGTGTGTGTGTGTGTGTGTGTGTTGTGTGTGTGTGTGTGTGTGTGTGTGAGTGTGTGTGTGTGTGTGTGTGTGTGTCAGAGAGCTTTTTGAACAGGTCTGACTTTTCGTTCTACATTGCATTTTGTGTGTTAAAACTTTCAAATGAATACAAATGAATGGATCAGGGAAACCTGCTGTCATCATCTTAGAGACAGGAACACCTTAATTACTGAATTAAATAATTCATATCTACTTTATTTTGACCACAGCAAGAAAACAATATGATATGTTTATAACATTGCAAAAGGCTAGAGGACAGAGGATGAGTTCACTCATGAGTGTAGACATGATACAGTACAAGCATCATGACTTCAGAATACATTTAAATAAGATCCCAAATACAAAACCTTACATAATAAAAAGCAACAAAATATGAATATCAACACATTTATGAGCAAGTTAATTATTCATATGACGATCAGGGTTTGTTAACGATAAATGTTATATTTTACAGAATGTTCTTATCCTCAACATGAGTGTTAATTTGTTCAAACTAAATGCAATCTCAGAGTCAAATCACATAATTGGGTAGATGTGACAGTTGAAAACACTTAAATAAACAAATATAACAGTGACATGAACAGTTCAGATTTTTCAAATAATCTGATATGAAGACAAATGAGCACAAGTTTTTGTTTTTAACATTTTATTTTTAATTATGTATGCAATGTCTATCAATTGTATATAATGCTGATGCTGTACACCTGTGTACTTCTGACAACACTTTTGTTCTCGTTCATTGACTATCATTTCAAATCAGATCCTTTAAGTGGAAGGCATTTAGAAAGTGCCTTAGTTGCTTTGATCCACATCTCAAATAAACATATTACATACAAAATATGTAACAATTTCCAATGGAAATGTAACTGACGCAACAGTTTATACAACTGAGTAATCATGACCCTGATTAAGCTCTACGGGAGGCAGAGAGAACATTCTGGCGCAGTGGGTGATCATCAGATCAAGGGGTGTTGGTGAGTTCGAAACCCGCCTCTGCCGCCACTGCGTCAGGCCGTTGTGTCCTTGGGCAAGACACTTCACCCAAATTTGCTCCTGTGAGTAATGTCCACAGTAATGACTCTTACATGTCTAATATGTGTAATGTGTACTTGTATTATTAGATATCAATAGAATGGGAGGGATGAAACCCTCTTTAATGGAGAGCACATGCAGAGCACACAGCACACAGTGACATGTGGCCTCTGCATTTAACCCATCCTAGTACCAGGAGTCTAGTACTAGGAGCAGTGGGCAGCTACTGTACAGCGCCAGTTGTACAGTATTGTACAGTAATAATAATAATAATAATAATAATTATTATTATTATTATTATTATTATTCAAATGTATAACACCACATATAGGAAAAACAATGTGTTGATCAAAGTCAGTGTTTCACAATGCCAGCATGAAGATATAAATATAACAATACAAACAGAGTTACTGGTTATAATGAAATATCAACAATAATATAATTAAGTAAGCTGTGTGTAAAAATACGAGTTTTTGTATTTATTTAATCGTTTATTTGAACCGGACAGTGCACATCGATGAACACTTTAAAACAAAAACAATGCTTACAAGCGTAAATGAGCCGGATTTGAGCTTTAAGCTCATTTCCATCCGCAGTCCCCTCACATGCAACACACAAGAACATTTATATACACAGCAAAACTAAATACATGCCATGCAGAAAGAGCATGAGCAGCATAAGCATTTACCACATGGCAGTACAATGTAGCAGCTGTAATCATGGTGTCTAACAGCCTCTCAGCAATGTAACTGAATTAGCTCTGTGGTTCATTTGAAAGGAACTGGGGGCTACACTGTAAATAAGTGTATATGTCTTTGATAGGGTTTCATATTCTGTGCGTGGAGGAAAGAGAGAGATGGAGTGTTTAGCTCTCTTTCTCCATCTAGTGTTCATCTTAATGAACTACATCTCCAGTATGTCCAGCAGTGGGGACATTTCAATGCCAGCAGATAGTGCAGATAAAGCCAGGAATATGTTTTGAAAATGGCTAAATATGCACACGTTTTTAATAACACAATACATGTGGAAACAGCAGAACTATTTCAGAGTCAGAATCAGGTTTATAGCAAGTAGGTTTACACATTCGAGGATTTAACCCAAATAACTATACAGTCTAGAATTACAACATACTGAATGAAATAGAATCAAAATTACATTTGTGCTGTATTTTCATGACAAGTGTAAAGTTTGTGCAGATATTAAGAGGTAGCTTTTTGTATTGACAGGATTGAAATGAACAAGATATTGTTGGTATAGTGTGCATTAAATGGTCTGTACTATATAGCGCTTTATCCAGTAAGACCCCTCAAAGCGCTTTACATACTACTACTATGTCACTCACCCATTCATACAGAGCAGTGTACCTTACTCTAGGACCTTCACACACCGCCATGCCATCGGGAGCAACTCAGGGTTAAGTATCTTGCCCAAGGATACATCGACATGTTGACTGCATGGGCTGGGATCGAACCCACAACCTTCTGGTTGAAAGACGACCACACTCCCTCGCAGCCACAGTCGCCCTAATTAAAGTAATGTATAGTGTCTGGGGCTTAGGGTAAGGGTTATGCTATATGTCGTATGCTTTGGGATCATTCTAATAGCTAGTACCTGGAGTATAATAACAATACAATTACACATTTAACAATGCTGTGGTTTTAATATAATGTACAGAACATCACTTCCTGAAATCACAGCACATTTATAAAGCTATGTTGGACAAACTCCCGTAGTACATCTGTTCTCTGGTAAAGCAGAAAGTTGCAAGCAGCTATTGTCTGAGATCACAGGATGTAGTCTTATTAGATGTACCAAGAGATCACAGGATGTAGTCTTATTAGATGAACCAAGAGTGAGGACTGTCTTAGGTGAGACAGCTGTTATGTGCGCAGCTCCACTTGCTTGGAACAGCCTACAGTTTGTTTCTCTGAATGTTTTTAAGGCACGTCTGCACGAAATGCTTTATGACACTATGGGTGTTTGTAAGTGTTGGTGAATATATAAATATGATGTCCTCTATTGTTTGTTTTGATGTTTCATGTGGAACTAATTGATGCAGGTCTCCCTTGTAAAAGAGATCATGATCTCAAGGGACCTATCTGTCTAAATAAAGGTTTGAAATGAAATGAAATGAACAGCATAACCAATCACATTGAAAACACTTCAACGTTGACTTTAATTAAATGTATGATGTCAACAGATTTCACATAACTGTATTAGGTTAGTTGAAAGCATTAATATTAAGTTGAACCTAATGTTTTTTATCTAAACGTAATATTATTGCTTAATAACCTAATAAAGGTGATCTGTTGACACATTACATTTCATCAAATTCAAGGTTTCAGTTGTTCAGTGCATTTGATGTAGAATGAGTGATTATAAGCTTGTATTTTAATGTACACTATGAGTCAAATGACCAAATCATCATCCAGGTCCTGCAGTCTCTCGGTCCAGGTTTTGAACGACTCTCTCTCTCTGATGATAAACAGAAAGCGTGGTCTCTTCCTCTGAAGGTCTGGTATCAAAAGCCAACATACTGTATCAGTTCATGGCTGGGCCTTCCTCAATGGTTTCTCAACATGGCACTGTTTGAAAAGAAACCTTAAGCTTCAGTTAGGAACCCCTAAGCTACCGGAGAAGACGGGGCTTGTGTTTGAGCTGAGACACGCACCTGATCTGCCCAAAGACCGAGACCGGGTCGTTCATCCTGCAGCGCCCCTTTGGGATGCACAGCCTCCAGGATGTGCTGTGTGATTTCTGAAGTGATGAAGATCGGTGGAGCTATCAAATCAGGGCTAAGACGACATGAATCTAAAAGAAAAACATCCTGGAACGCTTATCAGGATGCATTCAAAACCCTTATTCAAAATAAATAAAGTCATACTGTTACAGCGCAACAACAAACTACAATGTGTACAACAAGATATGTTTATAAAAAAGACTGGAGAGGAGGATGTGGCAATACATTATGACATACCCAAACTGATTCTAAACATGCTGTGCTGTTTTGTGCTGTTGTTGATTTTCCCATTGGATTTAAATCCAATCGCCAGAAGTAAAAGCTAACGTTTGGCTAAACCAACTACATCACGGTCACATGACCATTCATTACAAAAGGCGGCTAATATTCCATGTGATGACAACAATTGTTGGCAACCGCTGATTTTATGACACAAAGAAGCTTTGGACATTCACCAGTGCTTTGTTTACTGACGTGTTTGATGTCTTCCCTTTGTGTTAACCACAGACCTTATTTCTGGCTTCTCAAAAAACACGTTAACAGCAAACCCGTGCTGTTTGTTGAAATGAGTGAGCTAACATGCTAACTGATTTCCAGGGATAAAGACTCATTCCTGCCATCAGGGCGTAGACATGCTCTACCTGATCAAAGGACTAATCGCTTTTCTAAATCATTTATCCCTTCTGCACTGACACTTTTCAATTCTTCAAAGGCTTTTAACTTGATTATTTATCTATTTATTTATTTATTATTATGATGCTTTGGACTGTTTATAGTGTAAATTGGAATGATCCACATGTGCTCCCGGGTGTATCTGTGTGTTTCTTCCTGTATGTTCCTGCCTGCGTACATGACACAAGCTGCAGCTCATAACCAACTGCCCCTTGCGGGATTAATAAAGTTGTTGATTGAATTCTCTACTTGGTGGATTCAATCTTTCTGTGACCTTTGGTGATCTTCTGACTTCTTCTTCTGAAGACAATATTTAAATGTGTCCACACTGCTCTGGCTGCCATCTTGTCTCCGCTGCAGGAGGACACAGCGAGGGACACCAGGCTGCACTTTGGATCATCCTCAAGGTCAAATGAGACTTATTTGGGGGGGCTGAGGTGTTCCTGATTTTATGGAGCTCAGATTAAACCCTGATCGCTGTGGCTCTTCGATGTGCTGCTGCTCTTCTTCTCGCTCGTTCTTCACAGAAAGACGCTTTTATGGAGCTCCAGCCGGCTGACGGGCAGCGAGCGTGTGTTCAGGAGACTTTAATTGTCTGTCGTGGTAATAAAAGAGCCGGTGAAATACACAACCGTAAAAGATGTGCAGGCCCCAGCCTGGTGCATTCTGGGATATGGAAAAAAGGAAAATACCATGTAGGGGATGGTGGTGATCAGATTAAGAGCCTCTCACCTTAACATTGAAATGACTGGATGCAGTTTGAAAATGGCTTTAAATGAAAGCTATCAATCCGGTTGTTCAATAAAAGGTGACCATGTACAGCTGATGATGTCATCATCATAACTTATTTTATTTGTATTTATTGATTGATTTAATTATTTATTGATTTTTATCTTTACATTTTTTTATATTTTCTATGTGGATTCTTCTTGAGGTCAAACAAATAATAAACAGTTGCTGAAATAAAACTGAAATAAAAAAGTTTGAAAAATATACAAATATATTTATAAATAAATAAATAAAAGATTTATAATTTTAGAAATAGCTTGGTTGTAATCTATTGAAATATGCCATTATAAGATTTAAAATGTGATAACAAATTCAAATCAGTCAAATCAGTGCATATTTGAAACATGCTGGATTCATATATTTCATATCTGTTCACATCTTCTTTGTTTATCATGTTGTTTTTCTGTACACAATCTGCTGCATGTGTGTCCAGGCTTTTGGGTTTTATAAATAAAGCTCATAATCAATGAAGGATTGATGGAAGAAGTCATGCAAACACTATATCCACCATTGACTCATTGAAATTTACTCATTACAGTACCATTGTATAATGAGCAGTATTACACTGATAATGAACTTCTGTTGAAATAGTCCTGTTTTCTTTCTTTGTAACACAGCGCCACCTGCTGGTCATAATGAGGCTACAGTAGCACTTCAGTTCCAAGTAAGGCGGGTTTATTTATATAGCACATTACAAAGGAAGGCAATTCAAACAAATTGTAAATAAAAAGCTTTACTGACCAACTACATGCTTAAAATCTACAAAAGTGCATTTGTAATCCAAGGTTAAACGATAGACCCTCAAATGGCAAATTGATCACTGAATACAATACAAAAGAAAACACGTTGTAATCTACAACATTAGAGCTTGATTGCTTCAGTCCAACATCTGAGAGCACTACTCATTTTGTTGGCATGGTCTGTTTGCGCTTTAATCTGCACCATAGCAACAGAAGGTGAGGTTATTGGAAGTGTATCGGGCAAACCCTTAGATGCCCTTAGAGTGACTGGACCCTACTCTTCCATAAGTGGGTCAAAAAGGACCCGTATTAGAATAATATGTTTTTATGGCATTTTTATCATTTTGGTTAAGAAAAATCACACGTATTATATTTTGGTTCACACTAGAAATATTTTATATTTAATTTGTCACTATTTATTATTTTAGACATTTTTTTACATTTTGAAAAATGCGGGTAATTTTTGACCCACTTAAAGGTGACCTATCATGCTATATTTAAATGATATAGTGTATGACCATACCTATATAAGGTATATTTATACATTTTATTTTTCAAAATACCAAACAGATCATTTTTTAGCCATGCCTCGTTTCGCTCATTTTCGCTCTATTGCAAACCTGTCTTTGAAAATTCTGAGCAGCAGCTGACCACGCCCCCAGCAGAAGAGCCGGCGAGAGTCACGTTACCATGCTTGCTGTGATTACGAGTGTGGAATAAACATGTCCTCTCAGAGCAATGCATGTGTTCAAGCATATTATAGATTTGATCCAGAAACTGAAGCAGCGGAGGTTTTGGTGGAGGTGCAAACATCTCGGTTGCAGCAGGACGTTTCTGAATGGTTAGTTGACAAGCTGTTGTCCCGATTTATTTTTACTCTGTTTGTTACGATGCTTGCTACTTATTGCGTTGATATTTTTGCTAATTAGCAAGAATGCAATGTGTACAGTTTAGTAACGCAAAAACAGCGATATATATTTATAAAGGGAGACGTTCATATTTTCAGCATATATACAATGGACTCATTGCGTTTAATAATAATTTACAGTCCTTTTCTTCCAACATCGTGCAACAACCGTTGGAAAGTTCAATAACTTAGGGTGATAAAAAGTATAACTCCAACAACACCTCAGTTGTCAGAATTATGTGTTTCATGTGTTTTTAAAAGCTCAGTTATTTACTTCTTTCTACAGGTGTACATGTGCAAATTGCGCCACGATGCCTTCTGCACCGGAGAATGTGTGCTGCATGGAGATACCACAGGTAACATTTTTGATAGCTTCACTAAGTTGTCTGTTTAGAGAATACATTTTTCACATGTCATTCAATATATGTTTATCACACTAGGTGTAAAGACAGATGCAGGAACATGAGGACTCTGTAACCTGTATGGTGGAACATCCTGGATTGGAGCCTGTGTGTCTGAATGTGTTCTCACTGCAGAACGCATTGAATATTTACAGAGCTGAACACAGTTGGACTACAGTTGAGGCAAATAGAGCACTGAGTGGTTTGTTTGTTTTGACTGAAATTGTAAAACGAATGCTAATATTGTTCATGGAAATAAATACTGGTGTATATGGCTTTATGCAATCTTTCATTCTGTCATTTTACTATTATATACTACACAGCAATGGCATAACGCACCCATGTGTACGACAAAAAAAGTCCACACACAACCTTATGCTTTTGAAATCAGAATATTCTTTACCCATCCAAACATGAATAATCACGACACATTCGATATCAACTCGGAACTTTATTGTCAAAATGAACGGTTCTTTGAACCCATAAAAAAAAACTAAATGTACTTCTATTTTGTATAAATGACACTAAATATTTTTTTTATGATTTCAGGCGTCACAGGTATCTAGCCTACAGGAGCTTTGTGAGCTGGTGCTGGGGCTTCCTTGGACGCAGGATCAGAGTGGTGATTCCGGCCTGCGTTGTCCTCAGGATTCGCAAGGAGTTTCCTGATCCGCGAAATGTCTATGTTGGGTTCAGACAGCAGCCAAATTGAACCGTGTAGCATACCCGGCGATGAACTCTTCCCTGTCAGGTCGCTCATATTGGGAACACAGGTCCTCTGGGATGGGTATCTTCAGAAGCTCCTGTGTGAATGGTGCCGGGTCCACAAAGACTTGGTCGAAGATGAGGTCCATCAAGTTGGCCACGTAGCCTGTGCAATGTTAACAAAAGCACACAAAAAAAAATGTGGTTTAGATTAGAATATGCATGTAAAAAACTGAAGTTCTTTCTAATTTTTTTATTTTATATATTTGTAAATAGTTGTATAATAAATATTTTAAACACTTACGGAATGTGGGGTCAGTCTTTACTGGTTTTGCTCTGCATTCTCCCTTCCTGGCCTTTGGGAACTACAGTTTATATACAGAGGGTTTCCAGTGGATGTAGTGGCCTGTGCACGCTCAGCATTTTCATTGTAGTGCAGGGCTGCCAGGTACAGTCTTTAATTTCCGCCATGAGAAAAAAAAATGTAAATAATAGCAAAAGATGTACAAATTGTCACTAATTAGTAAGTAACTATTGTTTATTTTACCTGCACAACATTCCAAGAAATGGAAACACAACATTCTTTGGAGCAAAGCGCAGGATGACGGCATGGAATGACTCCAAAGATGAAGTCTGGTGGTGGGGGCTGAGTCTGGCCACAGCTTTCAAAATCCTCTTGGTTGAGAGAATTGTCTCCAGCTTGTGAAAGGCCGGCGTTCCTAAGAATTTGAAAATCAAAGTCATATTTGAATTGTCATCCTTTATAGATTGTGTCTGACAACATCCTGTATTCAATAGTTGTCCCTTACAAATATTTATAGAGGAGTAATGTAATATGGTTTATGAACAACATACCTGCAGCCATCCATTGGTATTGCGCAATGCGCAGTGGATGAAGGCACTTAGGGAACAGGGGGTCATCATGAGAGTGGATATCCTGCACGTGGTTCAGGATGGAAGTCCATTTGGCCACTCTCTCAGGCCCGTTGGTGGAGGTTGCTGCAGTCCAGTATATGTGGTTTCTTATACTCTTCACCCACCCTCGAAGTTTTTCGCAGTCCTTCTTTTTTGCAGCCTTCTCCAGTTGCTTAGAAATCCCTAATAAATACATTTAACATGTAGTTAATATACATACAAGTTTACTCAAAATATTAGTATACTGATGTGATTGGAGGAAGCCGGGTTTGTGTCTAAATAAAATAATGATTGTATTTACAATTGATTTATTTACATAGAAATTAATATAAAGAAAAATACCTTTTTCTATGTGCCAAACATCAAAGAATTGGGTGATGCTGCTTTCCCTTAGGAATTTCTGAATTTGCAGATGTCTGTCCGTGACAATACAGTCCAGAGTCACACCACGTTCCTTTAACAACTCCAGACTTCTTTTCAGGCCCTCTAACTCCATGTGGTAGCTTCCACCAACCTCATTGCTCTGTTAAGACACATACAAATAACTATTGATACACACATTTTAAATATAACGTGCAAACAGTGTTAAAGAAAAAAAACATTGATATTTCATTTCACCCCACTTACCTGAACCAACTGGAGGTCAACGACATTGTTGTTCTTCAGGTCCATCATAGTGTAGCTTCCGAACTTTGCAGAGTGGCCTGTGAAAATATGTTTTACAGTAATTACTTTTCTCTGCGGATGGTGAATTAGTATTTTTGCTTGTAGTGTTTAGCATATGTTTTTCAGGAACCATGAATTTAACAATTCACACATAGTGAAACCCCTTTCTGAAATGTAAAATTTGAATTATATAAAAAATACATACCTGGAGAGTCAGCCCTCATATCACCACCAACTATCACTTTCTCCTCTGCATGGAGCTTCTGTAGCATGCCTTCCTGTGATTTTTGCCAGTAAGAAACAATCGCTGGCTCAATGAACATCCTGGCATGCCTTCGGAAGGTGTTGTATTTGCACAGCTGCATATTCATTGCTTTGAAGACCTAATGGTTGAAAGAAAACAGCAAGAATACATTTTAATCTCAAAGATCAGCTGTAGATTTGTTGACGAGTCGTTGAGGAGAACCTGGAAAGTGCAAATGAGCTGCCCTTGTTTTTAAACAGCTGAACATGTCATTAGGGGTGCTTACTCTACAGTGCCCCTTTCACATCTCTTCTCTTTCTCCACCCTCCCAAAAGAGCTTTACATATTAGCATGGGTCGTTACATAACAGTGCCCTATTCCCACTCTTGTTACCTTGTCCTATCTTATTCAACAACAACATTTGCATTTTCAAACATTGGCAAAACAATCTTCTGCAGTTAATTTACCTTTGAAAGTTTGTAGAAAGATGCTCCGTTGACATATGTTGCAACTGATAGCTGCAGGTTTCCAACTGGAGTACTCCCAAGAACAGGCTGGCTATTCCAGTTTCTTGTAAACTGACAATGGGGGCACAGCTGCTGCACTGATATGAATGTACCGATCCTTCTGGTTTGTACATCACACACACGCTTGCACACAGGACATGATTCAAAAAGCTCCATGAGGCAGGTCTCATACACGATGTATGTGTTGATCGTCTGGGGGGGGTTTTGTTCTTGACCACTAAAACAAAAAAATAGAAGTTACGATCCATCACACAGATTGTTGCTTTAGAGATCTTTTGTGTTTCCCTATTATCAATGTTTGAATTATATACAGCAAAAAATACAATACATAGACAAACTCACACATAGTGATATTTCAGTAACTTACGACATGGCTGTTGTTTCTGTAGCATTTGTTATGTATTCTGCTGGATCATAAGTTGCATCCTGGCCTTCGGAAATCACCAAAGAAGAGCTTCCCTCAAATGGATCTTCGTATTCCTCTTCAAGGTCTACACGGGCCCTCTTTGGTGGTCTCTTTATGGGGGTGGATGTTGAAAAGGGCACTGGCACTTCCAACGGAAGTGTTTCCACACCAACGCTTCTGCAGGGAATTTTAGCCTGGACAGCTGTAACATAATTGTATTTGACATTAAAAACAAAAGAAAAGATAAAACAAAAATATTTTTACAACAATTAGTAGCACACAAATTAAAGGCTACGACATCAGAATGTCAAGATGTATCAAAAGAACATTTGAAAAACGTGATTCTAACCTGTACTTCGATGTGAACCAAGAGTCCTCGAGGATAGCTGTGTACGAACAGTCCGGTACTTGGGTGGGTCAGTCTGACATGCAGAATCTATCATCACAGGTAATCTGCTGGTAGCATGTGAGGTGCTGGCCTGTAAAGAAGAAAACATAGTTAGAACAAAATCATCTCAACTTAGTATTCAGGATGAGAAAATACTATTTGGATAAATATAGTCTGAAATCCCAAAAGATGGGGCTTAAAACTATCTATTTAGCAAAGTTCTTTGCTTAGCCTTTTCCAATCTGAGTTAGTTTTGAACCTTAACGTGCATGCTGTGTTTCTGACTCAATACAGATGATGTGTTGGAGGGGCTGAGCTCAGTAGACTGACTGTAATGAGTGCTAGCTGCTAATTAGCCTGTTGCTAGAGGTTAGGCCTCATCAACAACAACATACCAGGGCTTTCACTCCGTTTTACTCGTGGTGTGTGTGTCCCCTCGCATACACACAGTGTTGTAACACACCTCCATTTATATTCATGTGCGCAAACAAGTAAACACACAAAAGCTTTTACATATAACGCTACAAAAAACGGCATGTCTCATTAGCTTAGCGTAGCTTAGCTTACAGGTCGATGATATCTGATCGTTCTTACAGACTACAATCACAAAAGCTTTTACATAACGCTGGAACAAACGGCACTTACCTCCAGAAGATTACGTTTGTTATTATAACTTACTCAATATGATTTTAGAGGATACAAAATACTAATAAATAGGAGAATAAATACTTGTGTTATCAGCTAGGGCGTGGCTTTACAGCCTTCACACAGATCGCCATTACGGCAGTCTGAACATGTTCGCAAATGCCTGATAATTAAAATAAAAGACAAAGCAAAGACTGCGGAGCGTACAAAATAAAATGTTACAAGAACATATAAACACCTAACCGATTACTAGTTGGGGTTGAGGCGACATTGATACGGCGAAGCTACATGCTACATGCTACATACTACAAGCTAGATATAGCTTTATCAGGAAAAACACCGCTAAATAAAAACTTACAGCTTCAGAATTGGATGTGTCCTCACTGGCCTGGTCCCGGATGGCTGGTATTGATCCCGGGTGTAGCATTAGTTTGGAGGCATATCCGTGTTGGACTTGAGAGAAGTTCATAAACATGTCCGTCGTAAAATGTTTGGAACACACAAACAGAAATCTGCCGGGGTCTTCTGGCACATGTCCCTTGAAAATGAAGTCTAACCACAGATTATTTTCTTCTTCCACTGATGGCATTGCATGCAGTCCCCTGTCCCGAGTCTTGCAGCCAACAACAGCACAACGTTTAACTGGCTTAGACATCCTAGCAAGAGCAGGCAGAAACACAGATGTGACTGGGGTTGATTTAGCCTGCCGATAGCCTATATGCGAATGAGAGGTTTGGCAATGCACGTGGCCGTGGCTCATTCCCTTGATAGGTGGAGAGTTGACCAATAAGCGGAGTACGTCTTTGTGACGTAGAAAAGTGTCGGAATGTGGATCCATTTTTTTCAGATCCGTTGCAGCCCCTTTTTTAGAG
The DNA here is from genome assembly GCA_902827135.1 of Harpagifer antarcticus. Lineage (NCBI taxonomy): Eukaryota > Metazoa > Chordata > Actinopteri > Perciformes > Harpagiferidae > Harpagifer > Harpagifer antarcticus. The sequence continues at coordinate 881,213 of CADEHL010001345.1, forward strand.
ATTTGGCAAAGGAGGAAAATAGAGAGGGTTGTGTTTTCTGACACTTGGCGAGTTCACTGGAACACCGGGGACACATAATCATGTATAAAAGACGTACAAAGGTGCATTTTGCATGATAGGTGCCCTTTAAATAGTAATACAGTAATAATACAAAAACTACAATTTCTTAAAATGTACATTTAAAATTTGAATGGCATGATATCCAAAACATGTTTTTTGAAGAATAGCTGGAATAAGAAATGATAAAACATTTTAATTAAAAAAGATACTTCAAGAAAACCACCTCACCGGGTCAAAAAATACTTATGTATCTAAGGGTTAAGGACCCCAAATAAAAAAACAACACACTAACGTAATATTTTGAGGAATAAAAGGTTCCAACAGTATTCTCCTGACATTTGATACTGTGGGAACTAAATAAGGATTTTAATCATTATTGTTCTTCTTTGTGAACCAAAAGGATTTTTGAATCAAAATAATACACTTGTGCAAATGTCACTGCAGGATTATTGTTCCAGTTGTTATCATGGTTTGAGTGTCATCAATTTGTTTAAGATGCGAGCTAATTCAGATAACATTTGAAAGATATAAACCCTGTTTTAGCTATTAAAACATTTCCTCAAATATATTAGATTAGCTTTAATTTATTGATCCTAAATTAGGAAAAGAAATGGTAGCAGCATGTTACCAGGCATTGCACACGAGTACAATATAAGTCAAATAAAAACATACACAGTAAATGCATTCATAGCAACAGTAGAAAGATAAGTAGCAAACGTATTTTTAGAAAACACCATATTAAATATTACACAAATAAGAATACTCTGTAATGAAGTAACTCACCACACAAATATATATAAAAACACATTATACCTGATACATTGATCATCCAAGTGTGCAGTATTCTTTAACTGTCATTTAACATTTCAACCTGCATCAAGTGGAAGTGCAACATCAAATCCCTTCTCAGATCTTATGACTGATCTAAATATGTCTCCCTCACGTTCCTGAGAAGACATCTGCTGTTGTGACAGCCAGATGTTCAGAAGCTGACATGTGGCTGTGGTCGAAAGAAGCTTCCTACAGCTTCCCAACATGTGACGAACAACATATAAAACCGGATGCACTCTGACATCTACTCTCTGCCCTGTTTGGTTTAATGTTACAGAATGTATTTGAGTTCATTTGGATATATTCCAATGAACCACTGGTTGAAAGCAACTAACTTAGTTACAATTCCTGTGATGCTTTTGTTCATTGTATTTCCATTTCATGTTGGGTCTTGTTTTTAACTTACCGCAAAGTATTTGACAAAGTGATGGATTTGTATGATTCATTTAATTGGTAAAACTAATATGTGATGCTTGCATTATATTTATACACCTATTACCATGAGACACCAATTAACTTAAGATAAGTCACAATAATGAAGTTAGGTGACCCTCGGGTTGCCATGACAAGTCCCTACAGACTGAGATCCAACAGTGAAACTACATTTAATCCAATTGGACCTCAACCTTCAGATCTGCAAGGTCACAGAGGGATGCGTGTCTGCGCCTGTAAGAAATGCAAATCCAGCTCCATAAATATGTTTTAATTCTTCTAATGCGCACACTGGACCAATCTAATGAAAAACGCCTCAATTCCCCCGAGACTGCTTTTATGGAAAACAAGTCCTGAGGGCCTGGGAGGGAGAGGGAGATTACAATCTGTGTTGACATGGATTATTTTTCTTCTTCACCATTCCTCCCAGTGACACACACACACACACACACACACACACACACACACACACACACACACACCACACACACCACACACACACACACACACACACACACACACACACACACACACACACACACAGCTTTGGGACTCTCTGTGTGCTGTAAAACTTTATAGCGATATGGGGCCCAGTTGTCATGGTACCCGGTTATACAAGCTTGACCGGGGGTGTGGACAGGAGCAGGGGGTCCATCATTTGGAAAAGTGTGTGTGTGTGTGTGTGTGTGTGTGTGTGTGTGTGTGTGTGTGTGTGTGTGTGTGTGTGTGTGTGTGTGTGTGTGTGTGTGTGTGTGTGTGTGTGTGTGTGTCAGCGGTGGCTCTTCTTCTGTTTATAATTATGGGGAAAGTGGGAAAGAGAGAGGAGTGTGTGAGACAGATCATTGGAATGTCATATTTGAAAGCTCCTCTCCACAGCTTGGTATCATCACACACACAGAGCATCAGAGCAGCGGTCATCAGACCAGGCCCCTGACTCAAACTGAACAGAGATGGGGGAACAGACTCAGCGTGATAGACAGAAGACCCCCCCACCTGGTGTCTGATCACCACAAAGCGCCCTGCTTCACGGTGAGCCACTGTGGAGAGGAGTCACCGGGGCTCTACCGTTGCCATGACTCTCTGGTAACCATTGATCTCCTGGTACCATGACTTTCCTATAAATATCCTGTAACAATAGTCTTCCGTCACCCATATTGTCTACAACTATCCCGTTACTATTACTGTCCCGTTACTATTACTGACCCGTTACTATTACTGACCCGTTACTATTACTATACTGTTACCGTTACTACAACTGTCCCATTACTATTACTGTCCTGTTACTATTACTCTACTGTTACCGTTACTCTACCGTTACTACAACTGTCCCGTTACTATTACTGACTCGTTACTATTACTGACCCGTTACTATTACTATACTGTTACAGTTACTCTATCGTTACTATAACTATCCCGTTACTATAACTATCCCGTTACTATTACTGACCCGTTACTATTACTGACCCGTTACTATTACTATACTGTTACCGTTACTACAACTGTCCCATTACTATTACTGTCCTGTTACTATTACTCTACTGTTACCGTTACTCTACCGTTACTACAACTGTCCCGTTACTATTACTGTCCCGTTACTATTACTGTCCCGTTACTATTACTGACCCGTTACTATTACTATACTGTTACCGTTACTACAACTGTCCCGTTACTATTACTGTCCTGTTACTATTACTATACTGTTACCGTTACTACAACTGTCCCGTTACTATTACTGTCCTGTTACTATTACTCTACTGTTACCGTTACTCTACCGTTACTACAACTGTCCCGTTACTATTACTGACCCGTTACTATTACTGACCCGTTACTATTACTATACTGTTACAGTTACTCTATCGTTACTATAACTATCCCGTTACTATAACTATCCCGTTACTATTACTGACCCGTTACTATTACTATACTGTTACCGTTACTACAACTGTCCCATTACTATTACTGTCCTGTTACTATTACTCTACTGTTACCGTTACTCTACCGTTACTACAACTGTCCCGTTACTATTACTGACTCGTTACTATTACTGACCCGTTACTATTACTATACTGTTACAGTTACTCTATCGTTACTATAACTATCCCGTTACTATAACTATCCCGTTACTATTACTGACCCGTTACTATTACTATACTGTTACCGTTACTACAACTGTCCCATTACTATTACTGTCCTGTTACTATTACTCTACTGTTACCGTTACTCTACCGTTACTACAACTGTCCCGTTACTATTACTGTCCCGTTACTATTACTGTCCCGTTACTATTACTGACCCGTTACTATTACTATACTGTTACCGTTACTACAACTGTCCCGTTACTATTACTGTCCTGTTACTATTACTATACTGTTACCGTTACTACAACTGTCCCGTTACTATTACTGTCCTGTTACTATTACTCTACTGTTACCGTTACTCTACCGTTACTACAACTGTCCCGTTACTATTACTGACCCGTTACTATTACTGACCCGTTACTATTACTATACTGTTACAGTTACTCTATCGTTACTATAACTATCCCGTTACTATAACTATCCCGTTACTATTACTGACCCGTTACTATTACTATACTGTTACCGTTACTACAACTGTCCCATTACTATTACTGTCCTGTTACTATTACTCTACTGTTACCGTTACTCTACCGTTACTACAACTGTCCCGTTACTATTACTGACTCGTTACTATTACTGACCCGTTACTATTACTATACTGTTACAGTTACTCTATCGTTACTATAACTATCCCTTACTATAACTATCCCGTTACTATTACTGACCCGTTACTATTACTATACTGTTACCGTTACTACAACTGTCCCATTACTATTACTGTCCTGTTACTATTACTCTACTGTTACCGTTACTCTACCGTTACTACAACTGTCCCGTTACTATTACTGTCCCGTTACTATTACTGTCCCGTTACTATTACTGACCCGTTACTATTACTATACTGTTACCGTTACTACAACTGTCCCGTTACTATTACTGTCCTGTTACTATTACTATACTGTTACCGTTACTACAACTGTCCCGTTACTATTACTGTCCTGTTACTATTACTCTACTGTTACCGTTACTCTACCGTTACTACAACTGTCCCGTTACTATTACTGACCCGTTACTATTACTGACCCGTTACTATTACTATACTGTTACAGTTACTCTATCGTTACTATAACTATCCCGTTACTATAACTATCCCGTTACTATTACTGACCCGTTACTATTACTATACTGTTACCGTTACTACAACTGTCCCATTACTATTACTGTCCTGTTACTATTACTCTACTGTTACCGTTACTCTACCGTTACTACAACTGTCCCGTTACTATTACTGACTCGTTACTATTACTGACCCGTTACTATTACTATACTGTTACAGTTACTCTATCGTTACTATAACTATCCCGTTACTATAACTATCCCGTTACTATTACTGACCCGTTACTATTACTATACTGTTACCGTTACTACAACTGTCCCATTACTATTACTGTCCTGTTACTATTACTCTACTGTTACCGTTACTCTACCGTTACTACAACTGTCCCGTTACTATTACTGTCCCGTTACTATTACTGTCCCGTTACTATTACTGACCCGTTACTATTACTATACTGTTACCGTTACTACAACTGTCCCGTTACTATTACTGTCCTGTTACTATTACTATACTGTTACCGTTACTACAACTGTCCCGTTACTATTACTGTCCTGTTACTATTACTCTACTGTTACCGTTACTCTACCGTTACTACAACTGTCCCGTTACTATTACTGACCCGTTACTATTACTGACCCGTTACTATTACTATACTGTTACAGTTACTCTATCGTTACTATAACTATCCCGTTACTATAACTATCCCGTTACTATTACTGACCCGTTACTATTACTATACTGTTACAGTTACTCTATCGTTACTATAACTATCCCGTTACTATTACTGTCCCGTTACTATTATTATACTGTTACCGTTACTCTACCGTTACTATAACTATCCCATTACTATTACTGTCCCGTTACTATTACTGTCCCGTTACTATTACTATACTGTTACCGTTACTCTACCGTTACTATAACTATCCCATTACTATTACTGTCCCGTTACTATTACTGTCCCGTTACTATTACTATACTGTTACCGTTACTCTACCGTCACTATTACTATCCTGCCTTTTATTTATTCCCTCTTGATCTGTGCATATGTATATATGTGTCAATGTTTGATAATGTATGTGTATATATATAATTGTATATATAAGTGGGTGTACTGGTGTATGTATATAAAGTATACAAAAAACGTTTTTATTCCCCTGGATTGTGAAAAACAGCATTTCGATCTCCCTTTCCGTATCACACAAACAGAAGATCACTTTGACTATCCTGATACTATAACTACTCTGTACCAATACTCTCCCATTACTGTTACTCCCCTTTTACCATATCCAATTTCCAATTACTATCATGTTACCATTCCTCTGCTGTTAGCATTATTATCATGATACCATTATTCTTCCATTACAATTACCATAACATTACCATGACTTCCCAGTGACTATAACTATCCTGTACCATTACTCTGCAGTTACCGCTGCTCTCCCCTTAACATTACCATCATGTTACCATTATTCTGCCATTATTGTCACTCTCCAGTTACTATTACTCTCCCATAACAATAACTATCCCATTACAATTATATCCCGTTATATTTTGTATTAGCTCAAAATCTGTAAATGTAATGTTGTTGAGTAAAAAGCACAATATTGGCTTCCAAAATGTACATGCAGTACTTGAAGAAAATGTAATTCTTTACATTCCACCACTGCCCAACATCCATCTGTGTTTGATAAGGGTGTTAGAACTTCATTTTGATATTATACAAAAACCTGAGGAATATATGTAATGTCATGTAACATTTGACCCTGGGCTGCTGCAAATATAATAAGCATGCTTATTAACTCTGTTGATGACTTATTGTTGGGAACACGGCGTGCAAAAGTATACAGGTAGTGCTGCAGCTATATTTTCCTGTCCTCTGTCAGAAGGTGTCGGCGACGGACGTGCAAGGAAGGATGGGTTTCCACAGGCTGTTCCAGTTTAACTACTTTATTGATTTCCAGGGTAGTACATTTTACATGCAATGGTAGTTGGATGGGTGTGTGAATGGGTGTGAACAAACATGTAATACAGAGGGACAATGACTAGTGACCGGGCAGACAAAGAACTGGCACAATTAGCTGGCCTATGCTGCCCTCTATTGGCCAAAGGCCGAAACAGAATGGCGATTGAAGTGACACGTTATTACATAAAGTGATTAACTATTACAAACAATCACACATGAACAACATACAGAAATGCACACACTGAAGTCTCTATAATGACTACAATATAAAGAACACTGCATACATTTGGCCCCTGCATCAACTTGGCGTTACATTGTTCATTATGCAATGTGAGCGTGCCTGGTGCGGCCGCACCTCGTGCTGTCCCATAGTCAGCATGGCAAAGTTAGCGGCTATTGCTAACTGCCGTCTATTGCAGAGTAAGCTCTGTATTATGAACATTAAACCACCAATAACAAAACTAGGCAAGAATATATGCACTTACATTTTCATGGTCGTGGTTGAAACCATTCGGGCTTATCCTAGGGTGTAAGGAATAGTCCAAGTAATGGGGGAGTTTTATACAGCCGCCCCCTAATGTGTGCAGCACATTTGGATCCAGTAAAAATCCCTGTGACTACGAGGTATTATTTAGTTGGCCGAGGAGCTCTCCTGGGCCATATGTTGCCTGAGGGAGAGAGGCATCTCGCCGCCCCATGAGCAGCAGATTTGGAGTAATGGGATCCTCGTCTGCGATGTCAGATGATACGTAGCCGAGTGGCTTTGAATGAAGGATTCCCTCCATCTCGATGAGGACGGTGAGGAGCACTTCCTCTGACACGATCTGACCCTTTAAGATCACCTGGAGTGCAGCTTTGATGGATCTAATCTCACGCTCCCAGGTGCCACCGAAGTGTGGAGATAGTGGGGGATTGAAGCAGAAAGTGATACTTTGTTCACTCAGTTGTTCTTGCAGAGACGGTTCCAGAGCAGCAAAAGCCTCTTGCAGCTCCCGGTTTCATTTGAAGATAATGCCCCAGCGTTTTTCCTGTCGTCTGCCTATTTTGATGCTAAAAGGCCCGAAACAGTCGACACCCGTAGACCAGAATGGCGGCTGGTGCAGACGCAGCCTGGCGGCTGGAAGGTCAGCCATTTTAGGGACGACAGAGTTTCCACGCCATTTTCTGCATTCCAGGCACTGACGTTGATGTTTACGAACTGCCTTTCAGTATCCAGTACATCCGTCGCAGCTCTGCAAAGACGCGCTCTGGGCCCGGATGCAGTAGGCGGTGGTAATAATCCTTTATGATGAGCTGGGTGGTAGGATGATCAGGTGACAGCAAGATGGGGAGGAGAGTGTCAGCTGCTTGATTTTCTGCCCTGCGAAGACATCCGCCTACTCTGATGAGACTCAGACTGGCGTCATATTCTGGTGACAGGTTACTCAGCTTGCCGCTTGTCCTCACTTCCTTCCCGGTTTGTAGATAATTTACCTCTTCCGGAAAGCTGTCAAGCTGTGCTTGTCTCAGGAGTTGAACTTCGGTGTCTAAGCGCTGTGAGGCTGACATGGATGGGCCATTGGCTCCATGTTCAGACTGGTATGTGGTCTGCACCAATTCTGCCCACGTCTGGGGTTGTGCAGTGATAGGCACAGGGGAAATGTTGACGGCAACGTGAGCGCAGAATGCAGACTTCTTTAACTCACTTTCATCACTTGTTCTCTGTGAAGGCTGAATAGGCCAACATTCCGGTGCCTGTTTGAGGAAGTCAGGGCCTTGGTTCCACTGACTCGGTGCAGAGAGATCCAGGAGTGTCTTTCCCCGGGTCAGATCATCTGCAGGATTATGTTTTGTGGGCACATATGGGCTCCTTAGATCGAGTGACTTCTCTTTCAGGCCAAAATGGCGGTACATCTAGCTGCCATAGTCTTTCAACGCTGTGTCGCAGGTCTTGAGAGGGAAGAGGGCATGATGAGGTGTGAAGACAGGTGGCTTCAGCGGGCTGATGGAACAAAGTAGCTGGTCCCTGTATAGCCCAACCAAGCTTTGTTTTTACAGCGACAGGGCTGCCTAGGGGCCCCATCCTGATAGGCGATGTTGGAGTGATAAGCTGTGGGTTGTCTGAGCCTATCAGAAGCATAGGTTGTACACCTTTGAATGCTTTAACTTGAATATTTCCAAGGTGGGCATACTTCTGCTGTAGAAGATCCATTGGGCAGGATTGCTTACCAAGGTCTAGCTCTTTAGCAGTGAAGGCATGGCTGATGTAATGTCTCACCTGAGGGCATACTGGTGCTGACACATCAAATGACACAGAGGCTCCCTGCAGCTCAGACACTTCCTGCCTGATAGTGTGAAGTTTGAGGGACTCTTCTGCCCTGTCCAGTTGCAGGTAGTGCACTGCAGATTGGAGAATGATGGTTCTTTCGGACCCATCATCCAGGATAGCATGTGTGGATAGTGTGGAGGAAACTTCTGTGTAGCAGTGCATTAGGAGACACCGACTCAGGAAGGAGACACGGTAGAGCAGGAGCTTTTGATGTCAAACACTGATGATTTATTTGGAGTTACGGCCGGAGGATTCACATCACAAGTCACAGCAGTCACGGTGAGACTGCACGGGAGAGTTGCCACGTCAATTCTGGAGCGCCTCTCTCTCGTTAGCCCATTTAACTGGATTCACAGAGTGATCAACATATTTTGATAAGATAGCTTAGACAGTTGGGCACACTGAGTCCACTTGCATCCATTACTTATGGCCTCGAAGATTTCATACCTTGCAGTCCACAAACAACAAAGAAGGAAGTGTCCCAGTGCACCCACAACAACAGACCATCTGTGACCTAGTGTTGACCGGTCACAGAATGGGAACAATAACTTTATGGCTGAAGCAGCCTATGTCCTTAAAGGAGATAAACAGACGTCAGGGTTGGTCATGTACGTCATCTCTAAGAGTCTAGGACAATTATTTCCCTAACAGATAGTGTGTTGCCTTTACTGTGGAGTTTCACTGGCACCACCTTTAACATCACTCGGCCAGAGTGTGTGACTTGATTCAAGTAGATGGCGCTGGATACTGTACTCACTGCAAGTACACTTTTATTTGTGCTGGATATAGACTTGTGCAGAATCTGCAGATGCTGATCACCACAGGTGGCACAAGGTTTCTTCAGAGTGCAGTTGTCAGGTTGATGCCCCCTGCCACACTTCCAGCATCTTTTATTGTCTTTTATCCATGTTGTTATTTGTGTGGTTGTCAGCTTGCTGGAAGTGAGTTTATGCTGGGAATCATGGCAGGCCCGCGCCGTGGGTCCTGTATAGGATTTGGATGTGCCTGAGAAGGAGCAGGTTGCCAAACAACAGGAGACGTAGGTGATGGCCATGCAGTTGAATGTGCTGGAGGCGGCTGCTCCCTGTACTGCTGTTGCTGTAGAAAAGGTGGATATGATAGGCTAGCTGGAGCAGATCCAGGCCGTGGCACCAGAGGGGGATGCATAGCTGAGACATGCATTTGAGGAGAGGGGACTTGATGTCCTGGGGAAACAAACCCAGGAGGCAGTTGGACTGGAGCTTGTGATAGACTGAGGAGGGATGCTTGTTGCTGACGAGGTGGCTGGAAAGAGAAGGGCTGTACATTTGGAGGCAATGTGTGTAACACAGCAGGTAATGACTGCATCGAGGTAGGTGATGTAGGTGGAGGCATATCCATACGGCCTTCATCAATGTTGTTTGCAGGTCGTCTGGTGACTGAATAGAGGGGAAGCGAACCAACAGCACGTCCAGGCGTAAGCTGGTGAGCATGTGGCATACCCCTACCGGGCTCCAACGACATCTGTAGTGTGCTCTGTAACATTCTGACCTGCTGCTGTACATTCCATACACACTGTTCCATTCGGCGTAATCTGTCCATTTCATGGTCTTCTCTCATTTCAATCCAGCGTCGTTCTGGTGAGGATGTTTGATAGTTCAACCCTGGTTGATAGTCAATGTAGCTACTTTGTATGTACTCTGACGTAGGGGGAACAAGCCGTCGGGGTGGATGAGCCAGAACATAGTCCTCTAGATGTCCTGGGACCCTGTGTGACCGTCTAGGACAAGCACCTTGCTCCTCTTCCTCATCATGATGTTGTGATGTCGCCATTAGGAAAAGCTGTCAACACTTCCGGCTCGAAGGACCATTTGTTGGGAACACGGCGTGCAAAAGTATACAGGTAGTGCTGCAGCTATATTTTCTTGTCCTCTGTCAGAAGGTGTCGGCGACGGACGTGCAAGGAAGGATGGATTTCCACAGGCTGTTCCAGTTTAACTACTTTATTGATTTCCAGGGTAGTACATTTTACATGCAATGGTAGTTGGATGGGTGTGTGAATGGGGGTGAACAAACATGTAATACAGAGGGACAATGACTAGTGACCGGGCAGACAAAGAACTGGCACAATTAGCTGGCCTATGCTGCCCTCTATTGGCCAAAGGCCGAAACAGAATGGCGATTGAAGTGACACGTTATTACTAGGGCTGTCAGTCGATTAAAATATTTAATCGCGATTAATCGCATGATTGTCCATATTTAATCGCGATTAATCGCATGATTGTCCATAGTTAATCGTGATTAATCGCAAATTAATCGCACATTTGTATCTGTTCTAAATGTACCTTAGAGGAATGTTTTTCTAGTTTTTAATACTCTTATAAACATATGAGTGGACAAATATGCTTTATGCAAATGTTTATTATCATTTGAACAATGAGAAATATTCTCATGAATATTAAACACAACAACCTCTGAACATTACAAATATCCGCCTCAATTCAACCTGGCACCTCTCTCATACAATAATACAATACAAAGTGTGTGTGTGTGTGTGTGTGTGTGTGTGTGTGTGTGTGTGTGTGTGTGTGTGTGTGTGTGTGTGTGTGTGTGTGTGTGTGTGTGTGTGTGTGATGGATCGTTGGAGCTATGTGCAACTCAAGGCATATGCTCGAACGGGAGCTGCCTGGACGCTGCAATCATGTTGCGCACTATCCGTGCTGAGTGTGCTGACTTTTCGTACAATGTCCCACTGTCTGGCTTCCTGCATAAAGTCAAGTGCTCGGCGCAGTTGTCGGCGAAATGTCGCTCCTCTGTTTTCATTTAAACAGCTCCTTATATCCGTTAGCGCAGCTAGCTAGCACCAGATGCTAACAACAACAATACACGTAAGGTCTCTCTCTCCCGCCACACATACACACACCCTCCCGGTCCTCCCGATGGCCAGTCGGTGCCTGCCGGTGAGCGTGGAAGTGTGGTCTGCCGCAAGCGGACGGCAGGAGCGAGGCTGTCAGCATCAGTTTGTAGATGGTATTTTAAACTCGATGCACTCTGAAACTACGGGGCGGCTGAGGACAAAAAATACACATGCGCTAATCGCGTTAAAATAATTAGTGGCGTTAATTTTTTTTTCGTTAACGCGTTAACTTGACAGCCCTAGTTATTACATAAAGTGATTAACTATTACAAACGATCACACATGAACAACATACAGGAATGCACACAATGAAGTCTCTATAATGACTACAATATAAAGAACACTGCATACATTTGGCCCCTGCATCAACTTGGCGTTACATTGTTCATTATGCAATGTGAGCGTGCCTGGTGCGGCCGCACCTCGTGCTGTCCCATAGTCAGCATGGCAAAGTTAGCGGCTATTGCTAACTGCCGTCTATTGCAGAGTAAGCTCTGTATTATGAACATTAAACCACCAATAACAAAACTAGGCAAGAATATATGCACTTACATGTTCATGCACGCACACATGTCCACAACACACAAATTGAACAACACTCCCGATTGTCCGATCGCTACTGGTGTGGCGATCTCGTTATGACAACAAGTGCACGTTAGTGCTGTAATGTGGTTGAAACCATTCGGGCCTATGCTAGGGGGTGCAAGGAATAGTCCAAGTAATGGGGGAGTTTTATACACTTATCTTTAAAGGTGGTGTAAGTTTGAGGAACCGGCTCGAGATACACTTTTTGTTATATTCCATGGAATGCTCTTAACATCCCGATAGCATTGAATATCTGAAGTGCTTTGACAAAAAATACATACAAAATTTCATCTGTGGAAGCCGTAGCACTGTAAAAAGCACGACCAATCATTTTAGCCGGCCCGGCTAAAGTAACTGGATGGCCTACCTGCCTGTCAGCCTTCCATCTGTGTTCTATCATGTGCGCGTTCGTGTGTGTTGGAGGAGGGGCTCTGTAAGGAAGTGGCAGATTTTTTTTTTTTAATTATAGCGCACTCGAGCTGGTTTCTCCAAAAAGTACCTACCCCACCTTTAATGTGAATGATGCTGCATTAATGTAGACTGGATTGATGCACTATGGAAAAAATATATAAGATATCTCAAAAGCATCAAGCCTTATTTATTCATTGCACTTCTCAGTAGTTATGCATAAATAGGGCATGTTTAATGCAGGACGCTTCATGAATTCTTGTTGCCAATAAGAAATAATAAGCTATGTTGTAGCTATAGAGTTGTAGAATAAATGGTTCTTGATAACTTACAGTTATTTCACGAGTGATCTGGAATTAATCTACATAGAAAAGGGATCTTCTCTGAAAGGAAACTGTTTTATGGAAATGTGAAGCCTTTTTTTCATCAAATCCAAGTATTACAGTCCACTAAATGAACCCCAATGGTATACTTTGACACTCACAGTTAGAAGGGATTGGGGAAACTAATATTTCATTATGCTATATGTGTGTTGTTTCTGGGAAAAAAACACTGTATTGAACAGCAGAGAAAAGTGCACTATCAAAAGGTCGTGTCAGAAATGAGACTGTGACTTTAGGGTACAATCAGAGCTCATTTGCATTGATGGAATCTGACTGCCAGCTGGTTCTGTTGTGTTTGATGGCAGATACATTAATGTATTGAGTAACTTTTTAATTATTCAATGAAAGATATGCACTAATTATTCACTTCAATTTTAGAATAGTATTTGAGAATTCACGTTACATCCTGCATTGTGTGTACATTTCTCTTGTACTGTGTGTAATAGCTTTGTGGTATATTTAGTTAATGTGCTCGTTTTTAAATATCAAACCATTTCTCATGAGCAGAAGCAGTAGTTTAAATCGATGTTTCATCTTTTTGGAACATTCATTCTGCTCTTGCTTGATGTGGTTATTGAGATGAATGGGGAGGAATGTCCAGAGAAACAGCGACCCCTGGTGGCAGATATGATGTACTGCACTCGGCCCGTCACATTCAGACACGAGCAGTTTGCTCTTTCTTCTTCTTAGTTTTCACTGCAGGCCTATTCAACAGGGACCTACATTTCAGAGCAGAATCCATTTATTGCCAAGTGGTTTGCACTTACAAGGACATTACTTATGTATGGTGTAATGGTGCATAAACACAGTACAAAAATACAATCCAATCTAAATTCAATTAAAAAATATATCAAAACATAAAAAGGAAACATACAAATATAATAACAAATATTACAAATATTTAAAAAAATGTAATACAAATATGCAAATAAGTAAGTAGGCTTCAACAATAATTTGAAAAATGACTCGCTGTGCAATTTGTACAGATATAGCATTGTGCAGAAATGGGGAGTGATTAGAATATGAATAAATATGAATAAAAAAAAGAAATGTTAACTATGAAAAAAGGTAAGATAAACTTTTAAAACTTGTTGAGAGCTAAAAGTCTTTGCTGCCTCAAAGAGGAGAAGGGGGAGAGGGGGAGAGGGGGAGAGGGGAGAGGGGGAGACGGGTGATGCTGGTTCAGGAGCCCAGACACACTCACAACTAAATGAACCAAAAACAAATAAATAAACAAGTTTCAATGTTTTTTCATATTGGATATGGTATGTTATTGGTTATGGCCATGATTTTATGATTATTTAAATGTATACAGTTATGTTTCATATGGGTGTTTCCATAGATCTAGTCTCTCCATTTCCCCCTCAAAGTGCACCAGATTGATGCATTTAACTTACATTTAAAATAATATCTTACCAGTGGAGCATGCCCCCGGACCCTAGAGGATTTGAGGTCCACCCCCACTTAAAATATGTTCACATCATGGATAGGTTCCTAAATAGACTTTTTTTTTAAATAGTAACCCCTGGGGTAATAGATTTAAAGTTTAGGGCTATCACTATGGGCAGCAATGCTGTAAATATTCACAAGTAAATCCAGGAAAATGGTACAAAACAACTGGTATGGTCAGGCTGGGTGTATAATTCCCAGCCTGACGTATTGTCCCTGTCCGGCCCTGGTAATACTGCATTATCGAATGCGTAATTTTCGGGAACAATGATATTAGAAACATTTGATTGTATCCAGAGATAAATATTCTCAAATGGCAAAACACATGTATAAATCTTTATTTTGCGTAATATAACGTTTTAAATGCACACATCGCTGTGCTTCTTTTAACCAGGGGACCAACAGCTGTAAAACACAGAATATCAAGTCATAGTTTACTCAGGTTATAATAATACAAATGTATTTAAACGATGCAAGTGGCCTTTCAAATGTGTGCATTGCCTATCTGTTACAAGTGTAATGCTCGATCGTGCAAGAACACATTCAAATCAAATCAAGTTTTATTTATATAGCACATTTATAAACGATTTTTGGTGGAGCCAAAGTGATGGACATATAATAAAAATAGCCTACAGTAGAGACACTTTACATCAAATACAACAGCACAGATTGTTCAGAATATCAGTATGAGAAAAACGACACCCTCTGTCCTGTGACAGAGGGTGTCGTTTTTCTCATACTGATATTCTGAACAATCTGTGTTCGTATTCTACGTAAATGCAGCAAACGATTATGGTAATGTTCATTCAATTTTAGGAGCTCTTTTAAATCAATTTCTAATGTGCACGAGATTAAAAGAAACCTTAGCTGCTACACCAGCCCTCCTGTTGTTGAAGGCCAGGTCTTAAACTCCTCCCGTGAGTACCATTAACTTTACCCCTAACCTAAGAGTATATATTCCATAGATTATAAGATATTTTAAAGAAATATAGGCCGACAGTACAGCAAATCTGAGAGGGAATTCCTCAGCATTGAACTGGACTGTAATTAAAAGCAGAGTCAGGCCTCTCTCTGTCTCCTGGCCGCTCCTCAGGCCGTAAAGCCCGCGTGTTCCTCATCTGAAGTGGCGCTGACATATGGACGGAGAGCATTTTAATGACGCCTGTAGACGATTTCCCGTTATAATGAAAAAGGAAGAAAAAAATAAAGACAGAAAAACCCTTCAGGATGTGGGCGTGGCCTGCCCATGAACCTCACACTGCCATTGGCCGCCTGACAGGAAGTGTTTCCGCCAAAGTCTGTCTACACCCAAACTATAACCCCCCCCCCCCTCACAAATGTTTCCCTAGTCACACATACACACACACACACACACACACACACACACACACACACACACACACACACACACACACACACACACACACACACAATTAACTCCTTCCTCGCTGCAACCTAAATAGCCTACTTCACGGATTTGGCATCACCTCCCGTCGCTCATCTGTGCGCATGAGTATGTGCCGGAGCAGCAGCACCGGCTACAACACCCCCCCCCCCTTCAATGTCACTCGGCTTCATCCTCCGCCTTGGTGAACGAGAGGCAGCCGTTACCGCAGAGCTTTCAGCACCGGAAGGGTCAATGCGCACCAAAACATGTTCCCGGTTTGGATTAGCTTTACGCACGGGATTTAGGTTCTCAGTCAGCATTCAAAGGAATGCAGCATCTTCCATGTTGCTGCTAACCGATCCGGTCCAGACTAGCCGGATGGCAACCGAAAACGGTTCCGGTGTCGGGGCCCTGGCAGCAATCCCGCTGCGTCACCACGGTCAAGTCCGGTGCAAGATCGGTTTCCTGACTGGAATCCCTCCCAGCATGCCATCATGCTGCGTTCAAAGTCCACCAGTGCGCCAGAGATGCTAAGTTCCATCAGCGCGTGACAGGCGGCAAGAGGAAATAACGGGAATGAGTATGAAGGATGTTATTCGGTTCGATCCAAAACAGTGGTACATCTGCAGGCAGCTGGAGGAGGAGGGGGACACTGGGATCACGAACACAAGGTAAGAGAAGGAGAAGTGGGAGAAGGACAGAGCATGAAAAGAAGAATCAAAGAAAGGAGATATGAAAATAAGAAGGGTGAGGAAGGATAAAACAGATCAGGATGATAAAGCAGAAAGGGAGAAAAATGGGAGGAAGATAAAGGGAAGAGTGTATAAAGAGAGAGAGAGAAAGAGAGAGTAGAGAGGATGAAAAACAAAGGGGAGGAGACTCAAAAAGGAATTAAGTAGCCAGGCGTGGAGAGGAGAGAAGAAGCATCCGGCAGACAGTGGGCAGTAATGTGAGGGGGGGGGGCAAGGTGACTCCCCTGTCTCCCCTTCCTGTCTGCCACAGCCTTTCTTTCAGACTGCTCTTTATTTCCTTTTATGGCGGACTCTTACAGACATAGAGTCAGTTTTCACCACTCTCCCTGAAATGGGTTTATTGCTGCTGTTTCTTCCCGTGTCCTGTGCAGCCGGGGGGGGGGTCGGACCCCCCTCCCCGGACACGAACCAAAGCCCCTTCTTGTGTCTGTTGTGCCTTGCAGAGCGAAGTGAAGGAATATATTTAGTGTGTATGGCCGTGTTTGCGTCCAAAGTGTAGTTGCATATAAAGAAGACTAAAGTCTACAGTGACGCAGCTACTTCCGTTTGCATCTTCGTCCACGACAAAACGAAATGTATTACAGACATAATACCTAAATACTTTTATGTTTTGCTTTACAGAAAGCAGAGATGATGGAATGCTGTGAAAGTCCTCGTCAGTTACTATTATTGAAAACATAGCTTTCGGCCTACAACGAGTAGGCTACAGTCTGTTTCAAATACGCAACATATACATTGAGGTTATTAGCGGCACGTGTCTGTGAAACATAAAGAGGCCCAACCATTTTGGGGCTAAACATGGCGACGTGTTGTTGTAATTATTTTGATGGTTAAAAACAGGAGAAATAATAATTCAGCTAATACTTGTACTATTGTTACTAGGCTAGCCTATAAAACACTACAATATATTACTACTTCTAAATTAATACAAAAACAAACAGGCCTACTAAAAATAGAGATAATAATATTGATAATTATAATAATACAAATAATACTTATGACAAATGTTGTTTTTACGTTGCGTTTAATTATGTTTTCTGCTGTTATATTTACAGATACAATTAAAATATAAAATAAACATAAACAGTAAATATATAGTAGAAAAACACAATAGCTACAACACAACATAATGTGTGATACCTCGTCATTCGAATTAGCAAACTGAATTGAAATACAGTTTAATGTTTCTTTTTATTGTGCTGGCGCTTTTGGAAGTCTCTGCGTAAAATAACCCTGCAGAATAAACCCGGCGCTGACAGAGGGGGCTGTACAAACAAGTCCACAACGAATGCCAATAATATAACATGTAACATTTACGTTATTTTGTTGCAGTTTCAAGGTATGAAAAAAGTTACACTCACACACAAACACACATACCCATGCACACGAACACACACACACACACACACACACACACACACACACACACACACACACACACACACTGTTTTGTGGTTATTTAATTTTAATCGTAGTTTTTTTGAAGATGTGAGATGACTGAGGTGTCCGATTCAAGACCAAACAACCAACCCGCACATACTAACGAGGCTACAGAGGCCTTAGAGGCTTTTTTGTGTGTGTGTTCCATCGCAAATTAAATCTAGATCTCAAGCGCTTTATATAGGCTACGTTTTTGAATTAATGAATTAATTTCCAATCCAGGCAACCTGCACTCAGTCTGCTTGTCTTCGTCTCACGGTGATTGTGTGCTCTCTTTGCGCATAATGGAGGAGGTTGTTGAGCAACATCCCACAGCCTGATACAACCTGATGACCGTGGATTTGTCGTGAGCTTTATTACTCATTCAGTCTGACGACACAGTGAGGTCACAATGCGCCCCTCAACTCTAAACGTGTCTTATTAAATGGATTTGTCAAAGTTCATTTGTAGACTCCAATTTCCCAATGTATTCTAATTCTTTGTTGACCCAAAACGTTATGGCAATTTAATACAAGTCCCAGAAAAATGTAAGTCGGCGTATGAAAAAAACACGTCATTTGTGTTTCTAATGTCAAATCAACTCTTGTTACAATTCATACATTTTTACAAGAATGTATTGCAAAAATATACAGAGGACACTCTTAGTGTCGCAGCTTTAGCTATAGCCTTCTAAAGATGTATTTGGAGCTTTGAAATTAGGATCTTAAGTATTTGTATTTTTTGTGTTTGTGAGGAATTACTTATTTTCTTGAAGGATCATTGTTTCATATTTTGTAAGTGCTTTCATTTTAATGTCATCTGCTGCAAAGGCCTGTTTTCAAAACAGAAAGAAAGGTACATACATTACTTAAATTTGGGGGGCTCCATTATTTTTAAAATATATCCCAAATCATTTTGTAGTGAGGTTTGACATGAATGTATACTGCTGTTGTGATAATAGCAGTGATACTCAATAGTATTTAGAACTTCACTGAAAAAACTGAAAAGTTGACTTGAATTAAATGTATGTTACGAATTTCACATTTTATTTTTAACGTAATATTATTGCTTTTAACCAACCTAATTTTCATTTATATAAAATCTGTTGACATTATACATTTAATTAAAGTCAACATTTAAGTTTTTTCGGAGTAGAAGAAGTTAGCATTACCAGCTAAAGTAAACAATCCTTTCACAACTCCAACAGGCTCTAGTTCTGCTCTTCTTCTCTCTCCCGTCTGTGGACACATGTTCATGGTTCTGCTGATGTGATATTTCAGCTGACAGGTTTGTTACTGCCATTTCTGATTTTGACAAGGTCCACTTCCGATTCAGTTCAGTTGAAAACACAAAAGGAGAGAGAAAGGCAGCGATAAATGACGAGAACATTACAAAATGTTTAATGCAGATGCAATATACAATGGGCTCTTGAGTTGCATTCAGTCTTGAGATATGATGTTACTGCAATTGGCACTTTGAATTTCTAGCTGTAATGTAGTTTCTCTCCCAATGTAATCGGGAACATATCCATACTCCCACTGCATACAAAATGAAACAAGGCCAAAGCAGTGCTAGCTTAAACATATGTTTAAGTATCGTATTGTCTGCGTCCTGTAGCCTAGATGTTGAAGACAGTGCTGCAGACTGAGTCCAGTTTGATGTGAGGACAGGACAGTGTGAAGAAGCCATAGATCCATGTGCCTCACCCTGTGCCATGGCAGGCTGGACGCAGCACTCTGAGTCATATTGCATGAGAAACGACGCAGGGCTTCAATGTGGAGCTTTGATCAGGAACACATGGCTGAACTTCCTCTGCTGCTCTAACAGCCAGCTGCTGTCCGTTTGTTAAGGGAGGAGGAAGAGACAGTGGAGTAAAGTAGAGCAACGCTTACTGTTACTGGAGAGAAAATAGACCGAATAAACAAGGAGAGGAAATGGAAGAAGAGAATAGTAATAAAGCTGAAGGCACCGTGTTGAGACAGCAAAGTTTGTGCAGCGCCACACTGTCTCCTCTCTTTCCTGTCTGCCTCCAGCTCTCCTCTCCCATCTGTCTCTCTTTCCCCCACCTTTACTTTTTACCACCGGGGTAATTGATCAACTAGTTTATTGGTGGTTGGAGGAAGTGGAGAAGGCCGTTGAGTCAGTGGTGTATATTACTGCATACTGTGGCTTTACGGCTGCCTTATTGCCCCTTATAGCCTATTGGTGGTCAAAACAAAAGACACTCCAAAGGATTGGCTCCCTGGAAAGTCTGCCAGCTTTACTTCCTGTTCGTCCCATTCTCTTTTGATGATCAGCTTTGTCTCTCCAATGCACACGGCAGACTTATTGTTTTCTTCATCCCATCCCCTAACATAGTTTCTCTATATAATTCTGCTATTAATTGACCCATGCCAGGCAGTCTCTGTTGACTTGCAGTTCAACATGTATCACGTTGCTGCTGGAGATGACTGCGGGACAGCTCCAGAGGGTTTCCAAACTTCTTTTCTCATCAGGGTCGCACGGCTGGATATTCATTAAGTCAGGCATGGACCTGGTGCTGAAGGGATTTGACTTGTTAGGTATGATTTAGTGCAGCAGCCTAACCTCCTGCTGCTGGATTCAGTCACATGCAATCTAATCGTTTGATTATAACCAGAGGAAGGCAGTGCTGCAAGTCTGGGGTATTAACAGGGATTTTTCATTGGTCAACCTTTAAGAACACTTTTGGCATACATAAAACATATTAACCAACCTCACAAATGACTCTTTAAATTACCTTAAATAACACACGGAAAGTATTTCCACACGTGTACAAGGCTTTTTTTAAACATTAAGTAATTATGTTCATCCAGCTTGGATTGCTTCGGCTTAATTCAGCTTTTTAACTATGCTTGTGTCCAACTAATGTTGGGTCAATTTAACTTATTCAACTTTATGTCCCAATTAATTTAATACAGCAGTAAAATGAAGACTATTCAATGAAATCCAAGTGAAGTAAATGAAGTTGGCCAACAGATTTTATGTATCACAAAGTCACATGGCATGGATAAACTTT
This sequence comes from Harpagifer antarcticus, assembly GCA_902827135.1. Classification (NCBI taxonomy): domain Eukaryota; kingdom Metazoa; phylum Chordata; class Actinopteri; order Perciformes; family Harpagiferidae; genus Harpagifer; species Harpagifer antarcticus. The sequence goes on from CADEHL010001345.1 coordinate 902,318, forward strand.
CCATGTTTTATCTAAGTGAATTCAAAGAATTAGTGTAAACACATTTGAAATGTTTACAGGGAACAGTAGCTGTAGCTTTAGTTTAACCATAGGTATACAGTCTGATTTGTCAAGAGAAGAAACATAATGACACAAACAATGAGAAGAATGTCAATAACAGACCAGCAGCTTGGAGTGAACAGTGAATAGTTTTTGTTCTGTTAACACAAACACATTCAAACGCAACTTGATATGCCTTATGTTGTTCTAGTCTGAACACTGCACATCCTTATTAATATTGAAGGTAAAACATGGCTGTACCGATGACATTAACATTTATGCAGCCAGAAGTTCGATCAGTGCATTGTTGATATTGCTAAAAAGAAGTCCAACAGGCCAAGGACAGGAGTATGTGCGGTTAGAAGATCAGACACTGGTAAACAACACACGATTTAGCCGATATTCCAAGCCACATTTTTAACAATATCCCTCACTGGGATAACTCATTTGTTTCAACTCACTCTTCATGTCATCTGCAAATTGCTATAACAATGATTGATTTTAATTACCTCAAAGCCTTACCTTTTTACCTTTTCTTACCTTTTGTCTTACATACTATATTTTCCGAACTTGAAAGTATACCATCCTTCCCTAAATTCAAAGGAATAGTTGGACCCAGGGGCGGATCTACTGGGGTGGCATGGGGTGGCAACTGCCACCCTAAACAATAGCCTTGCCACCCCAGCTGCCACCCCAGTTGGCATCTTTGTTTTGAAAGAAAAGTTGTGGCTCATCGGACATTTATGAGAGAAAATCTCTAATGTCCGAGTGCAAGTGAATGCAGCACAAGACACGAGTCTTGTAACCCCTCCCTCGGCCCTGGCGCGAGAGTGGAATTATGATGATGGCGAATTCACTTGAACGGGGGACGGCGCAAAACGAGAAGCATTTCGGACCCAAGTAGACAGAAGGAATGTGGTATTTGCGGTCTACAATGACAGAGAAGAGACTGTCAAGTTTGGCTGTACTCAGCATTGAATCAAAACGCACGAAAGCTTTGGATCTTAATCAGTTTGTGAGGCGTTTTGCTGAACAACATGGTAATCGCCGCATTCAGCTGTAGACGCCAACTTGATGCTCTGCTCACGGATGAGTCGATGAGCATAACAAACTGTTAAGATGATGACCTTGTATGCGTGTGTATATATTTTTTCTTTGAGGGGGTCTGCCCCCAAAAAACAGTTTTAAGTCCTGATAAAGTCAAATAAGACGGTGTGTAAAACTACACTGCCGAGCCAACAGAAAGTAACCACTTTGATTTAACTAGGCCAGTAGGTAAGGACTTTCCACTGGATCATAACTGCAGCGATGTATATGTTTTAGCTGAATACACGTTTTTAACCCGAACTGATGCAGTTAGTCGCTTCTTTAATGTTTGTTCTTTCTGATGTAAAGTCAAGGTTGTAACTGTATATCAATAATGATATTACTTGTTTTTCAAATTTGAAGGAGGGTGAGCAAGCATCGAGGAACATTCATCATTAACTCCTCCAAAAAATATAGTTTATTTAATAATAAATGAATATGTGAATCATAACAGTGATTGACAGCTGATAGGAATAATATGATTGTTAATAGTATCATATTCATTCAGACAAACATCGATGTGACAGTTAATTAATGTACTTATTGCAGCAGTCTTCATAGATTTGGTACCCCTGCTGGTCTAAGAGTGAAACAAACTCATTCAGTTAAAATTCATTAAATTACGTCTGCCACCTTTTATATGTATATGTAAGGCTTTACTGGTGTGCCACAATAATATCACCTAATGTCATTGAGTTCAAATATTAATATTGTGGCTTTCCAAGTTAACATTGATTGTAGGGGTGTAACGGTTCACAAACATTTCGGTTCGGTTTGTACCTCGGTTTTTAGGTCACGGTTCGGTTCGTTTTCGGTACAGCAGAAAAAATTATCACAAAACATAAAAAAAAAAAAAAAAGAATTTAAATTATTATTAAACTGTGAATATTCACTCAAATAAATACAAAATATAATAACACAAACATTAAGGTGCAGCATTTCGATGAACTGAAATAATCTGTATTTGAACTACTGTACTAGTACTCACAAAACAAACTATTAGTTTTGGGTTTTTAATTATTATTAAACTATGAATATTCACTTAAATAAATACAAAATATAATAAAATAAACATTAAGGTGCAGCATTTCGATGAACTGAAATAATCTGTATTTGAACTGTACTAGTACCTAAGCAGCCAGCTTGACATTATGACTTGCTTGTCATTGTATGTTCATGTTTTTTTAAAGAAAGATGAACTTGTCCACATTGCTTGCCGAAAGGTCAGATCTGCTGGCACTAACAATGTCTCCTGCTGTGGAAAACACCCTCTCGCTAGGGACAGAGGTAGCAAATAGAGCCAGGTAGCGCTTGGCTAACATGGCAACATAAGGATATTTGGCATTTGTAATAGCTTTGGCTCGGTCTGAACTTGTTGCGAGTGGTGGAGGCTTAAATGCTAGCGGGAGTTGGGTTTGCACTTCAGTCTTTTGGTACCGGTGATATTCACGTTCGGGTGATGCCTTTTCAAATGAGTGTGCAAGTTTGATGTATTGCCAGCCGCGTAACCAATTTTAGTTGAATAATGCCGACAAACAGCTTTGGTTCGGTCCACCTGTCTTTGCCCGTCATCCTTGTACGTAACTGCGAAACCAAAATGTTCCCAAACCGGAGACTTCAATGATGCTGGAGGATTTTCGAGCTCAACTTTATCTGCGTTCGCAATTTCGACAGTTCCTCAAATTACTGCCTACATTTGAACGCATCCCTGTGACCAGCTCTCATAGTATGCCTCTCGTCCAATGAAATGACTTGGTCGCTCTATGATATATACCTAAGATTACTTCCAGAAAGTTGTTCATGTTCTCAATTTTTTACATTTAACGTTATATTCGTTTCGGTACACTACGGTTCACACGTGTACCGAACCGAAGGGCCCGTACCGAATAATTTCAGTATGGGTACGTGTACCGTTACACTGCGATTTAAATCAGCATATACTTCTGCCAGGGGATGCCACCCCTCAAAATCTCCTACCACCCTCTTGCCACCCCATGAATATTTGTCTAGATCCGCCCCTGGTTGGACCTCCTGGGAGATATACTTATTCACTTTCTTAATGACAGTTAAATGAGAAGACCAGTATAACTCTCATATCTCTAATGTAAATGTGGTGCCATGGTAGTGTACCAAGGGAATTATCCCAATTGAGAGACAGCATAATGTGTCTGCATGGTGAATTAAGGGGTATTTTGAATCTTTCTCGGCTAGACACCTGAGTGCTGTTGATCATCTTATCTCACTCCGGATCAGGAAAATAAACTCACTTTATTAGCATGTTGAGCTACTCTTTTAACCAAATATTATTTTTCTCATAAACTTAACCAAACCTAAAACATAAAGGGAGTTCTGACAGTTTGCCCGTCTCCCTATCCAGTTTCTACAACACGATGATGATGATATGGGAGCAGGTTTCAGTTATGTAAAACAAACAATTGTTAATAGTTCAGGTTAGGTCAAATGAAGTTTGTTGTCATGAATACTTTAAAAGGATAACTAAATGAAAGTCTGTGATGGGAGACAGGCTCCTGCATTATGGTCAGACAGGCCTAATGTGTTTTCCACACGGCTACATAAAGAACACTTTACTTTACTTTCTGCATTGACACCGAATGCTGAATGCATTGAATGTGAATCAAGGCCTCATTTCTGAAGCTTCTGATACATTAGCATTTATTTCCTTTGATTGTAGGTATTTTGAATCTTTGTGAATAAACATATTGATGCATTGATATGTGTCACATACAGCCAATTCGAATGACAACATATTTATTTTGAGGACCAATTGGTTCCAATGTTGAGTTATAATATAACACCTACATTCTACGTTTGTACCTACGTGATGTTCGGATTTGATGTTGAGTTTTGTTCTGTGCTTTGTTTGTTCCAAATCTTAGAACCTTCTGGAGTGTTTCCCACTGATGTCGCCATGAGTGGAGTCACTGGATTTGAACAGGAGCTGTGTGATGTAGGTAGTTTCAAGTTGTTGGGCTGGATGTTTAAGAACACAGGAACCTGAAACTGCCTGAATCACACCGACCTCAACTGCACAGAGGAAACCAAGCAGAATCAACATCCAACCAACACAACTTAATCATCCCTGTGATATGTACGGCTTGTTTAAACCAGCCTGTCCTCCTACAAAAAACGACCAAATAGGTCGATTGTTCAGCAGCTTATTACGACCCAGAGTCACGTTTTAAAGTGTAGCACCTCTAGTGGTTGTGTAAGAAACAACATGCTCCCGTTGATTGCAGATGCTCCGGAGAATCTTTTATTCACAAATAACCCTCTCTGGAAAATCCTAAATTGTGCAATAGTTTGGCCATTAAAATGCTTTTTGATTAGATTTCTAGCGAGAAGTGTATATTGTACTTTTAGAATCCACGTCCAGTGGATGTGTGGGATCTATAGTTTGATAGATATTACGAAACTGATTTGAGGTCTCGCCAGGAGAACGTGTATATGGGGCAGCTTCCATGTAAAGTTAGCGTGGGTGAAAACAGTTTTTCCGGTCTCGAAGTTTTCATAATAAAACCGGATATATTCCCCTCACTGTCAAATGATTACACAGTGATATCTGCATTACTCATCCACTAAAAAACATCAGTTTATCCTTGTTAATTACACAATATTGATTGGTTTAAATTGTGTACAATGCTTTTGTGTTTTTAACCTTTGATTCGGAGAAACAAATAGTTTTTTCGGAGTTTAGACACTACAGTGTCCGAAGACACTACACCACCCAGAATCCCCAGCTATCGTTTGGGACTACAACATCTGCCTTGCTTTACAAACCCCGTGATTAGTCATCAAGCCCTGTGATTGGATGTTGGAGTGGCAGTGCGACAAGGTTACGCTGAGCGCCAACAGCTCTATGAAATGGAATGGAACCACTGCAGACTTTCCAAAACTGGAATTGGACGGGTCCAGCCCCCGGCTCCAGCCCCCACCGCCAGAACTACACATGCTGGCTATTGTGTGTTTCACAACATTATATGGCACATCTCTTTATAAGACGTTTTCGTATTAATACTTGTTTGAGAGTCAGTAGCACACCACAGAGGCACAACAGTGCTTTTTCAATCATGTTGGTCAACCGCTGCCATGGGAAAAATGGTATAAACCAGGGGTGCCCAACCTTTTTTGAACCGAGAGCTACTTTAAAGTTGCCAGTCTGCCGAGATCTACCAGTCCAAATGGAGAGGCGTAGCTATTACTGACAGCCTACTACCAGGTAAATACCCACTTCTACTTGTATAAAACTGACCTTTGTACGATTAATACTTCATAAAATACTGCAGATCCTTTATCTTACCTCTTTCTAATCTACACACTAGAGTTCCCATTAGAATATTTTTTCGCCGGTCAACATTCCGTTAAAGTTTAAATCTTCCGGACAAAATGAGAAAATTGCCGGTCAAAGGTCTTCTTTGTTATTTATTGAGCTTTCAAACAAATTGATATGATTCAATATTAAACTAGGCTAATTATAGTAGATTAACTACATTATTCAAAAGTGTACAGTAATTTTACAATAACACGGGAATAATAAACGGAGCGCTCTCTCCTTCTCCTGACAGGCCGTCAGTATCATGCAGCTCGCGGATCAGTAATGAGTGACCCGACAGTAAAACTAAACATATCTAACTAGTTTAGGTAGTTTGAGAGGTCATTAAAATAGCTACGTGTGATATTCTAACCTGAAGTGTGTGTTTTGTCCGCTCACCGCTGATCATGCAGAGCTGCGTGTCGACTGGTCAGCAGCAGCTGATCTCTCTCTCCCGTCAGATTAGACTTTACTCGCGTTTATGTCCATATCGATCAGATCCAGCTAGTTCTAGCTAATGATAGGACTACCTGCTTATTAAAAGACACCTAAACAATAAGCGTCGCTATGCAACCGGGTGAGGCCACAAAGTATAGCGCAGCATTATGCATTTGTTTACATGCCCACCGGAACCCCGAGGCATTACCAACAGATCAACGCACAATCAACCCATCCAGGACATCTCTTTCTCCACATTAAGTGTTAGACATTAGAATTCACTATTCTTGTCTGTCACATAATCTTTTCTCTGTCACATAAGTGGCGCAAGTTGCGCAACTGATGCGGTATTGCGCTAAACGGAAATTATTTTGAACGGACACTTTGACCGGAGAGATTTAGATTTGCCGGTCTTCAGCATATTTTACCGGTCGTAGTCCGGTAATTACCGGCTAACGGGAACTCTGCTACACACATACAAATATTTAACTGAAGTTACACAACAGTGTTGTTAATACAGAGTTGGAGTTTATTCACAAGTCACATTGAACAGTGCTGCCACATATGACACAGGAAAAACAGAAAAGACTCTGAACCCTTTCTTTGCCATTATATACAAATAGTGTTGCTACAAAAGTATAAATTGGGCTTACTAATAAGACGACTCAGATCTGAAGCTACACAGGAATCTGCTGCCAAAGTGCAATAAAAAAGACAAAATGAATAGACCAAACCCTTTTTTTTTTGCATTTTAGTAGAGTATACAAATAAATGCCTTTAAATAGGATGCAAGCAACACCAGTTTCTTAACCTGAATTGATAATAGACTATAATCAATTTAAACAGAACAGATCTTAATGTTTGCAATCTTATACCATTTTGTGCAATAATTATAATGAATAAGTTCAAACAAACTAAAACTTACAGCTGATTAATAACGGTATCTAACTTGAGTTTTTATTATATCAAAAACCTTTTGAAATGCTACTGTTATTTTTACTGTCCCCCAAAAGCGCGTCGGCAGCCTCCATGTACGATCAGTTGATGCGATTTGATTGGATTGTGAGGCATGACGTGAGCCTCATCTGATTGTTCAATCCCTCCATTTTTTTTCACCAAGGGAAGCCAATTTCGGCTGACCTCCTCGCGCAACAGAGAGTGAAATCTACTGTTTCACCATAACATCTAGAGGGGCGCTGTTTTGAGTAAAATACTCAATGAGAATGGGGGAGAGATGGGCTGGCAGAATAATTACCGAAACTAAACAAAGTGTTTTTATTTATTTATTAAAATTATAACTACAATCCAAAAAAACAGGGGAAGCCTGGCTTCCCTTGGCTTCCAGGAGAAAACGCCACTGAGTTCAAGGGATAATTCTCACCCACCACTTGCTCTTGCCCTACACGTGTGCCAGTTGAGCAGCAGCTCGACTCTCTGTCCCTCATCATGAACGCAAGAGGCTGGCTGTATATCTGAACTTGCGCCCTCACAGTGGCGGTTCTATGGGGTGGCACGGGGTGGCAGCTGCCACCTCAGAAAAATGCCTTGCCACCCTAGTTTCCACCCCAGTTGGCAGCTTTGTTTTTAAAGAAAAGTTGTGGCTCATCGGACATTTATGAGAGAAAATCTCTAATGTCCGAGTGCAAGTGAATGCAGCACAAGACGCGAGTCTTGTAACCCCTCCCCCGGCCCTGGCGCGAGCGTGGAAATATGATTGGCAGCGATTTCATTTGAACGGGGGACGGCGCAAAACGAGAAGCATTTTGGATCCAAGCAGACGGAAGGAATGTGGTATTTGCGGTTTACAATGACAGAGAAGAGACTGTGAAGTTTGGCTGTACTCAGCATTGAATCAAAACGCACGAAAGCTTTGGATCTTAATCAGTTTGTGAGGCGTTTTGCTAAACAACATGGTAATCGCCGCATTCAGCTGTTATAGGCATGCCAACTTCATGCTCTGCTCACGGATGACTCGATGAGCATACAAAACTGTTAAGATGATGACCTTATGTGTATATATATTTTTTTCTTTGAGGGGGTCTGCCCCCAAAAAACAGTTTCAAGTCCTGATAAAGTAAAATAAGACGGTGTGTAAAACTACACTGCCCAGCCAACAGAAAGTAACCACTTTGATTTAACTAGGCCAGTAGGTAAGGACTTTCCACTGGATCATAACTGCAGCGATGTATATGTTTTAGCTGAATACACGTTTTTTAACCCTAACTGATGCAGTTAGTCGCTTCTTTAATGTTTGTTCTTTCTGATGTAAAGTCAAGGTTGTAACTGTTTGCAGTTTGTTTGCAAGTCGTGGGGCGCTGAACTGTTCCTTTGATTCTTTTGATTTATGATAGTACTTGTCTTTCAAATTTGAAGGAGGGTGAGCAAGCATCTTGAGGAACATTCATCATTAACTCCTCCAACAAATATAGTTTATTTAATAATAACACTGAATATGTGAATCATAACAGTGATTGACAGCTGATAGGAATAATATGATTGTTAATAGTATCATATTAATTCAGACAAACATCGACGAGACAGTTAATTAATGTACTTATTGCAGCAGTTTGCATAGATTTGGTACCCCAGTGGTGTTTTTATATGTACAAAAGTGGTGGGGCACAAAACACGTAGATGTCTATATATAAGCTTCTGCAGTGAGGTTCATGGCTGACTCTTCAAGTTTACAAATATTATATTTTGACCTAAATCAAAATATAATATTATTTTCAAAAGCTTTTTTAGTCTGATGCTTCAATTACTTTTAAAAAAGGATACCCAAAAAATGTAATTTTATCATTTAAATATTGAATCGTTCTCTCTTAGTAAGATCCCATTTTCAATAAAATGGTGGTCTTACCTTGAATTGAAGATGAAGTCCATTTGCCTATCCTTCTGGACAAAAATCTCTATTACTTTGTTGTAAAAGTCCTCCTTATCTTCTTGTAGTTTCAAAAGTCTATCATAAATCTAATCGATAGATTTATGATTAGAAAATTATAAAAGTAGGGTAGACATGTGGATATTATCCGGCTGAAGAAAACGTGCATTTATCTAACAGGTACGTTTCCCACAGATCTTATTTTGAGCTATTTTCTAAAATCCTATGGAGAAATCTCATTGCTTTTTTGTCGAGGGAACCCATGCGCAGCTTACTTCCGGGATTTAGGACGCATCTCTCTTCTCCTCTTCACACACCACACTTTTCGCGGCACACGTACTTACAGCCGATCAGATCTGAATTATGTGAGATGACGTATGGTGGGGATGGCAGCTCTATGCCCCTATGGTCATTATTTTTTTGCCACACACATTAAATAGGACAATATTCTGAGCATGCGCAGTGTAGTTTTTACAGTCACCATTCACTTAGACAGTGAGAGGGAGAGGCATGGTCGGGTTTTGTCCCACATGGCTCTAAACAGCTCAATAGGCACACACTGTAGACACTAATTAGAAGAACACAGACTAAAACAGCAATATACATACGAATCCGTTTTTTTTGCATTTCTTTGCATTTTTTTGTAATCATTATTTGTAATACTTTCTGCTGACACTAGGTGGGACTGCCCCTATCCCAAACCACTCCCTCGACCCTACCCCTCCGTGATGGAGTGAACTCCGTCTGTAGCCACACTCGCAGCTCAATGAGGCTCCCTCCTGTCAGATGGAGGGAGTAAATACAGCAGCAAGCTTTGGGACGGCCTCCCCTCTCTCCGGCAGAAACAGGAAATGCCGTAACTGTAGGTAACAACGGTTTCAAATCAGCATCTCTTTGACAAAAAGTTTAAATGAATAACTCAAATAAAACTCCAAACATCTTTCATTGTGTTTCAAAGCTCTTTTAGTTGTAAACCTGATGTTCATAAGCTTCTTAGTTTTTTGCAACGGTCTGTAAATATACACAACTTTATAATAAAATGCACACATTTACCTTTTTCTAGACTAAACACAGGTATGATCCTAAGGCCCATTCCCAAATCGCCCCCTACACCCTACCTATACACCCTACCCCTCCGTTTGCGCGTTCACGCGGAGGGTCCGCCATATTGAGGGCTGTTCCAAAGCAACGAGTGTGGAGGGGGAGTGGGCTATCAAGCCCTCAAACAGCGAGTCTGCAGCGGTGCTGACTTGAGACCGGTCTGTACCTGACCGGAGTCACGCTGTGTGTGTCCGTCAGGAAACAAGCTGTTTACAAGTAGTTCCAGCAAACATCCACTGATAAACTGCGATGTTAACAACCTCATGATAACCTCATATGTTTTTAACTTAGGATCAAACCTGTGTTTAGTCTAGAAAAAGGTAAATGTGTGCATTTTATTATAAAGTTGTGTATATTTACAGACCGTTGCAAAAACTAAGAAGCTTATAAACATCAGGTTTAAAACTAAAAGAGCTTTGAAACACAATGAAAGATGTTTGGAGTTTTATTTGAGTTATTCATTTAAACTTTTTGTCTAAGAGATGCTGATTTGAAACCGTTGTTACATACAGTTACGGCATTTCCTGTTTCTGCCGGAGAGAGGGGAGGCCGTCTCAAAGCTTGCTGCTGTATTTACTCCCTTGTTGAGCTGCGAGTGTGGCTACAGACGGAGTTCACTCCGTCACGGAGGGGTAGGGTCGAGGGAGTGGTTTGGGATTGGGCCCAAGTGTGGAGTGGTGTGGAGGGGGAGTGGGCAATCAAGCCCTCAAACAGCGAGTCTGCAGCGGTACAGGTATGATCCTAAGTAAAAAATATATGAGATTATCATGAGGTTGTTAACATCGCAGTTTATCAGTGGATGCTGGAACTACTTGTAAACAGCGTGTTTCCTGACGGACACACACAGCGTGACTCCGGTCAGGTAGAGACCGGTCTCAAGTCAGCACCGCTGCAGACTCGCTGTTTGAGGGCTTGATAGCCCACTCCCCCTCCACACTCGTTGCTTTGGAACAGCCCTCAATATGGCGGACCCTCCGCGTGAACGCGCAAAGGGGTAGGGTGTAGGCGTAGGGTGTAGGGGGCGGTTTGGGAATGGGCCTCGGTGCTTTGGAACAGCCCTCAATATGGCGCACCCTCTGTGTGAACGCGCAAACGGAGGGGTAGGGTGTAGGGGTAGGGTGTAGGGGAGAGAGAGAGAGAGAGAAAATGGCTAAAAAAAACGTTACAGTTGCCGACTTCGCTAGAGATTTTTTCGCTAGCAGCAGTGAAGATAGAGCCTCAGAACCTGAAGTCTTCGACTCTTCTTCTTCTGAAGAATACAAAGACAACAACAAGGATCCATTTGGAGATGGGTAAGTGTAAATATTACAGTAATAGTGTACTGGCAATGTGTGGGGAATACCGCGAAAATGAACAGGTTTAATATAAATAGGTTTATTGATATATTTTTTAGCGATAGTCATGAACTTTTTATTGGGACAAAATAGACTCTCCATTATCAAACATTTTCTCTGTGTTAACGTTATTTTGGTGTGTAAAAGTGAGATTACATGTGTAGATGATTAAATTAATCAATTATTCGTCCCACAACGGAGACATTTACAGTGACATGTTTTTGCCATCGATTATTGTATCATACTGTTCTGTACAGATGAGACTTTGTCATAGATTTATTTATATGTGTACCTGTTATTATTTTACCGTCCTGTACAGATGAGATGTTGTAATCAGATGTAGCCTATGTTTATGTGTGTCTGTGATTTTGTACTGAATGTAAAGTAACTGGAAATACCTGTGTGTGTGTGTGTGTGTGTGTGTGTGTGTGTGTGTGTGTGTGTGTGTGTGTGTGTGTGTGTGTGTGTGTGTGTGTGTGTGTGTGTGTGTGTGTGTGAGAGTGAGAGAGAGGGAGAGAGAGAGACTCCTTCTCCAACCTCCCAAACTTTCTTTTTTATGTGTGCTTTGTTATTTGTGCTTGAACACCATTTTACTTGAACTTTATTTCAGTGAAATTAGTTGTAATTATTGTCCTACATTTTAATTTGTTGTACAGAGATGTTTCACAGCTGTCTGGGCCTAGTGGCCCACAGGTGGCGGCGTTTATCCAGCAGCCAGAACATCCATCTGTGCCGGCCCCCAGGTCAAGATCTACTGTGGCTCAAGGGCCTTCACCAGAGCCATCACCACCAAGGACCAGCAGATCAGCATCACTACAGCTGCCTCCACCTCCATCTGCGGCTGCCACCAGGTCAAGATACACCTCAGCACAAAGGCTCCACCACAGCCATCACCTTCAACCCAGCCAGCAAGGAGGTCTCGTGGAGGTCTCGTATGGCACTTGTACACCCCACCTCCACAGCCGCCCATGCACCATCACCCACACCTACACAGCAGCCCATGCATCATCACCCCCATCTTCACAGCAGCCCATGCACCATCAACCCCATCTACACAGCAGCCAGACCCACTGTCTTGGAAGACAGACAAAGACCTTGACACTGTCTTGACATTTATAATGAAGAGTTGGTTGAAAGTTCTGATGTTCAACATTGTAAATAGTTAGATTTTCCAGTTTCTTATATTTATATAAATAGTTGGTTAAAAAAAACATTTATAATAAATTGTTGGTTGAAAAAAAAGGTTGAATGCTCAATTTGTATTTGTACACATCACATGAACCTTGGAATGTAATATGAAGTCATGATTCAGTCCTGATGTATCTCAGTGCTGTGGTGAAAGTAGAGTGATAAACACCTGTTTGACTCAAAATTCAATTTTAATTTGTTTCATTTTAGACATGAATAACACATTTATATACAGTTTAATTCAAATATGTTACTGCTTTTGTGATCCTAAGACTTTGGTAACCAAATCTAAAACACCAAAACAATTCGATCACATGAGTAAATTTGTGTTTTCACAAGAGTTTTGAAGATTTTCCGAAAATCGGATGTCAAATGTTAAGCTTTTGAGCTACTTATCTCATCAAACAGTGCTCTAAGGTGAGTCATTTGCATATATAGCAATACTAGAGATTGTCCTGAACATTTTGATATGTAACACATGGGGTGCCATGTTAGAATAAATATATTTAAAAGGTGATTTAAGAAAACATCTAAAAATCGAGAAAATACCCTTAGACTCCAGAGGGTTAATGATAAAACAGAATATTGTTGTTCTTAGATACATCTCGCGATCGACTGGGAATCTCCCCGCGATTGACGGGCACCCCTGGTCTAAGCTAACCATAGCATGCATGACAGCTACAACATAACTGTATGTTTGCACACAAAGTGAGGAACATTCTAATTTCACTTTGTCACAATTTAAAAAGAGAGTCCTAAAGCATTTGAGGTGTTTTCAGTTATTTGGGCTTATTCAACATTAATGCATGTTAAAAATGAGCCACTGCTCAGCTGAGATAATCAAACTTCCGATTCTCATATCTGGTCACCAAACTAACAGAAAAAGAGGGGGATGTCAATCAACTACAGTACTGAGCTAATATAAGTGTAAATATTAGGGCTGTCAAGTTAACGCGTTAATAACGCGTTAACGCAAAAAAAATTAACGCCACTAATTATTTTAACGCGATTAACGCATGTGTATTTTTTTTCCTCGGCTGCCCCGTAGTTTCAGAGAGCATCGAGTTTAAAATACCATCTACAAGCTGATGCTGACAGCCCCGCTCCTGCCGTCCGCTTGCAGCAGACCACACTTCCACGCTCACCGGCAGGCACCGACTGGCTATTGGGAGGACCAGGAGGGTGTGTGTATGTGTGGCCCGAGCGAGCGAGAGAGAGACCTTACGTGCATTGTTGTTGTTAGCATCTGGTGCTAGCTAGCTGCGCTAACGGATATAAGGAGCTGTTTAAATGAAAACAGAGGAGCGACATTTCGCCACAACTGCGCCGAGCATTTGACTTTATGCAGGAAGCCAGACAGCGGGACATTGTACGATAAGTCAGCACACTCAGCACGGATAGTGCGCAACATGATTGCAGAGTCCAGGCAGCTCCCGTTCGAGCATATGCCTTGAGTTGCACATAGCTCCAACGCACACACACACACACACACACACACACACACACACACACACACACACACACACATACACACACACACACACACACACACACTGTATTATATTATTGAATGAGAGAGGTTCCAGATTGAATTGAGGCGAATATTTGTAATGTTCAGAGGTTGTTGTGTTTAATATTCATGAGAATATTTGTCATTGTTCAAATGATAATAAACATTAGCCTAAAGCATATTTTTCCACTCATATGTTGATAAGAGTATTAAAGACTTGAAAAATATTCCTCTACGGAACATTTAGAACAGATAAAAAATGTGCGATTAATTTGCGATTAATCGCGATTAACTATGGACAATCATGCGATTAATCGCGATTAAATATTTTAATCGACTGACAGCCCTAGTAAATATATGTTTGCAAGCTCAAAGCCTGGACAAACACAATGGTTTAGACTCATTTGTTGGTGAAAAAGTGAAATTAGAATGATTTGTATCAATTCATTACAACTATTGCAGTAACCCTGCAAAATGCCTGTTTGTAACATAAATGCTTGGCATGTACAGTATATTGCTGCTTGCAGGTTTCCCAACAGCTATTCACACAACAGTTTCCTGGACTTTATACCTGCCATGACATTTATGTGTAACAAACAGACACAACGTCTTTTGACTTTTGATAGTCCCCTTCCATATACGAGTCCATTGATAAAGATAACTTTTAAGAATTTGAAACCAGTATCAGTGTCATGTCATCAAATTGACTAACTTTCTAATTGTGTAAGGTTTATACACATTAGACACAAGATCTATTGTTTTTAGCTATTCAAAATATCAAAGAAACTTCTTAAATATTAAGTTTAGGCAAAATTAAATATTAAAATTAATGTGATGTACAATTGACGCCGTTTGTGTGTGTGTGTGTGTGTGTGTGTGTGTGTGGTATGTGTGTGTGTTGTGTGTGTGTAGTATGTGTGTGTGTGTGTGTGTGTGGTATGTGTGTGTGTGTTGTGTGTGTGAGTGTACAAAGCAATAGCAGGTGCACCTGATGTTGTCATACCTCAGGAAAGGTTGGTCCCCGCAAGTGATGATCAGAAATGTGGTCCCCAATTAAAATAAAAACCAGTATGTGTGTGTCAGAAGGGGCATGGGGTCAGATGAAGTTGCCCTTCCCTGTTCCTCCTCCTGAACCCTCTGTAGTGCTGTGATGATGAACGCTGGCCGTGTTCATTTAAAAACATAAAGTGTTTTATGAAGTTCAGCGTGCAGCCATGAAGCTGTAAATCTCTTCTCCCTCTTTCTCTCCGTGTCAGGGGTGGAGGGTTCCTGTATAATTTGCAGTGCGTTTAATAGCACATTAACATTTAGCAGACACAGTTCACTGTCTGTCTGCGCTCTGGCGCCGGTACAGCAGCCTGTACTAGATCCCCTTTCTCTTAACATTAGCACACATCAAAAACAGGATGTAGATTGTTGTTGACATCCAGATTGTAAATGAAGCTGCTCTCTGTAAA
Source organism: Harpagifer antarcticus (assembly GCA_902827135.1). Classification (NCBI taxonomy): domain Eukaryota; kingdom Metazoa; phylum Chordata; class Actinopteri; order Perciformes; family Harpagiferidae; genus Harpagifer; species Harpagifer antarcticus. The sequence continues at coordinate 917,682 of CADEHL010001345.1, forward strand.
AACCCATGGTGCTATTTATTCAAATCCATTTAGATTTAATCAATACTTCATATATTTGTTTGTCTCAACATCAGAGCTTGTAATTATGACTTCATGCCTCTCCATTTGAATTCATGAATGGAAGGCATATTATCTTTTATCATCATGTTAAAGTTTACCAAGACATTTATAAATATTGTGGGCTTATTAACATACTTCATAAATGTTACTTTAATGTTTAAAAGTTTAGTTTAGTTGCAGTTCCCCCCTGACACTGACCCAGATAAACATTATGCATTATATGAAACAGGTTGTTCTTGTGTAACAGTTTCACCAGGAGACTATGCTCCAATTCAAACACTGAGTAAGTGCATTGAACAAATCAATGACTGGATGTGTCAGAACTTTCTCCAATTAAACAAAGATAAAACTGAGGTAATGGTTTTTGGAGCCAAGGCAGAACGTATAAAAGTTAGCGCTGAGCTTCAGTCTGCAATGTTCAAAACAACAGATAAAGCCAGAAATCTAGGTGTAGTCATGGACTCGACCTGAGTTTCAACAGTCACATTAAAACAGTTACTAAATCAGCCTACTATCACCTAAAGAACATATCTAGGATTAAAAGACTAATGTCACAGCAGGATTTGGAAAAACTTGTCCATGCTTTTATCCACAGTAGACTCGACTACTGCAATGGTGTCTTCACAGGTCTCACTAAAAAATCTATTAGAAAGCTGCAGCTGATTCAGAACGCCGCTGCTCGAGTCCTCACTAACACTAAGAAAGTGGATCACATCACTCCTGTTCTGAAGTCTTTACACTGGCTTCCTGTGTGTCAAAGAACAGATTTCAAAATACTGCTGCTGGTTTATAAAGCTTTGAATGGTTTAGGCCCAAAATACATTTCTGACCTCCTGCTAAATTATGAACCATCCAGATCTCTCAGGTCTTCAGGGACTGGTCAGCTTTCTGTCCCCAGAGTCAGAACTAAACATGGTAAAGCAGCGTTCAGTTATTATGCTCCAAATATCTGGAACAAACTCCCAGAAACCTGCAGGTCCGCTGCAACTCTTACTACTTTCAAATCCAGGCTGAAGACTTTTCTTTTTGTCGCTGCTTTTAATTGAACTATTCATATCTTAGACTGCACTGTAACTTTTTTCACTGTAACTTTCATCCATGTATTTTTTCTTTTAATGTTTATTTTATTATCTTTTCTTTTTAATGACTGATTTGAAATGCCATTTTCTTAATGTCTTTCATTTTTTGTAAAGCACTTTGAATTGCCTTGTGTTGAAAAGTGCTATATAAATAAACTTGCCTTGCCTTGCCTTCTTTTTAAAATTGTAAATCCTGAAACTTCTTCAGGACCAGAACCACAGAGGTGGGGTAGCTCTGGCTAAAGAGGCTTTGTTTCTTTCCCAGATGTTGCACACCTTTTCTACCAGTGAACCACCTGACAGCAGGGGGGGGAATAGCGACGGTTCAAGTCCTTTTATTTATATTGCTACATTGAATTTGATTCCAACAAACTATCAAACTTGCAAGAATCTTGGATGTACTTTAGAATGTTGCAGGAATGTGTCCTAAACCCGAAAATGAGTTTAGCTCTTCTGGGTTCCCTCCTCTCAAAGCAATCCATTTGTTTAATTAGTTTGTGGTTAGATTCCTGAAATAAAGTCTGTGGCTCACACGCTATGATATTATCACATGTTGTTGTGCAAGATAAAATAGGTCAGCCAATACCCCACTGCTGAATGTATGAAGCTTTAACTTATCTTTAATAGTTGCTAACAAGCGGCTAAAACGCATCTAAACTTCATCACACTGAACATTAGCCACCTTTATATGCATTTGCATAGTAGCCATGAAGTCACTTGACAATCATCATTACAATAGCTATTTACTTCTGGCGATTGCATTTATGGAAACACTTTGATCGAAAGTGTTAATATGTGGAGATTATCCTTCTGAACAAAATGTGTCAGTATCATAAATATGTTTGCCATAAATCAAATGTCCAAATCCCAGAGATTCATCATCACTAAGTGTCAGACTGAAACTAAAGTGACGAACCATCACATCTAGAGGAACAAGGGATAGTACATGATGCCGCCCAAGGCTAGTCAGTTAGCATTCAGTTGTGCAACATAACACATAGACATCTTTGTCTTAACTTCAACACTTAACCACAGTCTGTTGATACTTTCTGAAGGTTTTAAACTCAAATTCCAACCATATCTTAAACATTGCAATTCAATAAACACGGTAAACGCATGGTAATCTGAACTCCATTTAAAGCATGTGTGATATGTTAATGACATAAGTCCCCGAATGTATTTCGTTTTTTACCAAACCGGTTTTGTCTGGATGGTAAATGTTTTCATCAACTAATTAATATATGACAATCACTCTTCTTTAAGTTAAAGGTGGGGTATGTTATTTATTTCAGAACCACTTTTTGTTATATTCCATGGAATGCTCTTAACATCCCGATAGCAATTAATACATTAAATGCTTTGACAATAAATCCATAAAAAAAAGTCATCTGTGGAAGCCGTGGCGCTGTAAAAAGCACGACCAATCATCTGAGCCGGCCCGGCTAAAGTAACTGGATGGCCTACCTGCCAGTCAGCCTTCCATCTGTGCACAAACTTATCTCGCGCCCTCATTGGTCATGTGCGTGTTCGTGTGTGTTGGGGGAGGGGCTCTGTAAAGAAGTGGCAGATTTTTTCCGGCTGTGTATTTTCAAATTCTAGCCACTCCAGCTGGTTTCTCCAAAATGACCTTCCCCACCTTTAAGGGAAAACATCTAGAAACTGCTTTCTGCACTATTATTTGACAAACAAGTTACAATAGGGAAATATGTTAAATGGGTGCACCCTTGACACTTTTTACCCAATACAATGAAGCATAAAATGTATGAATTATAAATGTTTAGACTTTTTTAAACAAGCCTTTCCTGAATTGTTCTCCAATAAAAGAAAATGTTCCTTACATGAACGTCTCAATTTATAATGTGAAGGTAAAGTGAAGAGCAGATCAGTGCTACATACTCTTCTTGCTGTGTCTTTGTATGCACCACATATACCAAAGCACATCCCTCATGTGTGTAAACCTACTTGGTAATGAAAGCGATTCTGATTCCGATTGATCAAAGTTGCTCATTGAGATGTACGTTAGAGAGGTACCAAATCAATGGCAGTTGTATAGGCTTGTTATTAGTACACAGATAGTGTTGCTCTTTATAAAGCTGACATTAAACAGAAATAGGCATACAATGTGTTGGTCAACTATAAGGTTTGATGCAAAATAAAGGACAATACATAAAGTAATTGATGAATGGATTGCATTTCTATACATTGATTTACATTAACACACGTAAGCATTGCACCCATGTATGTAATGCCCCTTTCCCACCAACCCAGTTCCCGTTTGGGCTCTGTGCTTTTCTGCTTCTGAGCCGGTTCTCCTTTGTGGCTCCAGTTGTGTTTCAACCGCCCAGAGTCGTGCTTCATGATATCACCGTTTATATAGCTGATTGTCTTGGCAACACCCCTCACAACAACAATAGTGGACAGTGTTGGGTTGAGGCTCGTGTTGCTTTTAATCGTACAGACCAGATTCAATTAAAGAACGACTTCTCCAACGTTATACTCTTTTCCAGAGTGCAGTGGTTCATTGTTTACCAATGTGGGTCCGCTGCAGTGATACGCTGCTCGTGTAACGCCATTAAGTCGTTGACTCACGGCTGCGTCCGCTGGAAGGTATTCTCTGTCTGACTGTCACACAAGCAGCTGATGAATATCCTCCATCCCCATAGGTCAATGTGTGTCAGTCTGAGTTGACCATGTTTGGGATCATAAGGTTGGAATAGAAGTTTCTCTTGTATGAGATGGGTGATGTTAGCATAGCAACCAAAGCTAATCTGACCATCTTATCTACTTGTTGCTATCATATTGTGGCAGAAGCCTTTTTCTGCAGGCATATTGTACCGGTGTTTGGTCCATTGTGATTTTACTTTTGATAGTCTGACAGGAAGCAGTGTGCTGCTCTTCAAAATGGGAACGGATAGTGATTAACAGTAAGGTCCAAATAAACTGCATCACACTATGCCTGGTTTGTGTTGCCCAGGGACGGTTCTAGGGGGGGCATGGGCCAGTGCCCCTGTAACGCTGACCTCGGACCCCCTGTGGCCCCGCCACCAAAAGAAAAGGTTATAATATTGCGATTTATTGGCTATAGCGCTGGTGCGATGGGCGGAACTAATGTAACTCAGCATTCTACTTTCCTACTAGCATTCTTCATGTAACATTCAAACCTAGACGTTGAGGGACTAATAACCGCAGGATGTTGCTGCTGCAATGTGACAGAAGTTCACTTTGCAGCCCGGGATGCAGAGGCCTGGATGTTCAGCAGAGATTGAACCGTTCATTGTCTCATATTCTGTGTTGCAGCAAATACGGTTCATGTGATTTCATAAAATGGTAACTTAGTTGCTAAAACGTACAGGAAGTAATGTAAATAAAAAAATAACAACTGAAACAATTGTGTTACTGAAACAAAGAACTGTAACTTCAAATGACTGAAATAAATACCTGTACAGAAACAAATACAAGTTACTGTATGTTTAGTTTAGTTTATTTATTTTTTTCGAGCGTGTAAAACCAAAGAAAATACAAATGAAACAAAAGATGATACAGACATGATACAGTACTATACAAATGAATGCAATAACAAAACGAAATGTTTAATTAATGATTGAATAATCTGTAGTATCATTGTCTGATATCAATAAACAACAAAGCTTTAGCTAATTACACGTCTGAAAATGTTATGTTTATTTTATGCATTACTTTATACTGTCTTTGGTTCTGGTTTTCTTAGTCGGGCACTAGCTCCGAACTGGCCCTGGATCTGCTTTGGTGGGAACAGAGTGTGTGTGCAACCTCCTCAATAGTCCGAACACATTCACACACCTTTGGTCATTCCACTGAGAGCAATGTAGGGTTCAGTATCTCTGGGTGAGGATCATACCACCGGACTTCTGATTGGTGGACGACTGCTCTACTTCCTGTGTCACAGCCGGACTTCATCAGTGAAAAGATGAAGCACATTGAGCCTGAGATATGGATCTGTCAGCACCACTAATTAGCTCCACATGTATACTCCTAACATCTTGATCCTCATGTGATTGTGAAGTGGAACATGAAGCTGTGCTCAAGGGACAGGGATGTTTCCATTGCATGTGTGCTGAAATCATCCGCAAGGCCGGGCCCCCCCACTGACACTCACTGCTAACCCCTCCCAATGACACCGTGCTTTACATTGGAGCACACATGTATTTCTATCAGAAGGCTACTCTTAAGTATAATGGAAGATGGGTTATGAATAGAAAGAAATGACTGCCATCCTTTCAGCAAAATAATAATTAGGTGTTGATGTAACAAGATGGCCGACTTCTACAAATACATAAAACCATAGAATGTAGTGTGAATCAGGAAGGCTGGGGAATACGTGAGTTCATGTCAGCAAGATAAGAGATGCTCAACATTTCATAATTGTGCTTTTTACTTCACTTATTGATGTTATGTGACACAGTTACAAATAACATGTTATTTGATTGTCGATTACACAATGTAAACACTGAAAGGTTGACTTTAGTTAAATGTTTTATGTCTACAGATTTCAAATAACTGTACAAGTTTAGTTCAAAACATATGTTTTAATATTAGGATTGACCTAATATTACCGCTTTCAACTAACCTAATAGTTGTGTCAAATCTGTTGACATACTACGAAGTTAACGTTTCAGATGTTTCAATGCACACGCACTGCACTAGCACATTATGCACAAAGCAAAGGTATCTAAATAATGTAAGAACATTTGAACTGCAATGAATGATTTAGACTTTAAAACATGTGCCATGGACCTTTGCATGCAAACTAATTATGAGGTCTAGCTGTGAGGTTTCTTTATGCTTTCTTGCATAAGCTTGTAATCCTCATCACACATTACAATAAGGAAAAGAAAAGAAATACTAATTCTAATAGTTCTAGTAATAAAGCACGATAACACACACACATACACACACACACACACACACACACACACACACACACACACACACACACAGTCCCCAGCAGCTGGACTTTTCTCTCCTGCGTCTCGGGACCCTCACCGTTCCGCAGTATGACACATTTCTCCTTCCCTTGCTGTCGTGGATATTCATTTAATAACTCTCTGCTGACTTCATTTACAAAAGCAACTTTAGCATGTGAGCTGTAAAGAGGCTCAGGGATGTGCCTGGAGCCTCCTCCAGCTTTTCATCTGAGAGTATGATGCTCAACGTGATCTATGAGGCCCAAGCACGGGCTGTTATTACAATGTGTAGCTCCTATCAATCACACAGGTTATCATGCTCAGTAACTGCTGTTGTTGCAGATGCGTGTTCTTCAAAATACATTATGTAATTATTACACATCATGTTCTTAAGTGTTTGATCCAGAGTACTTTAGTTAAGGAACAGGATATAGTGAATAAGTGCTACAATCTCAAGACCTGGGAATTGTTGTGAATATAAACCAGAATCATAATTCAATCATGATCATACGAGTTGTTATTTACTAAATCTATATCTGACATGCTACATGCAGTAATGGCATATACAGATGTACATCTATGTTTTAAAAACCACATTTTTAAACATGTTCTTTTTTTCATACACAATGTGTTTGTTTGTTTGTTTGTTGTTTCTTATTGACTATTATTACTAGTATTCATATTTCATTTGACATCATGAACGATTATCTTGTGGAACCCAACTCCTTAATATTTTGTTAATCATGGTACTTTAAAATATTCTGTCCAAATTGAATATTGTGCAACACAAATATATATATACATATGAAATGTTTTGTTAGTGACCAGAACATACAATGAATAGCAGCAGCTTATACATATAGCGTATGTACTATGTACACATAGTTCACCCTGACCAGAACACACTGTTAGATAACAATTATGTTTTCAATTCATTTCTGAAAATAATTGCTAGCCCTACCTTTTTTTCAAGATTCAAAGATTTCTTATACAAAACTACGGTGTATGTAAATGTGTGTGGTTCCTAAACAGTGCAAATTACAAGACAACAAAACAAAATAAATATAAAAATAGTGCAAGCTCAGGTGTTTAGTGTGGAATTAAACTGTCCCTGAGTCTGCTGGTTTTTGTCATGATGCAATTTATAAACAAAAATAATGATGTTGTAGATAATAAAGTGCTGTTGACGTGCCTTTAGGTTTTTCTCTAACTTCTTTATGTCTAATTGACCATGTTTCTGATCAACATCCCATCTGCGAAAATGTGTTTTTTTCAGTTTGAGTGCAGAAATGCAGTCTATCCCCCTCCCTTTGCAACGCATTTACAGCCTATATTTGACCTTTTGGTCACTAAAGAGTGGTTTAAAATAAGACTGCCAAAGGACCTTTGAGCTTAGGTCAGATTCAAAACTGATTATAATTATCACATGCAGTGTCTGTGTTTTCAGATCACGAGGATGTGCGTAAACTGTAATTAAAATACGGTCTAAATGCATGCGTTCTAAATCCAGAACCGATGGTGGAAATGGAGGCTTCAGCTCCAGGAAAAGCAAATCACCGCCGGGACTTCACATGTCAATATTTCAAATCAGCACAGAGGATGTGCTCACGTGTACGGCCTCACTGTGTCAGTCATTTCACATCTTTACGGGACAACGAAAACACGCACTTGTGAAATCCTAGCATTGAAGCTTAAATTGCGTTTCTTTATTAACCTCTTATTCTTAAACTGATTGTTTATTAGGAGAATACTCAAATTCTATGCAATAAATACATTTTGTCCTGAAATATTCTCAGGTGACGGTTGAAAATAATTGAAATAAATTAATGTAGGCAGCTTAACGTTTCGTATCAGCTGAGAGTATCATGCATTTTGTTTTAATTAGTTTAAGGTTTATAACCTTGGCATTCTAACGAAGTATAATGAGAGTGAGCTGTGGTTGGGATCTGCAAATAATGACTGATGATCGCGTAATCCCACTATTGCAGGATATTGGACGTTTTTGGAAAATTGCTTTGAAACATGTGTTAGGTGTAAAAAGAAAGCATAGCATGGGCCATTCTTCATTTAACTCTATGCATTCCTCACATTTGAACTACAATTGTGCATTTCCGTGGAATTAATTGTGCAAATCACTTCTGTCACAGGACTTGTGCAACGTGTAGGTTTGCAGATAATGTCTCCAAACTTTTTCAGCACCAGTGTCTCCAATTAACGCGCAGTCTGGTTTGCAGCTCGGCCTGCAGGGCGGAGGCCTCCGCACAATTAAAATCCCCTCAGCCTGCGGTCTGAGGAGAGGCCATGTTCACTGCAAAAATATCCTGAGCCTCTATAACTGGAAAACAAAGTCAAAACCTGGTGTTAGGAGTTTACAATTGACCGGGAACAGTGCGTGAAGTGCAGGGTTAAGATTAGAAGAACGGAAACCAAAATCCTTTACGGGTTAAACTGACTGAGAGTGTGTGTTCTTTTACTCAAGTAAGACAGAAAACTACTTTATAACACGCAACACTGTTACTATTATTTCTGAATAAAAGCTAATTCATACCATCTGAGAAATTACGCACCTATTTATCCCAGGTTAAGCATCCACCTTAATAAAGTATGTTCGGACTGGCGCTTACTGGGTCGCCGTGTTCCATTTGAAGCTGTCCAGATGAGCTAGAGATTGTTCCCTTAAGACGGAAGGGCAGAGGAATGTGCTGCATTCAAGCTCAAAGGCCAACGCTGAGCACCAGAGTCGCCTGGTGTGTAAAGGACTCTTGCTTTGTTTCCTTTTGGTTGCATCTCCTGAAATGTGTCTCTGGTCCAACTGATCACTTTTCCTCAGCAGATCTGAAAGCTGCTCTGTAGCCTTCATCCTGGTAACTAACTGCGCCATATGCAATGCGTAGTTATATTTAATCGTCGTAAATAATGCTGTTAGCTGCAAAGGTCAGATTTATAGCCCCGCCGCAGCCTGTCTTCCCCAAAGACTCCAAGTCTGTGTTCATTATAAAGAAATATTAAGACTTACATCCCGGTGACTTTGATAAAGGTCAGCAGGAAGTCAAATGTCTGGACTCCGGTCTGCTGATGCTCTTCAGTCTCCTCATTAAAAGCCAAGTGACGGGTTTGATCCAAGAGAGGCTTTGGGCAGCAGAGGAAAGCACCGGGAGCTCCAGCTCACAGCAGCGGGGCCAGGTGACTCTCTATTCGGCCACAGGTGGAGTCTCAGTCCCTCCCTGCTCCTGTCCAGGCTGTGTGTACCCGTGGCCGCCTGACCGCTGAGTGAGAAGCGTCCTTTACCAGACCGGGGGAGAGGCTGCAGCCCCACAGGCCATATATCAGCCCTATAAACCAAAGTAGCCACCCTGATGTAGGATTTTATTATGGTATTAAACGGACCCCAAAAAGTAGTTGGAGTAGTTTGCGCTGTAAAGACAAGGGGCATAACCACGCAGGGCCCGATTTAATGGCGCTCGTTAACAAAAATGACTGTTAATCTGCCAATAAAACAGTGTCAGGCATCTCACGGAAAAACACTCCTGGAGTGTATCCAGAAAGTGGGTAAATCTTTACCCACACATAGGTGTGAATGTAACTGTCTGTCTTGTCTTGGGTATAACACAACGCTGCTGTTGGCTATCAGCGCGTTTATATGATGTTGAGATTGATTTGCAGACAATACAGAAAACAGTGCTCACGCTCCCGGGAATGTGTACAGTGCGCGTCACACTGAGATGCACGCGCGTCTATTTTGATTAGGTTCATATCAATAAATAAATAAATAAATATATACATAAAAATAATGGCGCCACTTATTTGTCAGCCATTGTCTCCGCGCTGCCCAGACCGAGCATAATTTAACAGTTTGGTGTAATTCTCACTCTGACAGCAGCCATAGATACACAGACTAGATATACGCACGAGCTGTTCATTTTGCATATTGCATATAAACAAGACAATTTATTCAGAGGGGGTGCAATCTATTAAATGGCGAGAAAGAGAGTGGGATAGAAGGAGAGAGAGAGGAAAAAAAGGGGGGGGTGCATTATTGATTTACGCTCCATTGAAGCTTTATCAGGCTCGGAGAAAAAAGTCCGGCCAATCAGTTTGCGCCTCGCGCACAGTGCGAGGCTGTAGCACTTTGTTTCGCTATAGTGCGCAAGTTGTTTGGAAGGAAGGGCGAGAGAGAGAGAGAGAGAGAGAGAGAGAGAGAGAGAGAGAGAGAGAGAGAGAGAGAGAGAGAGAGAGAGAGAGAGAGAGAGAGAGAGAGAGAGAGAGAGAGAGAGAGAGAGAGAGAGAGGGAGGGGGTGAGCAAGCAAAGAGAAAAAGAGAGAGAGACACAGAGTAAAATCTCGTAATGTCCCTCTTCTTGTTTTCCATTTAGTGAACTCGCGGCGTTTCGCGGATAATGTCCGAGAATGTCCATTTCTGGGACTTTGAGCAACTATTACGTGGACTCCATCATAAGTCACGAGAGCGATGAACTCTCAACCCCGGCTCGCTTTCCCGGCGTCCACCAGTACTCCGGCTCGAGCTCCTCCGCGGCCGCGGGCGGGAGGCAGCCCGAGCACCCCCACACGGAGTCCTACCCGTCCTGCAGCTTCCAGCCGAAGCCCCCGGTCTTCTCTTCCTCCTGGAGCCCGTTTAGCCCGCATCACGGGGCAAGCGGCCTCCCAACAGTCTACCACCCGTACATCCCAGCCCAGCACGTGCCCGCCGCGGACACACGCTACCTCCGCTCATGGCTGGACTGCGCGCCGCGCGGCTCCGAGGCTGTCCCGGGGCAGGGCCAGGCGGGGCAGGTCAAGCTGGAGCCTCAGATCGGACACCACGGCGGAGAGATCCCGACTAAACTCAGCGGACAGATCCAGCAGGAGACCACCACGTACATCCTGGAGTCTGCGTCCACGGCCGCGCGCGAGCTAAATCTCCATCCGGCCGCCATCCCGAGAGCAGGTTTCGAAGAAAATAAGGACATTTGTGATGGGAGTGAGGACAAAGACGTCCCGGATCAAAGTAAGTTATTAAAGCAGGCAGGAGAGAGCGGAACGAGAGAGGGAGATTGTAAATGTTTTTAATGCCGCCATAAAACAAGAACAAAGAGCCGGAGTGCCAAAGTGCCCCCACCTTCTGCTCTCCTAAATGTACTGAGATATTTAGCCCGGATCATCCCTGTGTTAGCAGCAGGCTCCTGCAGTAACGGTTCACTCTTGATAGCCTATAAACAATATTAACTGTATTATGTAGCGTCACTAAACCAATCTCTGTTCTGGTCCCTGCGCAATACTGTGGAAGCTACTACAAAAAACATACAAGAGGTGGACACAATAAGTGGACAACTTGCTAAGTAGGCCTAATTAAAACTAGTAGGCTACAATAACTAGAACCGGTTACTATATTATATAACCTAACCCTAAACATTACACAGTTGGATGGTGTGTTCAGTGGATATGTGCATTGCATTTCTTAGTAATAAGATTCACGCTGTTTTGCAACAATATGCCAGTTTAAAAATAATTGATGATTTGATAGTATCTTGATGGTGAGTTTGGAAACTGTCAACAAAAAATATATGGATTTATATATTCATGAGCAGAGAATATATACATTTAATTGGAATTACAGTTTGTGTAAAAACAATCATTGTTTGATTATGAGCTATCGTGAAAGGGTAATTGCTCAGGGCATGTGTATTGCTGAAACAGCGTCAAGTGGGATGGTGCTTCGGATTTGATTTTGCATTTTACTTTAGGGTTTTACTGCAGGTGGGTTGGAGGTCGCAGGGCTTTATTAATCTCTCTGTGTCGCACATGAGTTTGTGTCCGCGCGCCATTGCGTATTAAAGCTCCTCCCGTCAGTCACACTGTGTAAATCCCTTTTGGAACAAACAAATCAGACCTTTTCGAGCTGTAGGCCTCCTGCTCCATATCCACTGCTCACTCACGCACCACATATGCACTGAAGTCAGAAGCGATGTCTGGAGACATGAGCTCCAGAGCTTTCCTGCCGTCACCATGGGCATGCAGGCCGCGGGTTCTCTTTACAGGCTATGGTAACCATGTGACGCGGTATTTAATATGCTATGTAGCCTAGTTATGCTTTTGAAAGGCCATACTGCCTTGATAATCATTCTGCAATCAACTGCTTTGTCATTTCCCATATTCCTGAGAGGAGGGGTGCTGGGATTATTCTTCATATGTCTGTTGTATTGTCACTATTCTGAAGCAAATAAATGCAAACATAAAAGGACAACGCTTTGTTCCCGCCCCCAATGTCAAACATCTCCATCAGCTGAAACTATTAAATGTGTGTCAGCTATATGCATGGGCTGTCCTAAAAATGATATAGCAATCAGGCAGTCTGTCACTGTCAGGAAGGGAAGAGCAGATTATTTGTAGATAGTGCCGAGGCCAAGATATACGATTATAATCGCCCGTAGGGCCATATTTACGGAGTTTGTAGCTCTACAATTGTGAATTATGTTGTGTTTTTTAGAATTATGTGATCAAATAAAACTCATATTTGTATTCACTGTTACGAAATGTAGCCTATTGGAACCTTCGAAGTTCGGTTATTGTTTATAAAATAAGGGGGTTCATTATGTGAAGGCGGCAGATTGACTTCAATACACTAATTCAGCTTGGTGTTAGTCTGTAGGCTGCGGGCCATGCAGCCGCCTTTGCTGTTTTACTCATCTGTTCACTCAGTAATAATAATAATATTGGACCTGTCATTAAGTAGCAGTCATCCTGATGTAGAGCCGCGGAGGTTCTCCATATAACCCGGGTTTGTTCTGTCTGCACCCGCTAACAGCAACATTATATCCATCATGTGCTGGCTCGGTTTGGAGGTATTTTCCAAACCTTCTTGACTTATTTTGGGCGGGACAGAAAAAGGCTCCCTGGAAAGATATTCATTTGATATTTTTTTATGTCTGCCTATTTCTTATTTATCTCCCTAAGCAAGCCAGCATGTGAAGGGCTCTGTTTTCCTCCTCTAATCCCGCCCCATAAATCTACTTTGTGTCGGAGGACTCTGATCCATGCGTCTGTAAACCTGACCGTTTGGCCTTATAGGGGAATACAAATTGCAAATACTACACACACACTCACAAAAAATCAAGTTTCGCAGATAATATCACGTATAGAGCTACACACGTAATAGCAACACTGGCTCACACACTATACTATCTCCCAGTTTCTCTCCCTTTCACACACACACACACACACACACACACACACACACACACACACACACACACACACACACACACACACACACACAGACACACAGCCTTATTACAGCATGTAAACAGGCCATCCATCAGAGCCTCCAGTCTGAATCATCACTGTGTTTCAGTCTGGCTCGGTGGTAATGAAGTCTTGTCTGTAATGGACTCTGATGTTCAAACAGGCACAACTGAGAGTATTTTCAATTAGAGAAAGTTTCTCTGTCTTGTGGTTTGTTGTTTGGTGTGCAGTGTGTCTCTGCCGCCACTAGGGGAGCTGCAGCCAGTCTAGTTTATTTTCTTCACAAGGCAGCCATTTTCTATGGGGCCCAATATTTCTCTATGCAGGCGAAATAAAATCACCCTTGCTCTAACCCTAAGTATCTTCACTGAATGGTTACTATAAGAACACCGGGATAAATAATGGTTAGTACAACCTTAGCCGTATGGAAGAAGGACATTATTTATAAATCCTACAAGGGGAATTTGTTTCTCTGTGTCTTGTGTAAATAGGAATTGTCTCCTTCAAAGGAATTTAATTGGACATATTATGAAGAGGATTTCAATTGGTTGTGTTGGGATTGATTTATTTGTGTTGCAATGGCAGAATGCTATCAGCCATTTTGACGGTTGAGTAAACCAATGGCTGTTTTGATCTTTGTTAACGGAATCGTTTGACATTTGTGTTGGTGTGCTAGTTAACTTTCTGAGAGTCTGGGGAAAGATTGATGCAACTCTAATGTCTGTACAGTAAGTACAGTATGTAGCCTGTTAGCTTATACCTCAAAGACTGGAATCAGGAAGCAGCTAGCCAAAATCCTAGATTATCACGTTATATATTGCATATATATATATATATATATATATATATATATATATGTGTGTGTGTTAGCTCATATGTGTTGCCAAAAGGGAAACATTCATAGCAGAATAACAATTGTATCCACGATGAAATGAAACATAATGCTTCCTTATTCAGAACTTTTCATTTGCGGAGGGCACTGTGAAGGATCCTAAGATCAGCAACATCTAGTAATGGGTACAAGTGGCAATATCCACCCTGAATCTTTGAAACAAGTTGTATCCGATGCTCTTTCCATTCGAGACTGAGAAATGATTAGTATCTGCATGTTGGAGCATAACTGTAGGCAGAGTTTCCCTCAGGTACTCAAACTGTCTGCAGTTTGAATAACATCAGTGGAATCGTACCTTTCCAAACATCACATCCAGTCAACGCTGGCATCCAGCTACAGATTCTCTTTGTGTGACTGGTGCTGGGCGGCCATCCAGAATAAACTACAAGATTACACTTCAGCCTTTGTGCTGCCGCTGCCGCTGCCGGCCAGCACGAGAAAGTTATTACCCCTGAAGTTTATTAAGTTATAACGCCGGGTGAAGAACCCCATTAATTGGCGTGTTGCTGTTGGTGGCTGGGCGAGGTGGGGTGCAAGGGTTGGGGTTGGTGGAGAATAAAATACGGCTTCTGGAAATGTAATAACGTGCCTTTGGGATATATGAGAGGTCAATTTCTGGAACTATTAGGGGGAAATTGCTCAGGGAGGGAGAAAGAGATGGGATGTGATATTAGTCTTCGGATACTGTTTCAATGCAAGCACCATTCATCATGGTGTACACACACACACACACACACACACACACACACACACACAAGCAAAGACACACATTGGCCTACAATTGAACACATCGTGCCGCAGGGTCGTAGCTTAACACGATTTGTTATCTTTTCGTCCATGATTGTCCAAGTGGCATCCCAGCAGATACAAGGCTGTAGCCTGAAGACAACTTCAAGCTAGGACTGTACAAACTATAAACCCCCACCCATATCCTTCTTTTCATCTGTCCACATCCTTACTGTTGCAACTTGGAGAAACAAGTCAATGCCATCCACCATCACCAGCAGCAGCCCTCTCCCCCCCCCCCCACGCCGGTTTGTCATCCCGGGTGACAGCCACGGTCGCGGCACAGCTCCGGAGGTAATGGATGATCCTGGAGGTGATTATACACCCGAGGAATGCAAAGCACCCACTTTACGGTGTGACAAAAGCGCTGCACACCCCCACCCCCTTCTCACCTCTCCAGCAGGCATTATTCTGCCCTGAGATGAAATCGAAGCTTAACATGCGGGCCATGTTGCAGGGAATTGATTTCAGAGGGTATTAAGGACATATTTACTGGTGATGGCCGCTAACTAATGGGCTGCTGTTATTAACACAGGGAGGATATATTCTGTCAGATCCCCAAAGGAACAGGTCGGGTGACTCCGAGAACATCAATGGAAGTCTTTGAGATATTCTTCTGTAACCAACTTCTGAATATGATTTACAGAAAAACCAGAAAAAGAGATTACGTTCACAGATTCTGCAAACCTCTCAAGGCCTTGTTACACTTGATAGCCTACTAAGTAAGTTTATCAAGGGTTAGCAACATGTCTTTTAAATCAGGTAGGACATTCATTGCTTTGGTTTGTTCACATCTACGTAGAACACCAACATTTTTCACCCCACATAGTTTGTTTTGTATATCTTAAATAGCGATGTCATACCTTTTCAACCATGACCCTATATCCTTATTCATCTTATTTGATCATTTCAAATGGCGTTGAGCAGAACTCTAAGTTTTATAAACATGGAAATAAATGTCCAGTGATGACAGTTTATGGAATTCTAGGAGATGTATGAGACAGTTGCGTTGGTTCAGTTTGGTAACCAGCTCATAAATTACATTTTGGTGATGGATCAGATGTGGTATTTCCATTATTACCATTACTCAGTTTGGACTGAAATGGTCAAACATTTGATCATCAAGCGGAAACTTAGTATATCATCATTTTATCTTTTAACAGGTTTTCCATTTTCCATGATTCCTTTCTTTAAATCTTAGTATTTTCCTGGTGTAAATGTTGCATGTCAAACATTTAAATGCTAATGTAGTTCATCAAAAATAAAGCTAACATGGCTTAGCGCCACACAAAACAGTTCTTTGTC
The DNA here is from genome assembly GCA_902827135.1 of Harpagifer antarcticus. Lineage (NCBI taxonomy): Eukaryota > Metazoa > Chordata > Actinopteri > Perciformes > Harpagiferidae > Harpagifer > Harpagifer antarcticus. Next base: position 933,985 of record CADEHL010001345.1, read on the forward strand.
CACAACTGGGAACCATTATGAATGCCATCTGCTTTTATTATGTCAATCTTTTTGGCATGACACCAAGAAGAACTGTCACAGTATTCAAATATTTCCAGTGAAATTGACATACAGTATGAAGCCTCCACTGAAATATGATAATGTAAGTTAGAGCAGAGACTTCTCAAGAAAAGACACATGTGACTTTAAAGCTTTTCTCTTGTCATCAAAAGTCGCTGAAGTTCAGACTTTTTCCATGACATCACTCACATGTCATAGGGTCATCCTTTCTGCCATGAGCCATGCATGAGTGCTGTGTTTCGTTCATTGGGACTTACACTGCCTCTGGTAGACAGCCAATGACTCAACATAAATCCAGTGCTCTTCCCGAACCCTAAACCAACCCTAATCCTCTTTTGGTCACACAACTTGGACTTTCTGACATCAGAAATGCAGAAACAGCAGATTTAAAGAAAGTCATTCCATTGTGGTCTTGCTTTGCACGCTGCCCCTTACTGCTGTTTCTCATAGGAGATGGTATTTAAGCTGCTTAGTTAAACAGCAACTCAAATGTAAGAACTAGTTCTGGCTAATGAGAAGGCAGAGATGTTTCGCGTTGCATTGCATTTATTTTTTTATTTTAGAAACTGTAGCTGGTGCTTGGTTGGCCTGACTGTTGTGATTGAGTGGAGGATCCTGACCTGACCACAGCGAAGGATCGCTCATGGTTTAAGCCCCTGTCACACTGTCCCGAAATTGACACCCGATGGACACACGATAAAGGAAATGTTCAAATTCGGCTGTGATCGTAGCAAAATCGGGCCATTCGTGAGGGCATCTTAAGCCATCGTATGACCGCCGGTGGAGTTTCTCAGGCTCCGGCAGCAACTTCCTGAGCGGCAACTTCGCAAGGCACTCGTGAGGGCATCTTGTCAAATTGTGTCATCTTCGTGTTATCATCGGTGCATTCACCCTCACTCTGATCGGGGCGAATGCCCGATGGCACCGATGATAACAAGATGCCCTCACGATGGCCTTACGAAGGGCAAAATGGACACACAAATTCAACACGAAAATGAACCTTCTCAAGGTCCTTCGGCAATTTTTTGGCATGCCAAAGATGTTGCCACCGCTCACGAAGTTGCTGCCGGAGCCTGAGAAACTCCACCGGCGGTCATACGAAGGCTTAAGATGCCCTCACGAATGGCCCGATGTTGCTACGATCAGAGCCGAATTTGAACAATTCCTTTATCGTGTGTCCATCGGGTTGTTTTATTGCACAACAAAATCATGTAAACATATTATGTAAATAACCCAATTTGTGTTCTGTGAAACTAAAAAAGATATAATATATTATTTTGAAGGCGAGTTGACAGGAAGTTGTTGTTGCTATGGAAACAACATGACGGAGAAAACTTTATATCTTCTACATATAAAGACGGAGAAATTAAAGAACAAAGTCGGAAATATCAGTACTGTATCATAGTACTTTAACATAATTGTTTGTGTTACTTCCGTTGCAGTTGTATGTCTTACATGTAATGTAAATGTTGCCTTCGTGTGTGGTTCGGGCCATCTTCGTGCGAAATTCACAATTCAATATTCGTGTGTTCATCGGGTGTACATTTCGGACAGTGTGACAGGGGCTTAAGGGTTTTATTTAGAAGAGGTGTGAGTGCAAATGAATCAGAAGCAGATCTGGGGCCTCATTTATAAAGGGATATACGCTTAAAAAATGGCGTACGCCAGTTTTTACGCAATGTTTGCGATTTATATAATACTGACTTGACGGGAAAATGTGCGGCCCTCCACGCAAACTCTAACCCATGCGTACGCACTATAGTGCACAAAAACGGGAGAGACGAGAAACTGCGACACCGTTGGCAGAAGGAAGAATGGAGAGAAATATGTGGAAATAATACCATAAATAAAATGTTACCTCTCATTTATCATATATGAAGAATTCATTTTCAAACATTGATTAAAGCCAATCTTAAAATGATTAAACAAACGCCTGTTTGAGACTCCTCAGTGCACACAAAAACATAACTTGGAGAAATAAATAAATACGGATATGTTATTTAAAACCACCTCGAATATGTTGTGTTAATGTTATGAAATGTTTTCTCATAAATGATGCGGTTTTGCATTTCTAGGTTGTACGAGCATGGTTTTATATACTACCATGTTTAAACATGTTTTATGCCGTTTGCTAAGACTTGATAAGTCGCTCATAAAACACAGGAGGTATGGAAACTAAGAACACCATATGTGGTAAATTGTACAGTGAATATAACACAACACATTAGTTGTATTTCCTTTAACTGGTGGATATAGAGTTGCTGCGGGGGGGGGGGGGGGGTGCACAGGCTGCAGTGGAGACGCTGCGCACAGCTGATCGACAGCTGGGACACAAACCACCAAATACGAAAACATAATTCAGATCCAGTCGTCATGACTCCACTCCGGAGGGATTCCCCGCTCATTTCTTACAGTCTCTCATCAAGGGGGTGTCTCCTGTCCCCGGTACAAACACACTGCCTGAGGAAGGCTATGTGTATTGTTTTTGTCGTAAGCAACCTTCCCACGTGAATCCTACGCACGGCGTTATAAATGAGGCCCCTGGTCTTTTCAAATGTTGCTAAATATGGCAGAGAAAATAAACGTCTATGCTCAGGTTTTAACTTAACTGATTATATTTGCAAGATAGTGTAAAGGCATGGAAACTGCCATTGTCATTCATGATGGATTTTGTAGGAGTCTGTCGGCCAACTGTGTCGTAACGCTGCCTCATAGTTGAGATACCTGGGGCTTTGCAGAGGGGAAGAGCAGATAGCTTTCAGCCCAAAACCAGAGCCATGCATCCAAACAACAAGCCTCTGCTAATTACATTGGTCTGAAAGCTATAAAGAGAGAGGTCTGGCAAACCAGATAATTGGAAGAAAGAAAGAAATAGAGACATGAAAAAAGAATCAAAGCGATAATTCAAAGCTTTCTCTCCGCCGAAAATGAGGAACAGCCAATTTAGGAGCCTCATTTATGCATTAATGCTGTTATTCAAATCTCAAATGCACAATTCAACAATCTGGAGCCAGTTGGAGCTTTTCAGAGTTTTGATGAGGCAAAATGGAACACTAAGTCTCTGAATTTAATTATTCTAATATTGACAGAACTAAATTATAACTCCTCCTGTTTTTGATTTGAGTATGTAGTTATAAAGTCTCTATAAGTTTAATGAAAGACAAAGGATGCAGGCAAGACATATTGTTGTCTGTTCCCATCAGGGCCGATACATTTCTGTTTATTAATTTAGTAGAGATTAAGAGTGAGGCAGCACAGTGTGCTGAGCTACAATATGATTATTGTTCTGATGCAAACAAGAACAAAAACAATATTAGGCCTGTAAAACATTTCCCCTGATTTGCATCCTCCATTGTTTCTGTGGTTAAGTGGTTAAGTCACCACACAATGCCTCCTGCCATCATTCTATGGTATCACCTGTTCTCATAGTCATGCAATGAAGGTCACCTTAAAAGAGCTAGCAATAGATTGGTTTTGCTTTTTAATAATTATACTTAAATTCGAAATTAAATTGGTGTAATTTTCTAAGGTCAGAACCAGAGCTATAGTGCCGTCTAAGTTCTAATGGTTTGTAAATGAATAAAACAAAAAAACGATCAGTAGGGGGTTTGAAGTGTGTTTGTTATTCAATGGCCATTTTGTGAAAGTCCCTCTTTATAAAGATGTTGTTCATGTTAATGTGTCCATGTGCTTTTCAGCTGACTGTAGGTTGGGTGAAGCCGTCTGTCCTCCATGCAGTCTCAAAAAAACCACCTTGTGTCAAATTACTGCTTTTTTCACCATAAAACTAGTTCACACACCACAGTGTCAGAGTAAGGTGTCTCCGAGTGAAGCCTTTACGTACAGAGAAATATGGTTATAAACCCTCCAAAGACAGGATTGGAGACCTTTATTACATTTTCTGCTTCTTCCTCTTGTCTTTTTTTTCTAGCTGACCCTTCGGTAAACTGGCTACATGCACGCTCCTCGCGGAAGAAGCGATGCCCGTACACCAAATACCAGACACTCGAGCTGGAGAAGGAGTTCCTGTTCAACATGTACCTCACGCGGGACCGGCGGCATGAGGTGGCAAGAGCACTCAACCTGACAGAGCGGCAGGTGAAGATCTGGTTTCAGAACCGGAGGATGAAAATGAAGAAACAGAGCAAGGACCATCCCAAGGACTAGCGAGACTCTCAGTGGCGATGACGCACGCATACACCAACATAAAGTCCCATATTGCTTATGTCTTAACTGCAAACTCACACACACACACACACACACACACACACACACTTGTGGAAGCTTGTAAACCAACACGTCCTCACTCCCAGGTTGGCCTATGTTGACATTAAGTCCCCTGTGTCTGCGTTTTGCAACGCAAGGGGGGGGGCCCTTAGCGTATATTTTCAACTTTCCGGGATGTCCATAGCTTCTATATAGGCTAGCTCCCTAAACGTATGTTGTAGACGACTTGAGATCGCGAGCGAATGCTACCCGCAGATCCATTCTCACAGCGTTTATCAACCTTTTTCTTACTCAATATCAAGCCACACTTATAGGGCTATCAAGCCCTCAAACAGCGAGTCTGCAGCCGTGCTGACTTGAGACCGGTCTCTACCTGACCGGAGTCACGCTGTGTGTGTCCGTCAGGAAACACGCTGTTTACAAGTAGTTCCAGCAAACATCCACTGATAAATTGCGATGTTAACAACCTCATGATAACCTCATATGTTTTTAACTTAGGATCAAACCTGTGTTTAGTCTAGAAAAAGGTAAATGTGTGCATTTTATTATAAAGTTGTGTATATTTACAGACCGTTGTAAAAACTAAGAAGCTTATAAACATCAGGTTTAAAACTAAAAGAGATTTGAAACACAATGAAAGATGTTTGGAGTTTTATTTGAGTTATTCATTTAAACTTTTTGTCTCAGAGATGCTGATTTGAAACCGTTGTTACCTACAGTTACGGCATTTCCTGTTTCTGCCGGAGAGAGGGGAGGCCGTCCCAAAGCTTGCTGCTGTATTACTCCCTTGTTGATCTGCGAGTGTGGCTACAGACAGAGTTCACTCCGTCACGGAGGGGTAGGGTCGAGGGAGTGGTTTGGGATTAGGCCTTTGAAATGCGATGGAACCACGGCAGACAGTCCAAAACTGGATTTGAACGGGTCCACCGTGTCCCCCCCTCCCCCACCCCGTCCCCAGAACTACACATGCTGGCTATTCTGTGTTTCGCAACATGTTCTCTATGGCACGTCTCGACTGGGAGTTGTAGTTTTAAAAGACGTTTTCGTATTTCCCATAATAAGAAGTTGCCAGTATTAAACTGTGTACATCCCTGGAGGTTTAGGGGATAGGAAACACACACATTTAAAACATATAATTAATAAATGGGGGAAAATTGCTTGTGCCCATAATGGGCAGCATTAATATATATACACACATGCCAGCTAAGGTCAGAAGAGCTTTATTTAACAGCTGGTCTTATGTCTGTGACCCCTCCTGTTGTTAATTGATAACATTACATTACATTAATTGATAAGCCTGAAACATGCACTTGTCAACATTCAGAGGCACATTTTGCAAATATGGCAGTAGCCATCGATCAGCTTAAGATAAGATATACTTTATTGATCCCAAGTTGGAAACATTTGCGTTACATCAGCATGTGTAACAGTTGTAAATATGCAGTGGTGTTTATTTGTAAATCATTTAGTATAATCACACAAATTCTGTGTTTTATATTTAATAATTCTGTGTTCTTTATTTATTGATTGTTCAATACCTGACAAGGTCGGAGATGAAAAACTTTGGTCGCAGGTTCCTCAACAGTGCATTACAAGACATCTATCAATATGTGTGTATACCTCCACCATTAAACTGTCGTATTCTGCACATTTCTTATACTATCTACATACATCTTATAAGAGTATAATACATGTATAATATCAGTTAAAATAAGTGCTTAAACATACAGTAGTTAACATTGCAGGAAAGCAATATATTAGTACATTGTCAGGCTTAATATTTATACCCCGAAAGCTTTTTTCTTATTCAAAATAAGACCTTAACCTAAAGTATACTTTAATGTTTAAATAAAGCCTTATTAGTTTGTCTGTCTGTGTCTCCTATTAATATCTAATAATAAAATAATACATTTCAATAACGTGCTTTAACCACCAGGTGTCCCTTTCTATCAGCTGTGCACCGTTATGGTGTAAATATACCAATATACCGATTGGATCAAAAATAAGTCAGCCGAATTAGTGTTGATACTGCAAGGAGACTAATAATTAGGGTTGTAGTTGAAGAGTTTGTAAATTATTTGTTGCCTGGCAATCGCACAACGGCACGTCTATTAGATACAGATTTCAGTATTCTGAGCCCCTACTCTCCCCATAACTGACGGCAACAAAAGTCCTACATTATTCAATTAAAATAAAGAAGTAACAACAATAACTGTGGCTTGATATTGTGTAAGAAAAAGGTTGATAAACGCTGTGAGAATGGATCTGCGGGTAGCATTCGCTCGCGATCTCAAGTCGCCTACAACATACGTTTAGGGAGCTAGCCTATATAGAAGCCTATGGACATCCCGGAAAGTATAAAATGTACGCTAAAAGGCCGCCCCCCTTGCGTTGGAAAAAGCCGACACGGTCGCCCCCCTTGCGTGGAAAAAGCCACATGGCCGCCCCCCTCTTGCATTGGAAAAGCCGACACGACCGCCCCCCTTGCGTTGGAAAAAGCCGACACAGGGGACTTGACATAACGTCAACATAGGCCGACCTGGGAGTGAGGAAGTGTTGCGTAAACACGTCTGACGTTTAAATCTTCATTTGAGGCTTTGGTAAAATCTCACACATTTTTCTCCAGTAGCCTACTACACTTCTTTTAGTTATTTATTGTTCCGTAGCTGAAGAAACCGGGTTTCACGTGGCCATTAAGCAAGATGAGCACACACACACACACACACACACACACACACACACACACACACACACACACATTTTTCTTTCTTGGTTTTTCTCTTGGCTTGCAGAATTTGATTAGTAAGCGCCTGATGGTGGACGTTGATACAAGCAGCTATCTGCCGTTTGTTTCCCGGTTGTCGGCCTAAGTAATGAGCAGATACCCGAGAAGGAGGAGGAGAAGGATAAGGGTGGGAAGTGATGAGGTGCCGGGGGTGTTAACCCGACTCAGCAACTGGGGTTCCGATTAGGCTGCTGTCGATAAACTGGATGCCGCGCTTCAGCTCCGGGATGCTTTATGCGCTGCGGCGGCGGCTCTGCTCGATTCTGCTGAGGCCTTTATCGGTTATCCATACTCGTCCCGTCCACTTGGAGTAAGCACAGATTATCTGAAAGGAGACACAGCACAACGCTCCGTATTTTAAAATCATATCCATCCACTTTTTGTTTTAATTACGCCTTACGCTTCTGCTTTTGGGGATCTCCAAAAATGCTCCAGATCGCACAATTAGTTTTTTCTCAGATGATGCACCTCCTGTCCAACGCTCTCAAACTGCATTAAACAGGCAACTCTACACTTCTTCATTTACTTTAGTTTACAAGCTATTTGCAGGGATAATGTTATACATGTTTGTTTCAGATTACAGTTCGCGCGAAGTTAAAATGTACTTTACTTTAATTCTCTGTCCATATTTTACAGTCTTTATTCAGCGTGGTCTTGGAATGCATTTTGAGAAATAATCTGCTCTATTTTTGTACAGACAGTATATTGTGTATTATCTGCTATGCAAGGCGGGTCTCTCTCATTACAGGAAATGTACACTGCGCTTCAGCTGGAGAACGAAAATAAAAATCCCGATGCGCTCACGTTTACTGACAATTTCTAAATCATCTTTCGGTTTGTTTTAGCCTAAACAAATATCATTCCTAGAATTTCTATAACGCTTTTATATAAAAGGACATAACGTAAAATATATATTCCCACGTGAAATGTTCCAGCAAAAGGGTCCGCATTTAATAACTCGTTAAGGGTTAGGGTTTACTGAAAGTAAAAAATACGAAGAGGCCGTGTCGGAAGGCCGGCGTTATTTGAAGTGTCGGTGTAGTTAATGGCGTCCGATGGCAGTTTTATTGACGGATCATAAACAACACATTGGCTTTACAATACTGCGCGTTTGTGTGTGTGTGTGTGTGTGTGTGTGTGTGTGTGTGTGTGTGTGTGTGTGTGTGTGTGTGTGTGTGTGTGTGCGCGTGTGTGTGTGTGTGTGTGTGTGTGTGTGTGTGTGGGTGTGTGTGTGTGTGTGTGTGTGTGTGGCTTGAAAACCCCTAAGGATGCACCGCCATTGTAAAAATTAGAAGCATACATGTCGTTTACGCACAGCTGCGTAGATTCTGCCTCCAGTTTTAATTCATGCTTTATTCATTTAGTCGTTTTTGCGCAGAAACGAACGGGTCTACATGGAGCCTTTTTTGTCAGACTTTATTGATAAGCATCAAATCCTCTAATTACGAGAACATGTTTACACGGTTTGCGCATGCCTCCCATCCCTCGTCATTTCGTCGTCTTGCTCTCTGTGTGTTAAATCTGTCTGGAGGGAATGCTTACTGAACATTTAAACAGACTAAATAGAAGTTTCTTGATAGGAAATATTTCTAATTTATTGTATATAAACTGAGTAACATCGTCTCTCTTGTTGGATGATTTTAAAACGGTTGATTATTGTTTTGTCTTTTTTGGGATATGGCATTTTATTGTAATATAGATGATTCTCTTTTATGGTGTCTGTCATGTTCTTTAGATTCTGTTTTCCATGTTGTTGTGCCGACTGTCTGTTCTGAAGTCAGTCTGATTTGTTGTAGCCTAAAAGTATTGGGACAAAACGATAAAAATGAAGATATGTATATAAATTATACTTTTTATTTGAATAACTCTGTTTCTGCTCTCCGCCTCCTGTCCCAGTACTTCCTCTCCTCACTGTTGGAACACAGTTTCTGGAGTATGTGCTGCTGATAAATACAGAAAAACCACAAGGAGTCATTTTATTTTTCCTAAATTGTTTGATCAAGGCACATTTAAGCCATATGGCCGCAGTATTCAACCAGCAGGCAAACTCCAGAGACTCTGATCCTCCCTCTTTGTGAAATGTTCTTCTCTTCTGTCTGTCTCTGTGTTGTTGTCTTTTTTGTGCGATGGCACTGCTGATGCTGGATTAAAGAAGAGACTTTACAGTATCATCATGCTTCATGTCGTTGAATTTCTACTTATTGAAATTAAAAGTAATGCAATATTCTCCTTTTTCCTGGAGTGCGAAAGTTTCTCCTTTCCCTTCTCCTCCAATCTGTTCTCTGTGTGAAGAGAGGAACGGATGGGGCAGCATGTGTTTAAAATATGTGTCTCTTCAGTTCAACCCTGAGTCTTTAAGGACAGGGGCGTCTGTTTGGCTGCAACACCAAAAGACTGTCATAAAGCCATAAACACACCCCCCCCACCCACACAGATGATGAGTGCATTCATTAGAGGCGTCATCATCCGTCCATTAGGAGCTTGTGAAGCCGCTGCGGTTCCTGTGTTTGTCTCTGATAGACACACAGTCTGAGGAGAACTGCAGGAGATCTGCTTCCTCCCCGACTTCTCACATCAAGAAGACAGAGTTAGAATGAGACTGAGGAACTTTGACTGGTAAAAGTTGCCATATGTAGATGTTTATGCAAAAGAAGCAGAATATATGACAACAGAAGAGCAAAAGAAGCAGAGTAGCAATTTCAACTGTATCCTTGCTAGCACTACAGCATCAACCAGTGGCGTAACTATCGCCGGTGCAACGCACAACAAATATTTTTTTTATTTAAAAAAGACTAACAGTTCTGTTTCATATGGGTGTTGACTGTTGAGAGATGTATCCATAGATCTCTTCATGTTGCTCTCAAAGTGCACCAGATTGATGCTTTTAACTTCAATATTTAAAAAAAATAAATCATCCCGGGGGAGCATGCCCCCGGACCCCCCTAGAGGATATTAGGTCGACCCCCCACTTGTAAAAATAGCACTTTACCTGTGCTTACACCTATATGCCGTGATCTGATTATCGAGCCTACATTGTAACAAGTGTATATATATTGTGTATGTGTGTGTGGGGGGTGTAGCAGTAGAACATTCAACCCTGCTGTTTGTTCAGCAGGGTTATTTAATCTCTACATATTTTTTTAAACACTTTTGCATTCTTCAGAAGTAAACAGCAAACAGAATGCTATAAACAAACAACATTGTAGTCACATCATGACTTTACATCACCAGTGCTAAGCTAAAAGGGGCTAATTTCCAGTTTGATGACATTTAGTAGTCTTATTTAGCCACTTGTTTGCCACTTCTGTTTACAGGACACATATGCTTCAGACATTCACCAGTTGGGTATTTACTGACATATTTTATGTTGTGGAACAAAACTATTACAATATCATCAGTTTGTGTAAGCTACTGACCTTATTAAAGGCCTCTAACCAAAAACACATTCAAAAACCATTGAAAGGGAAGTGGCAAAATCCTAACTAATTCCCAGGTTGTTGGACTCATTCCTGCAACACTCGTCAATACATATTCTGATCATGTTGCCATTGTGAGTATAGCTTCAGTCATGCCACTGTTATTGATACTGCGTCATGGGTCAACCGCCCACCCAATTGGAAGGTTTTGACCAAACAGAACAGTCAAAGATTTGTTCAAAAAATCATTAAACAGATAATATTTCACGAGGTCAACTGTGGTAGATCTTCTACCAATTGAGGTGTCAATGGTTCGATTCCCTGTGCCTGCAGTCAACATCCCTTGTATAGCAGCCTCTGCCTCTGTATGAATGGGTGTCAATGGGTGGAGGCTGACTTAAAAAGGTAAAAGTGGTGTAAGGGGTTGCAAGACTGTAAGACTGAAAAAAGCGATATAAATGCAGTCCGTTGACAAGCTTTGTCTCTTTATTTAAATGTACCCTTAAAACCAACAATGAAAGTATACTGTGTCTAAAGAAAATGTCCTAATTCACTGGCATGTGTAACTGTCTTGCAATAGTGGAGTAATGTCACTGTTAAAACAAGCAAGTAATATCAGTAGTAGATGTTCCAACAGTCTGGCATTAGCAACGCTCTCCTGCTAACAAGTCATCTACACGTTAACCACTTCATACATATGGTGTGAGGGTTCACTATAGTGTAGATTAAAGCACATTGTGCACAGTTGAACGTATATCGTGTGAAATGATAGATCAACTATTGTCATGCACAAGTCCTAGGTGATTCCAAACTTCAGAAATGTGTTTGAACACACATCAAATCATATGGGAAACAGCTGTTATATTATGTTTCAAGTATCAGCTGTGTTTTTGATTGCTAACACACTGAAATGATATGAAGTAGAATTATTGAAGCCCATCTGCACAACGGAGGGGGCCTCACCTTGCGGAGGGGGCCTCATCTTGCGGAGGGGGCCTCACCTTGCCGAGGGGGCCTCACCTTGCCGAGGGGGTGCCTCAACTGAGCTGAAAATGCAGTGCACCTATGCACTTATGCGGCGCAATATGTGTGGCGCGGCACGGTTTCGACGACAGAGGGCCTCATCGTATACTTTGCGTGGGGCCTCACGTTGGCCAGGGACGGCTCTGGTGCTAACTGGTCTTATGTGTCGTGTTTGGTCAATATATTCATACTTACAATGTCTTTCTGAAAAAGCCTCATGTGTTTCAGATTCAGCACAGCGGTTTTTCATTTAGCAAAAGAGTAGGGTCATCTGCTACTTGTGTGTGTGCTCGTTTGGATCTGTGTAGTGGTTTAAAAGAAAGAGCTTTTTCAGAATCTTTATGAATGTTAAAAGAACAGTTATAGTTCTCCAGAAATGAACTCACAAACACCTCAAATGTCTATCTGTGCTGGAAAAGTATCCTATGTTATTTAGCATGGATTAACAGTTTGTATGCCAGTTGGAAGGGTTATCAACGAGGAGCTATTGACATTAAATCAAAGTTAACATTTCAGTGTACAATGTGTTATAAACCATTCATTAGTTTTATCGTATGTAAGAGATACTTTATTTTGTATTTCGTACAAAGCGTGCTCGCGGTGCAAAACAGCTCTCTGATGCACCCTGGGCCCTGACCAATGAGGCCTCAGGAATTGAGCAGATTTAGGATCGCGGGCCCCAACAAAGCCATCCCATAAACCATCTGCAGAGTTGACGGCAGATGATTGTGAAAGTTCTCTGAGGTGCAGCGGGGTCGGAGCTTCAATTAAATCCAGAACCCTGCACTGCATGTGCTGGCAGCCTCAGGGACAGCAACTGCAAGCTGGCTACACCAAGCTGGGGGGGGGGGGGGGGGGGGGGGGGGGGGGGGGTGGGGGGGGGGGGGGGGGGGGGGGGGGGGGGGGGGGGGGGGGGGTTTGCGGCACAGAAACACCAGGGAGACATGACGGCCACATCTGCAGGGCCCCATCAAACAGAGAGGTGAGAGGGGGCCGTAATCCTACAATCACAGCTTCACTGAGAGGAGGGAAGCCCTTTCCACTGCGACATTCAGCACTCTTCATATTACCAAAGCACCACTGTATTTATTGCAATATACATGTTAAATATTGTAGTACAATACGCACATTTATATATTTATATTTAACTTCCTATGTTCATATTCATATTGCTTATCCAACGTTATTATTTATACAAACATCTTTATTTTAGTGTATCTTTTTATTACGCATTCTTACTTCTTCTTGCTTCAAAAATATTTTTCAATTTAAATGTTTCTTATATTGGAAATGTAACTTGAACTTTTTACACTTGTACACACATATATATTTTATTTTATTATTGTACATTAATACTTGACCTACTTAAATGTACATTTGTATTCTAGTTTTTAAATATTATTTTGTATGTTTTTTTCAAATCTTTGTGTTGCACAGCCCTGCTTTAACTTGTTGTATTTATTGAATATGTGTTTTATCTTTAATTGTAATATTTTTCTCAGACAAAAATAGAGCAACTGTCAAGAAACCTGATTTTCCCAGAGATAACAAACCCTGCTTCTGATGTGACACCCAATGTAGGCACCAGCAGATACCTGGATCAGGAGAGTGCTCACTTGGTGTCTAAAGAGGTTCCTACCTCTCACTGGTCTGGGGTCAGTTGTTAAAGGGAACCCATACATCAGAATCAGAATACCTTTATTAGTGCCACAGAGGGGAAATGTACACCGCAGAGAAAGAGCCACAGCTTAATGTTACCTATGTTACATGTGTGACATGCATACAAAAGTATTCAAGTAAAAAGAAAAAGTTATAATACAAAATATAATGAAAATAAAAAGTTACACAATTTACAAAAATACACATAACCCTGTACCCCCATCTCCCTCCTCCAAAGTGTGAAGCAATGGGAAGTCCAGGTTCAGAGCCTCGTTGAGCAGTGATTTAAACAGTGCAGCTGAAAGAGTGCAGGCTCCATCATGTTAGTGACATTCTCAGAAACGCAATGAGCTGCCCAAGACAAACCCTGTCTGCAGGCTAAATGAATATTTCAAACCCAGGCTAACAATATGTCCTCCCTATATTCTCTCATATTAAAACAGTGTGCAGATAATAAGCGGCTTCACTGACACTTCACTGTGGGTGCTGGCGGCTCTCCCTGGCCCTCACTCTGAATGAGCTTCTATGTCCTCAAGCAGCAGAGAATATGATTCATATTCATACATGTTTCTCTGGAGTTATAGTTCCTCAGATACAAAACGGCTGTGTGGATCCGTTCAGCCTGGACCTCGTTTCAAAGAGAGACTGCAGACTGCTGTGCACATGTTCAAGAGATATCATATTCACATCAAATACACTAATGGTAACAGTGTGCACGTGTTACAGCTGATCAGACTGAGCAGAACAAAAGGGACCAGGGATAACACAATTATAAACATGTGTGTACAAATGCCTTAAAACTAAATATGCATGTTTATAACACTTGTTTTTAATTATTATAATTATTTAAATGTTGCAGATCTTTGTCATTTGCTCAAGAAAAATAATAAATAGTACAAAAAAAAGTCAAAAAAGGAAAACTATTTAACAGATGAAATAACTGAATTGCATTTGAATGGATTAGCTGTTAAATATATATATGGATTTTTAATATCTAAATAATAATAATAATAGATGTATAATTGTAAGTTTGTTTCATAATACTGACTTACAAAATTATTAATAAAATATACAATATGTTTGTAAGTTTACCAAATGGCCTGATTAAATCAGACATTTAACAAATATTACAAATATTAACATAAAATAGAATAATTAGAAATAAAATAACGAGTGCATGTGTAAAAACACTTTGTAATTATTATAATTATTTAAATGTGTATGCTTTAAATGATGGTCACTTTGCACAATACAATAGTACAAACAGTAGTTAAAAAGCAAGACATAACATATAATACCTAACATACCTAATTGAATACAATGAAATAAATAAAAGAAATATAAGGAAAGAATACAAATAAATACAAATAATAACTAGGAATAATAAGTGATGTCCCTGCTAAATTGTCAAAATGAAAGAATTCAACCTGCAGCCTCGTGTTATCTGTTTCTGATGAAGGTGTCCCCTGTTGGCTCTTCCCCTCCACAGTCCATCGCTGCGTCTCTTCCGGAGGCTTCGCACCAGCACGAGTGTTCAGAGGCAGATCTCAGAGCAGTTTGATTTCTTGTAGCGGGTCGCCCGGTGGAGCTTCTCAGGAAACATGAAGCTTCCTGCATCCATTCCTTCTGTAATTGTAAAACCACAAGTGGACTCCTCCAGGTCAGAAGAATCCGTCAAGGTTTCATTTGTTTTATTTGACTTCACTTTGAAAAACAAACTCCAGGGCTATGTCTCCCTTTGGGCCGATATCAGCTCTCTCTTCTTCTTCGTTCTCACGTCAGTTGTGTTTGCACACTTCCTACTTTCAAAAATGGAAACGAACAGCACGAGAGGAGCAGGATGTGCTGGCAACGCACCGGGGGTCTCGAGCTCACGGGTAAAAAAAAAAATGAGGAGGGGTGAATGAGTGATGCGGGAGCGGATGCGCGCGGGGCTGGAAGAAGCAGCCGCCGCCGACTGTCATAAAAGTGAGCAAAGAGGAAGACGGAGAAGGAGAGCAGAGGAGAGAAAGAGGATCCAATGCGGAGCGGTGCAATAAAAGAATATGACGGCAATAAAAGTTTATAGCGTATACATTTCTGAAGGTTAAGAACTAAACGGCTGTAAAGCAAACACGCCGAAAGAAAGACAAGGGGTGAGGAAAGACACAGAGAGAGGACATATTAGAGGGAACGTTTCAACCCCCCCGCTTCATTATTTATTTACTTCTGAG
This sequence comes from Harpagifer antarcticus, assembly GCA_902827135.1. Taxonomy (NCBI): domain Eukaryota; kingdom Metazoa; phylum Chordata; class Actinopteri; order Perciformes; family Harpagiferidae; genus Harpagifer; species Harpagifer antarcticus. Next base: position 949,368 of record CADEHL010001345.1, read on the forward strand.
AGCAGAGAACATGTCAGTTAGACTTCCTCCAATAAAAGAAAGTGAGGAAAGGCCTGGATGTTAGGCTACATGTTGGGATGCTCCTTATTTGATTTGGTGGAACTGTTGTGTTGCAAGGGGAAACGTCTCCTTCCTCCTCCTCCTCCTCCTCCTCCTCCTCCTCCTCCTCCTCCTCCTCCTCATTCTTTCAGTTTTGGGACTGTTATGCTTTTGTTGCCGTTTGGCTCAATTGGGTTTTTTCGCAGTGTGTGTGTCTCTGTGTGTGCGTGCGTCTGTGCGTGTGTGTGTGTGTTTTTTTCTCTGTCCAACCTCTCTTTGTCTCACTCAGATGCATCCTACTATCTAAAAAAAAACACCCAACGGATGACCCCATAGACAGGGTGAGCTGTGGGCCCGGCTCACATGCTTCTTTTCCGGCCTGAGGCTCAGCGGACCTCGGTGTCTGTGATGGTGGAACATGACACACACATCCATGCTGTCTGAAAGGGCTTTGATAAGTTAGCAGGACTTCATGTGTTCATATGTATACTACATACTCTATCTCTTCCTCATAAATGATGTAGTAATGTAGGCTAATTGTAATTATATTTTCTAGTAGGCTATATAATAATGACTACATGTCTGCTCTATATTGTATTCTTATACATATTATTACTGTTCATACTTTTCATATCTGTCATATTCCTATACTTTACATCACTGACTATACATGTACATTACATTGCACGTTACTGCTTCTCTTGCAGTTGGTTAGACGTGTCCCAGGACTCTGCCAATGACAATAAAGTTTAATCTAATCTATTTTTATAATTTGTTCTTTATTTATATTGTAAATGTTGCGCTATCTTCCCTGTGTCCACTGGTGTGATGCTGTATGCACGTTGTTATTTCCGCAGGGGTGAAACTGAGGATCTGAAATGCATTTTCTTTGGATGACAGTAACAGCCGCTTTTACAGTCCGTTTACAGCCTGTAATTTAGCAATCTGCACAAACGAGACACACACACCGCACACACACTTAAAGCAACCATCAGCTGAGTAACAAAACGTGTTTATTTGGGATGAAGAGAACTTTATAGCGGGGATACACGCAGTTTCTTTTTCCGCTTTATCACATGGACTCTTCTTTCTTCGTATCTTTAAATGCAGCGATAACAGATTTTCAGAATCTCCTAAAACCAAACAGAAGCAAAGACAACATCATACATAAGTCACAATAAATGATGAACCATGTTGTTTAGTGTGTTTGTGATTTCCTTAGACCTTTAGTATTTTTGCTGAAATGTATTATAGCCTATATGACTATTTCCTATGTTTCTGCATAATGAGCCAACGGCAAAAACAAAACATTAAAGTATATATTGTAATTTTTTAATACACATATTATGCCAATGTCAAATATAATGTACAGTAGGCAATATTGTACACAACTGGTTTCTTACAATATCAGTTTTAGAATCATTATTATTAATACTACTGCTTTTAATTTAATTTTTAATTTAATTTTTTTGGTTTATTTTTTGTGCTGTAATGTTTGTTGTAGCAGGCTTGTTTGAGAAACACATTCAAGAAAGTAAGCTTATTACAGAATTCAAATCATTTTAATTTCAATTTAATCTCTTAGAATTTCGATTTTAATGAAACATTTCCGGTATGTAAAGTTAAGCTACATTTAAGACCTATCTTTATAGCCTATAGTTTAACGCAATATTGCTACTGTGCTAAAATTATGCATACTGTACCATTTTTAAACACAATGATTTGTAGTGTTGAAACTCATTAACTGCTTTATTGAAAATGTATTTCCCTTCAATATTTCCCCTCACATTTACATGTGACGATCCGTCTTAATTCCTCTAATTGCAAACCAACCCTCACATCTGGCCTCCAATTACATCCGCAGTTATTTTAAAGCAGCTTTAAGCTTTATGTGTGGGCTTAATAGAACCATAAAGCCGAATTACAGGCCATCTCCCCCCCCCCCCTCCCTCACACCCGTGGCCTTACCGCCCTCCGCCGCTTGAATGCGAGTCGTGCTCCACGGATAAGACCAGACTCTCACATTAAAGGGGGGGAAACTTGCCGTAGCCTACTCCTCTTCTTAGTGTGTTTTAAAGGGGGTGTTTATACGAAGAAGTGGGGGGATTAGGCCACTTTGTTACTTTTGCTTTCTGATATTTGAAGCAGGTCATTTTCACACACGGAATTAAGAGGAAGGGTTGAGGCTTTGGGAAATCACAGGCCTGCAGGATATGCTACCAGGAAATTGTTTTTCCTGGTGCAAAATTAACACCAAGGACGTTCACACCTTAGCCATTCTCTCTGTGATGTGTTCAGGTACGGGAGGAGTGTGCATGCTTGTGGTTAAACATGTGTCCTCGGGTAACATGTGAA